>CAKLNU010000936.1:0-186147 GCA_922788865.1 Poeciliopsis turneri
TGAGAATCTCTGAGAATCTCTGAGAATCTCTGAGAATCTCTGAGAATCTCTGAGAATCTCTGAGAATCTCTGAGAATCTCTGAGAATCTCTGAGAATCTCTGAGAATCTCTGAGAATCTCTGAGAATCTCTGAGAATCTCTGAGAATCTCTGAGAATCTCTGAGAATCTCGAGTCTGAATAATCAGATTCTATAGAAAGTCAGGATTTAATTAACCTGCTGACATTCAAACCAGAAACTAAAACAATCCATGATTTAAACTTTCAGCAACAGACTCAATAATTGGACTTTCTCTGTTCTGTTTAGGGTTCTAATGCAGGTAGAGACCAGGGCAGAATTCCACTGATCCCCCAGGGTAAGCCAACACACAGACACCTCCAAGCATAAAGTCCCTGTTTACTTTAACTAGACACCAGCAGGTTTCCTGATGCGGAGGCAGAAATTGGAGTAAAACTCATGAGCAGAACTCTGGAATTTGAACCATCAACCTTGTTGCTATAGCAACAGTTGTAACTATTGCATCACCATGAAGCCCATCAACCACTCCAGTTAATCAGGAGAGGTCAATTTATTTGTCCGTCCTTGCAGGTTATTATCTGAACTACCATATTTTCCAGACTATAAGTCGCAGTTTTTTTTCATAGTTTGGCCGGGGGTGCTACTTATACTCCAGAGCGACTTATGTGTGAAATTATTAACACGTTGTTATGTCATATCACATGTCATTTTCATGCTCTAGGCCTGTGTTGATAATGTGTGTGGTAGAAACTACCTCTGGAGTTAGCGGAGTTGTTTACAAGCAACACCGAGGACGAAGGTTTCATTGCGTTTAGTGATTTGGAGACACGGATGGTTTGGTAAACTTGTTAGCCTGTTACTTATGCTATAGTTATCTGAATAACTCTTAATATGTTAACATAACAGGCACGTTATCAGTTTGTTATGCTTCATGTAATGTTAGCATACCGTACAATTATTCAGCCTGTTGCCTCTATTGTACTTTTTATTGCATTTCAAGATGACATGTCTGTTCTTGGTGTTGGATTATATCAAATAAATTTCACTCAAAAAGGTGACTTATACTCTGGTGCGCCTAATAGTCCAGAAAATACGGTACTAAATGTTGATCTTCTCCTTAAATTTGTAAAATGTGATGTTGAATTAAAACAACTCTAGAACTATAGATCTAGATTGATTCCTACAAAGAAGCACAGACCCAAAACCAGCTTTTTACTTCTATATATGATTTGTCAATACTGTGAAAGTTAAAGAATTTGGAGGACATGTCCTAGTCAAAGACCACACCAAGGCTCCTCACAGTAACTCTAGCTGTAAAGTTAGAGTTATGGAAACCTCTGGATTAATAAACAGATTCATGTTCCTGATTTATGGTCAACAGAAACAGCTGATTGTTTTTAACTCTGAGAACCAGAATATCATCATTTATCATGTATTTATATTTAATTGTGACATCAGGAAAAAACTCTGCATCTGTTTTGTTTTCTGGTTTCTATGAAGTTTCTTCTAAATGACGTGATTTAATATTTTTCAGGAGGAACAACATTCCTAGAATCAGGATCAGAGGATGAACAGCAGTTCATAAACTCTCAGCAACTTGTTAAACTTTGGGGTTTTTTTGTTTTCCTGACATCAGAATCAATTTAAATTTGAAAAATATGTATGTGCTGGGATGGTGCAGGGGTTTAGCACAGCCCATGTATTCAGGCTTTAGTCCTCAACGTGGCAGTCGCAGGTTCAATTCCCAGTCTGGTGACCTTTACCACATGTCTTCCTGTTTTCTCATTCCCTCTTTCCTGTCAATTCGCTAACAGATAAAGACCATTAGAGCCAATATTTGTATTTTTAATTGGAAAATATCAGCAAAACAAATATTTTTTTGTGTGTAAAAAATATAAATGTCCAGGGTCTGACTGGATGTGATCTGAAAACAAATTTCTAAAACACGAATAATATTTCACATTTAGGTACCAAAGCTGATGGTTTATATATTTTATTTTGTATTAGTATGATATATATTATTTAATTTTGCAGCATAATAGGCCAGATATAAAGTTAAAACCAGATAAAAGACATTAAATCAAATTAAACTTTTCCTGTTTTGGATAAATTAGGATTATTAAAGTTATTTATATTTGTTAAATACTTGAATAATGAAATAAATGATTTTTCTTTTAAAGCAGATGTTTAGAAGATTTTAGTTTCTGACGTCATTCTGTCCTCTGAGCTGATTGGACTAAACCGATGGTTAATGCTGCAGGACGTTCAGATCGACACATCTGGCCTCACATGGACAGCGTCCCTCATTGCTCTGGTTATTGAAATGAGTTCAGTAATTTAATGAAATGATGATGATTTGTGTCTGGTTTATCTGTAAATTCTTGCTTGGTGTTGGTTGTGGCTTTAGGAGGGAAACATGATAATATTAGCAACATTTATTCTAAATATCATATAAATATCCAGTAAAGTTTTAATTCAATTAGTTAAACTGTTCATTGCAGGATTTATTAATCATCATCTGAATATGGTTGCAGGGTTTTGTTGTCGTCTTTTTTACGTTTGTAAACAATCATTTACAGTAAAGTTTAATATTTAATGTCTGTTTGCTTTTTGATTCTTTTAAATAAAGAATAAAGATTATTGACTGAAGTTTGTTACTGCAGTCTGACTGATAGGAAATATTTATGTATAATATTTAGAATAAAACAAACTGAAGGTCTCATCAGGTGTTTCTTCCCACCAGCGCCCCCTGCTGATCCAGGAGTAAAGAACTGGTGGAAGTTTATAATTATTGGCTAAAATGTCCGAAGCTGAAGTTGGTTTCCGATTTGGGAAATGGGTAAAGGGCGATTCCACCTAATTTTTCCACTACCTTCTGCATCTTTAATCGATTCTAGTTTAAACACTAAAACACCTGGACACTTCAAACCTGGACCTGATTATTCTGCTCTAGTAGCTGAATATTTGTATCCATGTTTGGGATTTGTAAAACCTTTATTTGATTTGTGAAACTTCACTAAAGTTCAGATTCTATTCACACTCGTTCCATGGAGTTCAAATTCAAATCTAATTCAAAAGCACTTTGTTAATTCCAAAGAGAAATTAAATGTTAGTGTAACTCATTAATTCTTCAAAGAGTTCTTGTATTGTAGATGTTCTGTAGCGGTCTGTGTTGGACTGAATCTGGAGAAGCCTCTGGCTCAAGACACTCTGCATTCCCAAGAGAGTCTCATAAGAGTGAGTTTGTGTATGAAGGCGTCATCAACTTCAATTCCACTGCATCCTGGATCAGAATAAAGCCAAAACTGAAATGTGAATGGCATGCAGTCTCACTCAGTAATGTAGTACATACATCCTGATGAGGCTTGTAAGATTAATGGTACTTATTCAAAATAAAAACCTGCTAGAAGATATTAAACATACGAAGAGATGTAAAGATGATGAAACATCAGTCATCTGATTAATCGGTATAACATCTTTCAGTTGGTGAAAACATTGAACTGTATAATCATATTCTAATTTATGGAATGAGTCTGTATATTTGCTCAATGCTTGCCTACAGTTCAACACAGTTACAAAATTCAGCTCATGCTGCCCCACAAAATATGATTGACGATTGATTTGAATGTTGCCACGTTCGACAAACCAATGATGCAGTTAGTCCAGGGATGTAGGAACCCAGGTAAGCAACTTAAAACCAGTTAACAGTCCTTTCCAGTCTGTCAGCTTAACGTCACCTGCAGACCCGTTGCTATGGCAACCGTCAAGACAACAGCTCCAGGGGTCGAAACAGCAAAGATAACATAAAAAACATTTTAGAAAAAACCCACACTAAACCTCCCACACAGAGTAATCCCTTGCACTTTTGTTTTTGGAATTTTCAGGCTTGATGTTTATTTGCGATCATTAAGAAATGATCGTCTGAATACTCGCGGTGGTCGATTAGCTGATTTAAACACATACTCCACTGATAATCTGCCACATGAAGATGTTTAGGTCGCCTAATTTTTGTGCTAACTGAACTGAAACACTGAACTGCACAGCACAGGCAGCTACATGTTAAGTTAAGCTACAGCAGAGTCAACCTGCTTCCCACTTTTTTATATACATTTTTTAATTCAAACTTATTACTGACCTGTGAAATGTGATTCCTTTGGACCTTATTATCTTGCTCTACTAGCATTTTCAATTAAAAGCAAAACATGGCGTCTCCTTTTCAGATTTTCTGATTGTGTCATCTTCCCAACCACCAATATTCCTGTGCAAAGCAACAGCACATGTGGCGCACAGTAAGTCACATGATGTCCAATCAATTAGATCACTTACAGGACTTGATATTTATGTTTTACAAAAAATGTCAAATAGTCATCCACTGGCTGTTAATGCTTTGAACAGAGTGTGCAGCTGCTGTTCAAAGGTACATAAAGGAAAACAGGTGCAGGAAATGTTGGAGGGGGACAACATTTCCTACACCTGTAGGAAATGTAGGCATGTAGGAAATGTTGAGGGGGACTCCAACATTTCCTACATGCCAGAATCGGTCAGGAAGTTACGCCTATGCGTTCAAATATGCATTCAAGCCGAACCAGAATTCACTTCAACCGAACCGAGACCGAGATTTACAGGAGGGTCAGCATTCACAGTAGCTCAGAGAATAAACGTTGAAATATTTCTGTGAGTTTATGAACCCTCAGGACCAGTGAAGGTTCATTTGAACTTGTGACGGCCATGTTGAGGATGAAGGCCTCCTTCTTTGGGCCTTGAGACCCCTGCGCCATCACAGGACCCATCTCCGCTGTTTAAACGTTTTTCTAACTTCTTGTAAATAGTCGCAATATTATGTGTAAACAGGCAAATATTCTAATCATGAGATCTTTTCTCCCTGTTGCCTTCAGACTGGACGACACTTTGGCCTAGTTAAAGGTTAATGAACTGGACTGCCTGATGCTGCATCATTTTTACTCCAGTATCTTCTGTTTACTTGGACTGTTGCTCATATTTATTGTATTTTTTGTACTTTTGCTGGATATCTGAATTTTCCTGAAGTATATAAATAAATTTTTACTTGTGTTTTTACATTTTTTACCTTCTAGTGAATCTGTTTCCATTTACGCCTCAAATTGCTGCTGAACTTCCCCTGAGGGACAGTAAAGGATGTTTCTGTTCTACTTGATTCTACTTGATCAAAATGCTAAATTTGTACCAACATCAGTGCGATTGTGTAAAGTTCATTTAATTTTCTTAAAAAAAACTCTGATGAGAACAAGTTTCTGTGTTCGAAAAATCCAATGACATTCTGGTTTAGTTTTCCATAATCCGGTTCTTGTGTTGAAGGATAGTGAGGCTGTTTGTTCAGACCCAGTTCATTAGGTCACTTTAATGTCTCCCTCTAATGGTTTCTCTCAGCGATTCCCCACTTCCTGACGTTGGACGGGCGCAGGGAAGCAAAACCAGTCACAGCCGAGGAACCTTTGATGCGCCACAACAAAGAGCAGAGCTCACCGAGTCTCTGTCTGTCTGAGCCGGCGGCTTCTGTCAATTAAAAGAAGAACCGGGAGGAAAATCAATTAGAGCAAAAACACTTTGAGCCCGGAGACAAAGCCAAACGGGGAAATGTACAGACTCATCTCATAAGCCACAGCCTATAGAAAATCAATCCTGGATGAATACTCAAGATACATTTCAATAGAGAGAGATGAGGGTGATATAGATTCAGAGTCAGACCTTTCGTTCATCATTTGTATATGGACCCCTCTGATAAAGCCTTGCTCACCCTTTGGCCACCCCTTGAAAAAAAGTCTAGCTCCGCCACTGGTTAAAAATGGTGTAAAATAAGGTCATCATTGAGTCATGAGCCTGAAGCTTTGCCAGTCAAAACAATCTTCTGTCTGTCTGTCTGTCTGTGTGTCTGTCTGTTAGAATCCGATGTGCTGAGATAGATCCCGATCATCTCCGCAGATGTATGTGGACTGTTTGTGCTCTTCGATCAAGCCTCAGGCCGCCGGTGTTTTTATTTTGTAGGCCCCATCCGGCGGTGAGCGGAAGTGTGGTGTCGACTGTGAGAACTTGACGCGCTGTGTCCTGATTGGAGGATCGGGTTTGTGCTGAGGCGCAACCAATCAGAGAAGAGACGGCAGGTATAAATCCCCGACGCTCCTGCGTGCCGCATCGTTTCGTCCCGTTTGTTGAGAGCGGAAGTGAGTTTGACCGAGACAGGATGTCTGGACGCGGAAAGACCGGTGGCAAGGCCAGAGCGAAGGCCAAGACCCGCTCGTCCCGTGCGGGGCTCCAGTTCCCCGTGGGCCGTGTCCACAGGCTGCTGCGCAAGGGCAACTACGCCGAGCGCGTCGGTGCCGGAGCTCCGGTGTACCTGGCTGCGGTTCTGGAGTACCTGACCGCCGAGATCCTGGAGCTGGCCGGGAACGCGGCCCGCGACAATAAGAAGACCAGGATCATCCCGCGCCACCTGCAGCTGGCCGTCCGCAACGACGAGGAGCTGAACAAGCTGTTGGGCGGCGTGACCATCGCTCAGGGCGGCGTCCTGCCCAACATCCAGGCGGTGCTGCTGCCCAAGAAGACCGAGAAGCCGGCCAAGGCCAAGTAACCTCCAGTCCGCAGCCCGAAAGAGTGAGCGCGACAACCCAACGGCTCTTTTAAGAGCCACCCACTTCCGTCCGGAGAGCCAAAGTTTCTAAACTTCACTTGCTTTGTCGTAGATGAAAGTCCAGTGAACGGCAGAGGGCTGAGGCTCACTCACACTGAGCTTTAGAGAGGGACAAACATGAAATGCTGACTGTTGCCCACGACAATCAAACGTCGACATTGAGCTTGGTGGGATTTTACTTTTATCAAATAAACAAAAAGGCCTCTGCATTCTCCAGCCCGAGAGGGAATCAAGCCCACGCAGATCCAACACTCCGGTTCCGATGCTCTGTACGGGCTCCAGCAACCGGCCCGGCAACGTGGCCGGATACTTGAAGAGGTTCTTGCAGCAGAATGAAAGAATCTGCTGCTTGTCAAGTTTTTGCATGAGCAGAAACAAACCTGAGGAAACGCAAACCACCGGCCTGAGAGAGAGAGAGGGAGAGAGGGAGAGAGAGGGAGAGAGGGAGAGAGAGAGAGAGAGAGGGAGAGAGAAGAGGGAGAGGGAGGGAGAGAGAGAGAGAGGGAGAGAGAGAGAGGGAGGGAGGGAGAGCTTCACTGCGACTGATCCTGGATGTGGGCTTTTCCCTTTTCTCATTTCAAGATTCGTCACAAGTTGCTTCTTCAAAGTTAGAAAGATGCAGTAACTTTGTTCATTTTGAGAAGGTTGCAACTGCTGGTTGAAAACGTGAAAACAGACGATGAGGATTTATTGCGGTGACTTTGCGTTTGACTTTTGTTTCCACGGGGATTCAGTGAGCAGAAACCTCTGAGCTGCTGCTCCACCTGCAGGACGACTTCTCCTCCTTCTTGTTTTTGTTTTATGGTGGTTGGGAAAACCACTGGCAGCTTCATTGCCGCCGCCTTCCAGCCTGGAGTGTGGAGCGGATGTAAAGCCACTAGAATCTTCCCGTAAGGCCTGAGCTCCTCAGAAAAACTCAAAATGCTGTTAAACACCATGTCCTCAGACGACTTTTGCAACAGATTTCTAATATCTCATTTATTTTTGTTCCCATTTAATTCTCTCATGAACTCCTCTTTCCTGAATATATTACATTCTAGAAAAATATGCCGCCTTGTTTCTAGCTCATACCTGAGCTGTTTGTTAACAGACATCCTCTTCTTTTTTCATCCCCATTATGTTTCCTACATTCCCCAACTTTTTTTTTAATGCTATAATAAACTCTTGCATTTTCTGTTCCTGCCATTTCTTTTTAATATACATTGCACTTATACTTTTGACCTCATTTTTGCTCAGTTTGATATTAAGCTCAACGTAATGATCTCTTTCTGCTGCATATTTAGCAGATTTATCCACCAACTCATTTCTTACTATTCCAACATGAGCAGGAATCCAAACTAATTTAACCCGGGATCCATAATTTTTCATTTAAAAAAGTTAATATGCAATATGATATCTTGCCTTGTTTCTGAATTTTGTTCTAAAATACTTATTAATGCACTACTTGAATCTGAACAAGTCAATGTCTCCTTCTTTCTCGTTTCCTCACTCCATTTTAGAGCCTCTAATATAGCCATTAATTCACCTGTATATACTCGGGGCAGTCACCCCCACACTGGATCAATGGCTGCAACAGATCCCAGGAACAACATCAGACACCTCAGTCCAGAAATGTGCAGTCCTTGGCACAGCCAAGATACTGCAGGACCCTCAAGCTCTATATATATATATATTTATAAAGAGAGAGAGAGAGAGAGAGAGAGAGAGAGAGCCAGAAAAGGAGCTTGCATTCCTGATTTTAGAAAGAAGTTTATTAATACATTTCTTTTAAATAAAAAAAACACGCTGACTTCAAACAACATTGGAAAACAACTTCAGTCTCTCAGTTCTGTACTCCCGTTCCTCACTGCACGTCATGACGCCTCGAATGATTAAATGATGCCGTTGCAAAGGGCAAAGGGTCAATAATTTGGGTCATGCGGAACTGATCTGATCGTTACCATAGCAACAAGCAGAAACAAGACATTCCCCCAGTGACCTCATTGTAGTTATGACCTCATCTATGACATGCGCTTCTAGATCAAAGAACATCGGAGGTTATGAATGCATGTGTTTCAAGACATCAGTTCATATCCGAGTAGCACTTCGAACTTTCACAAGGATTTTCAGGATGGCAGATATGTTGGTCGGGATGATTTTCCCCCTCGGCTTTGGCCTCGGATATTTAGTGACGACCGGAATGGAAAAGATATTTGACAAACTTCTCCCTGAAAGAGATTTTAAAGAAAGTGCTGGTGAGGAAGAGACCAATTCCAACAAGTATGACGCGTTTGACGCATATCTGTTTAATCCATCCGCAGCTGAGAAGCAAACCTCCCCGGCCGGGGAGGTTTGCTTCTCCAACTACGATGCATTCGATGCCTTTCTTTTTGAACCGTCGCCTGTTGAGAAGCAAACCTCCCCGGCCGGGGAGGTTTGCTTCTCACCTTTGAAGAAAGTGTGTAAGGAAAGTCCACAGGAAGACAGCATTGTTTTGAAAAACGATTTCCTCCCCGTCACCCCACAAGAACCGACGTCCCCGGCTGGGGACGTTTGGTCTCTGGTGGAGGAAATGGTCTCCTCCAAAGACGATTCAAGTGGAAAGGAAGAATCTTCCATGGACACATGTGAAAAACGTACAGCAACCATTGTAGATGGAGGAGGAGAAACCATGGTCATAGAGGAAGAAAATAAATTGAATCGCACAGAGAAAAAGGAGAAGACACACCTCTGTGCTGTCCTTGATACAAGAAAAAATACAAATCAGGATATAAGGTGGGAGCCGTTGTTGTTCATTTTATTTTCACTTTGCATTCTTGTTTTTGTTATTTGTTTCGTTGATTTTTACATGTTTACATTTTTTATCATTTCTGTTTGTGTATTTTCTATTGTATCATCAATATCATGGGAAGCTGAGGTTTAAATTTAATTTCTTTTATTTGTTTCAGTTCATTTTTAGACATATGAAATATTAGATGTAGCATGAATTTTTAGGAGTAGACTTTACGACTTAGATAAAGATCCAAAACTAAGAAACACTGGTGACTCTCAGAACTTCCATAAATTTCTAAGAAGGTTTTTTTAGACAGGGAGTGTATCTGTTATCAGGATCAATAAATTCTTTGGTGTTGGTTCAAGAGTTCAGTGAAACATTATCTGTATAAGAAAACATTAAATGTGTAAGAAAAGTCTTCTCCAAAGAATAATCAGACGTATTAAGATATTTCCTTAAGCATTAAACAGCATGTTTTGAATTAGTTAGTTTACAATAGGAGTATAATTAAAATATTTCAGGTTTTTCAAAGAGCTTTTCAAGAATAGACAACCCTGCAGTTTTAAAATTCAAACGTATAGTTACTATTTTTTAGCGTTAGTTTTTGTTTCAATTTGTATAACACATAAACACTTTCTAGTTGAAGCGCTGAGGCAGAAGACAAAACGGGCCTGGGCGGAGGTCATAAATTCTCTCTGGAACGTAAAAAGGGGGACGCTGGTACGGGGAGACTCTGGTTTAGGAGGATTTTGTTTTCTCTCCATATATTTTCTTTTGGGCTCTTTAGCAGGTTCCACAGGAGATAATAAAATTAACATTGGAACAGCCCTGCAAGGAGAAGACACACCTCTGTGCTGTCCTTGAGTCCAGCTTAGTTATGAGTTAGTTAATACTGAGGCTGGTTTGAATGCAAATTCCTAAATATTTAATCTTATCTATCCTTTCTATAACACTCTCATACAATTTAAGATTTACATTAATATTTGTTTTCCCATCAGTAAATGTAACGAACCGAGACCGAGATGCTGAAATTCTCGCTCCCCCGTTCTAAAGCCCCGAGCTTCTGCACTGCGTTGTGGCCTCTTTTGCATTTTCTCATTTATACATTTTACATTTTTTCCCTTCCGGTTAAATGTTTTTTAATCCATCTATATATTTTACCCCTTCAACCTATTTGTTTTATTTTAACCAATGAGCCCTCCTTCCCTCCACAACACATCATATGCTTTTTTCAAAATCCAAGAACGCTGCCATGGAGGCCTCTCTCTTCCTCGCCTTTGCCCTCCTCGTTTCGTGTTCCAAATACAGTAATAGGATCTGTTGTACTTCTACCTTTTCTAAACTCAAATCGGTATGATTTAATCTTCTCCTTAGATTCCAAACAAACATATGAACCTGTTATTCCAAGTGCAGGACTTCCTCGTTGGACGGCGTTTTATTTCACCGTCCAATTGTCTGGACGGAAACGCGTCCGCTGGTCGTTGGCAGCTTGGGGCGGAAGTAGAAACGCGTCTGGCCGCCTGTCTTCACATAGGTCCGCGACATGTATTGAAATCCGGACGCTCAGCCTTGCGCGCTCAGTGTTTCGCCGTCGACGCACAGCGAGAGAATCATGAGTGGCCGTGGAAAGGGAGGCAAAGGGACTCGGGAAGGGCGGCGCCAAGCGGCACCGGAAAGTCCTCCGCGACAACATCCAGGGCATCACCAAGCCCGCCATCCGCCGCCTGGCTCGCCGCGGCGGAGTCAAGCGCATCTCCGGCCTGATCTACGAGGAGACCCGCGGCGTGCTCAAGGTGTTCCTGGAGAACGTGATCCGTGACGCCGTGACGTACACGGAGCACGCCAAGAGGAAGACGGTGACCGCCATGGACGTGGTGTACGCCCTGAAGAGGCAGGGCCGAACCCTGTACGGCTTCGGAGGTTAAACCCGACCCGACCCGATCCCACCCGAACCGAACCGAACCGAACCCAACAAACAACGGCTCTTTTAAGAGCCACCCACACTTCTCAAGACGCGCTTCCTGCATCAAACGCTGCTCCATCACTCAAATGCTCAGATATGGTGACGCTAGAACACCCACCTCCTCCCCCCACGTATTGCTGTCCGATGTTGAATTCTGAACAGATTATTCTGGTATCATAGAGCTTTATTATTATTATCATTATTATCATTATTATTATTATTATTATTATTATTCTCTGCCTGCTTGTTTTCCAGATTCTCATCAATCTCTTTCCAAATAAACTTTATGCCATAAACTCACCCGAGTCCATCAGAACCAGCTGTCTACAGAGTCACTCTGGCATATTTTCACCAAACAGAACCACGTGCAGCTTATGTGTCCTATATGCGTGATGCATATGTCAAGACTCGCTGGAGGCTTGAAAGGCCAAATTAAGGCCAAATAAAGCCGGAGGTGAGGGTGGACCAGCAGCCAGCGAGTGTTTGATGTTTCTTTGGGTGGCTGTAATGCGTCTCAGTCAGCTTCTTGCTGGCTTTCATTTGGACGGCGCTGTGACTATTGTGGTGGCATCAAAGCCACCAGGAAGAGGATCGCTGTGACTTTAGGAGCTTCCAGATGTCGATATCCGCTCATGTTTGACCTGGATATTCCAGCTGCTGCGCTTCATATCGGAGACGAGCCGGAACGCCAATGAAGCTGTAAACGAGCTGAAGCGTTGGCGTCCCGAGGTCGGAAAGCGGCCGGTGATCAAGTCGAGCGGCAGAAAAGCCGAGCGGCGGGGCTCAGGCGGCAGAGCCTCTGCACACTGCAGAGACTGAGAGCCGACGGCCGCCTGGAGCGCCTGACGAGCTGAGCCAATGAGATCGAGGCGACGGCACAGTCAGATTAGCGTGCAGCCTGCATAAGAAGCGTCCCTGCGCCTGCGCACATCATTCGCCGTCGCTGTTTCCCAGGAAGCCGTGAGGATGCCCGAACCCGCCAAGTCTGCGCCCAAGAAGGGCTCCAAGAAAGCCGTGACCAAGACGGCCGGCAAAGGAGGCAAGAAGAAGAGAAAGACCAGGAAGGAGAGCTACGCCATCTACGTGTACAAGGTGCTGAAGCAGGTCCACCCCGACACGGGCATCTCCTCCAAGGCCATGAGCATCATGAACTCGTTCGTCAACGACATCTTTGAGCGCATCGCCTCCGAGGCCTCCCGCCTGGCTCACTACAACAAGCGCTCCACCATCACCTCCAGGGAGATCCAGACGGCCGTGCGCCTCCTGCTGCCCGGAGAGCTGGCCAAGCACGCCGTGTCCGAGGGCACCAAGGCGGTCACCAAGTACACCAGCTCCAAGTGAAGCTGCCGCTTTCCTCCAACAACAACAACAACAACAAAGGCCCTTTTAAGGGCCACACAAATGGACCTGAGAGAAAAGCCTGTCTGTCTGATCAGAACCATCACTCGTCTGGGCTTCATTTCAGATCAAATGTGTAAAATTAAAGCTTTAAACCATGACAGTTTGCGCTCCTTTATGTGGCCGGCAGCTTTTCTGGAGGCGCACAGATGCAGTGCTGTGCATCAGACGGAACCAACCTGCACGGGACCGTGCTGAGCTCCGTAAACGTTCATTTCTTGATGTGATTTCTCAGATATCGGGGCTTTTTAAACGCACCCTGACATAAAGATCTCCAGACTGTGATCCAGATCAGCACATGCTGATCTCTGTAGTGGATCAAGGCCCACGCAGATTGTGAAATCAGTGTTTTTCTAGCGGAAGTTCCTGTCGTCACGTGAATGTTGACATGCAGGCAACTGAAGCCGGAGTTTCAGTCCGGGTTTAGCATCGTTCAGTCCTGAAATGCGGCAAGTTGGTGTGATTGAATATTTGCAAGGTTTTAGTTGGCTTATGGAGTTTGTAAAAATGAAACGCAGACTTTGAAAGCGTGCGTGCGTGCGTGCGTGTGAGAGAGAAGCAGTGAGGGACCTGGAGAGACGCCAGCAGCTGCACAAGGCAGTGAAATGGATCGTGTGTTTTCCTAATGACTGAATGAGGGTTTGTCTCCAGAGTGTGAGTGGATAATTGTTGCATTTGAAGAGCAGTGAGTGAGTGAGTCTCGTTTTGTCGGTGTTAAAGAGTTTTAGTGAAGCGTGTTACTGCTGTGCTGCATGTCAGTTAGTGAATAATGTTAGATCGTGTTGAGGCGGCTTTCGCCGAGTGCTTTGAGTGCAAATCAGGAAGTTTGTCCCTCGCGGCTTGTCGGTGGCTCTTAAAAGAGCCGTTGGTTCCGTGCGGAGGGAGGGAGGCTGCGCGTGCGCGTCTAAGCCCTCTCTCCGCGGATGCGGCGGGCCAGCTGGATGTCTTTGGGCATGATGGTGACCCTCTTGGCGTGGATGGCGCACAGGTTGGTGTCCTCGAAGAGGCCGACCAGGTAGGCCTCGCTGGCCTCCTGCAGAGCCATGACGGCGGAGCTCTGGAAGCGCAGGTCGGTCTTGAAGTCCTGGGCGATCTCTCGCACCAGGCGCTGGAAGGGCAGCTTGCGGATGAGCAGCTCGGTGGACTTCTGGTAGCGGCGGATCTCCCGCAGAGCCACGGTACCGGGCCTGTAGCGGTGAGGCTTCTTCACCCCGCCGGTCGCCGGGGCGCTCTTGCGGGCGGCCTTGGTGGCCAGCTGCTTCCTGGGCGCCTTCCCTCCGGTGGACTTACGGGCGGTCTGCTTGGTTCGGGCCATCGCGCCTTCTCGCTTCTCTGCGTCTCGCTGGACTCTGGTGAATGGATGAACTCTCCAGTCGGGCGGCGGGGCTTTATGAGGAGGCCGGGGCGCGAGGGAGCGTCTGATTGGCTCACATTGCTGACGTAGGGAAACGCAGCGGACTCGGCTATTGGTCGGATTTTAAATTTCAAAATAAAGCGCGATAGAAATCAATCTCAGTAACAAAAGAGGAGAGGAGGCGTTTACAGTTTCAGGGGAAGAAAGTTGCATTTTCTACCGACGCTTTGCTTTTTCACTGCGACGCTCGGTATTAAAATCACGATGTAACAGATGTGCACAATCTCGGCGAAAACGGCTCCAGATTCATGGCTGTGAAAATGAAATCACTTCTTTTCATTTCAAAAGGTTCCGTGCTGCGGCTGACAGTCCGAGAAATAACTAGAAATGAAGACGCGCTCAGTGAACTCATCTACTCACTGCTTTACACGCTTCTCCTAAAAATAAGGTTTAAAAAACAAAAAAAAACAAAACCCAACAACTTCATATGATACCGGAATGAAAAATGTTTCCTGTGCTCCTGCCGCAGGGGGCGCAGCGTCATCGTGTCATTGTGCACGTCACTGTCAGCTGGATGAAAGCGGATGGATGTTTTGCAATAAACTGAAATAGTTTGCACGTCAAAATCTTAGCAAGCGGCTCCACTCGCTCCAGTTGAAGCTGCGACAGACAGACAGACAGACAGACAGACAGACAGACAGAGAAACGAAACATTGTAACCGGTGGAGCCCAGTGACAAAAGCGCCACATTTGCTACTAATATGCAACAATGTTCTAGAAAAGCCAACATTTCGTCTATTGAGCGTCGTAACATATGAACTAACGCGTCTGCTCCACTGCTCCAAGTGCAGAGTGACGAGGATCGATGCCTTAACGTGTGCAGGTGGTGGCTCTGAAAAGAGCCTTTGGTGCGTGAAGCGGTGTCGGGGCCAAGATGTTCACTTCTTGGCCTTCTTGGCTGCGGGCTTCTTGGCTGGCGCCTTCTTGGCCGCGGGCTTCTTGGCGGCCTTCGGCTTCTTGGCGGCGGCCTTCTTGGGGCTCTTCTTGGGCACCTTTTTGGCGGCCGCGGCGGCTTTCTTGGCCGGGGCCTTCTTCTTCACCACCTTCTTGGCCGGCTTGGCCGCTTTGGGCTCCTTCTTGGCGAGCTTGAACGAGCCCGAGGCCCCGGTGCCTTTCGTCTGGCTCAGGGTTCCTCCGGTCACCAGCTTGGTGACGGCCGTGTTGATGCGCTTGTTGGCCTTGGCCACATCCACGCCCTTCCCGGCCAGCACCTTCTTCAGCGCCGCCAGAGAAACTCCCTTGCGCTCCTTGGACTCGGCCACGGCGGCCACGATCAGCTTGGACAGGCTGGGTCCGTCCTTCTTGGCCCGGGGAGCGGACTTCTTCTTCGGGGCTTTCGCCGGGGCTTTCACCGCTGCTGGAGCTTCTTCTGCCATCTTTCTGCTCAACCTTCCTCTCAACGTGTCCGGCTCTGAGCAGGAGGCGGCACTTATAACATCCATGAGAACCGTGAAGAGACAACTCAGCCCGCGCGCTCCGCTGCTGCCTCAAACATGGCCGCACTTGTGTTTTCTCCGCTTCGTTTTACGCTCAAAATCACAAACTAATTCAACTCTCGGCACGCGAATCTGAAGAGAACCGGAAGAAAACCCTCCTGTCTCGACGCTAACCTCAGGGTTCGCTTCGCAGGACTTCCTCTTTTCCTCCCAGGACCCTTCAGACCTGCCACACACGCCGCGACTTGGAGCGGCGAGCGCCGGTTTTTCTTCACATTTCGTCTCCCAACATGCATAAAACCGCTTCACAGAAACTAGAAATGTCTCGTTTCCGTTAGCGGAGGCATGTTGGAGCGCGATGCAGGTGAAAATGTGGCGCTGGAGCCATTTGCTGGATCGCTACGGGGGAGGTTTCTGCCGGCAGTAAACACACGGACGCTGCCGGTGAATAAGCCGGTCAGGGCTCATTTCTCCGGAGCGGTCCTCTCTTCCTTCTCACGGTGGGTCAACACGGAGGACGGACTGCGGCCTGGAGCCGCTTTCTGATCCGCTGGTATCATCAATCGGTCTCTGCGCTTCCAAAAAAAAAAAAAAACAAAAAAAAAAAACAACCCAACCGAACACCTGGCTCATCTTGGCGCTTCGCTTTTCTTTGTCTGTGATCTGATTCGTCACCTTCACTCACTCACTCAGACTGAACCGTCCATCTCCGACTCAGCAACAGCTTTTGGAAATTCTTCATTTTTCTGTCAGAATTTTCATTTCTTTTCCCAGAGTTTTGGGGTTTTTTCTTACTTTTGCACACAGCTTTTTACATTCGTAGATTTCATCATGTTTGTATTTGTATAAAAATGAAACTTTGTGCATTTTTCTTTTATTCTGCTTAAATGGTTGTTTGTTTGTTTTTAAGCTCGTGTTTCATTAGTAACTTTTCTTTTACGTTCACATGCAGCTGCATTTCATCCGTTTAGCTGCTTTTCTCAGTGTAAATATATGCACAGCATCATTTATTCGTCTCAAACTTTGACCTCTGTTGTTTTGGCCTCTCCAGAATGTCCAGCTGTTTGTCTCTCCGCTGGTTCCTGCGGCTCTCGGACTCCATGTCTTGAGAAATCTCCTCCGTCGTTCCAGCACTTTGTTCACAGGATTTGCTGGAGTTGTTCTGCGTCCACGTCCCTTTACCTCCAGAAACCTTCCAGCCATTTCCACAGCATGATGCTGCCACCACCATGCTTCACTGTTGCTGCTACTTCTCCCTTTATTTCCAGTATTTGCTGTTCATCGGGAGCTTAAAACCCATCGACGAGTCAATAAATGAGGCTTTTTCTGTTCTGGGGACGACTGTGGAGCCTGGAGGTGACGCTTAAAATAAACACGTGTCACTTTACTAGAGCACAAAAACAATATTTGCTATTCTAATGTTTGATTTCTACATTTTGGGTGTGTCGGAATAAATGAACAGAAATAAACACTGAACCATATCAGTCTCTGTGAGATTAACCAATATTTTTCTGAAATTTTGGATTTCGAGCACCAAATAAATCAACTTGAGTCGATCTTGCTGTCCTGTAACTGCTTTGATGAAAATACGGTTCCTGCTACAGGAGATCTTTCCTGCCCATAACCATCAACGTTTACAAAATAAATCTGTAAGAGGTTGGAATAATATCACTTACAACTAAATTTACTCTTCCTTTGGGATTAATAAACGTTTTTTATTGAATATTTGTCATCTTTACCATGTGCCCTTTGTGGCTGTCTGCTTTACAACTGTTCGTTCTGTGGATCAACATATATATATCTATATATATATATATATATATATATATATAGATATATATATGATTTTTACAAGAATGTTTAAAAGTCCTTTGTTATCTCATTTTTAATACCTAGTTCTTCTCTATTTTGCCAGATTAGTCAAAATAATCAAACATAAACATTGAATTGTATCAGTCTGCGGGACATTGAATTAACTCACCAATTGTTTTCCATTGTTTCCAATTCAATTGCCAAATGAATCCGTTTTTTCAGGCTTTATTGTTGCAGCGCTGTGATTGGCCAGACAAAGACGGTACCCCTCCCCACCGCTTGGTGGCGGCAGTGCGCCGTGAGGTTCGCTATTCAGAAAAAGAGGAAGCAGCAGAACCAACGGAGAGACGAGCGAACATCGGGTTGGAGCTGCTGTTAGCTCATCTGCAGACAGCTAGCTCAGCTTTGCGTTTAGTTTTGCGTCTTCTGCAGCAGAAATGGCGGCTCTTCGCGGCTTCAGGGAGTTTCTGACGCAGCGGCTGGCGGCGGCCGGGGAGGAAGTGCTTTCTGCGTGTGAAGACACGGTGGTTCGGTGCGAGGAGCGGAGCCGCCTGCAGCACAAGATGATCCATGTTATGAAGTCCGAGTTTGATGCGCACAGAGCAGGTAGGGGAAACATGTCAGCGCTGAAACCGGGATGCAGTTGGTTTCGGGGCTGAGATCATCGGTTCCCGCTCCACATCGCGGGAACGCATTCATTCACCTGCGAGGCTTTAACCGAGTTTATTCCTCTCATCGTGACCAACAAATCACGAGGCTTTGAAAACATTTGCTTTCCTTCAGAAGCAGACAGGACGAGCTCACCTTGTCCTTCATGTGTCTCTGCAGTCCCTCCTGACGGGTTCACCTCGCTTGGGGAGTTGCTGAGGACTACGGTGCGCGTTTTAGGACATTCTCAGGAAAACACCGGACAGACTGACGTCTGAACAGCGGCAGAATGAAACCCGTCAGAAAAACCAGCTTCACTCTGAAAGGCCTCAGCAGCACCGCTAACGCTAGCTACAATGAATGAGCGAAGCAAAGCAGCAGCAGCAGCAGCTAATGTAGCTTATCCTGCAACATTAGCTTTCCTTCCATGATTAGCTTCGCTTTGTAGCTAACCTTCAGTCATGTTTTGCTGCGACCCAAACATTTTCCCCTCAGTGGAAGCTGCTTTCCTCTGTTTGAGGCTCAACTGTTTTGGTTCTATCAAAACAGTGAAGTTGTTGAACGCCTGAATTCTCTTGTCCCTTTTTTTCTAGACCTCCGGAAACAACGTGACGTTAAAGAAGAAGAAGAAGAAGAAGAAGGGAAGTTTGTGCCTGATGAGCAGCTTTCTAACGAGGAGAGGAGTTCCACTTCTGATGACAAGATTAAGAAAGAGGAGGAGGAGGAGGATCATCCAGAGGCCACACCCATTAAGGAGGAAGAGCAGGAAGAGCCCTGCACCAGCAGACAGGGAGAGCAGGTACAGCTGAAGAGTGCGGAGAGTCAATCTGCTCCAGACTCTCTGAAAACCGACGCCTCCGGCAAGAAGAACCTCTGCGAGGCGAAGGCGAGCTTCTGCGACATTTGTGGCCAGGCTCTGACGAAGCTCGGTTTGGATCGCCACCTGAGGACTCACACGGGCAGGAAGCCGCTTTCCTGCAAAAGCTGTGGACAAATCTTCCGGCTGCGTCTGTCGTTGGAAGTCCACATGAGAACCCACGTCGGGACGAAGGCGCACGCTTGCAAGACCTGCGGGAAAAGGTTCAGACGAAGCGACCACCTTAAACTCCACGCGAGAACCCACGGCGACAAGAAGCTGTACCTCTGCAACGTCTGTGGAAAAAGCGTCGCCGACCCGTCGGCTTTCAGGAGGCACATGATCACCCACACGGACGAGAAACCGCACTCCTGCAAAATCTGCGGTCAGAAGTTCAAACACAGCAACACCCTGCTGTGCCACCGGAGGGCGCACTCGGGCGAGCGGCCGTACGTCTGCCGCTTGTGCGGCAACAAGTTCGTCAACGCCTCGAAGCTGAACCGACACACGATGACGCACACGGGCGACAAGCCTCACGCCTGCGAGCACTGCGGGAAGAGATTCATCCGCCTGCACCAGATGAAGGATCACGTGAGGAGGCACACCGGGGAAGTGGGAAAAAATTCATCAGCGGCACCGAACTGAGAGCTCACACCAAAACCCACACAGGTGAGACATCGCGGCCGTAGACGAGCTGCGCTCGCTTTGTTGAGAAGGTTTGGATCGGAAACAGAAACTTTGGGCCAAAATCGCCATGAAAACATGTTTCTTTGTTTTCACCACCAGTAAAACGGCTGATCTGATGGTTTATAGCCTGGAAGTAAATCTTTCTCAAGAATCATTAACAGAATAATCCTCTAATAATGAGATTCAGGCCCAGATTTACTGAACTGTTATGGGTTTTCTTAACATTTCTCTGTAGTTTTTTTTTTTTTCCAAATTTTTGTCAAAGTTTATATATAATTAATTAAAATGGGTTTTTTTTACTGTAGTTGTCCAGGAGATATTTGTAAACAAATATTCTCACTTCTATTATTATAAAATCATGTGAACTAAATAATCTAACATTTGTGTCTTAAATGTTTGATTTCTGGTAAATCTTGACCCTTATTTTGGAAATTACAGGAATCTACTTCCTGTATATTATTGATGCAAAATAAAAAACATTTAACATCAATTTGTTTTGTTTTTGTTTAATTTAATGTTTGTTGCGTAAAATTGCTGACAGCAATTCCCCTACATTTCTACTGAATTTGCTTTAGTTTATTAATTCAGTTTGTTGCTCAAAAACTAAAGGAAAGGTGGTTAAATCTGTTTCAGAGGCAATAATAGGTGAAAACCAAGAAATAATAATTGAATCTTTGATGTTTTATTGATTAGTTGATCAAAAAGACAGACAATAAACGCCGACAGAAATGATAAAATGAGCAGAAACTGGGTCAAATCTTGCTTCAGTTTCCTTGTATTTCTCTTTAATATTTGCTAAACAATCCTATTGTAAACATTAAAATGGAAGTTTAATGTTTACATGAGATTTTCTGATTTATTTTTATCATTCTTGGCTTTGACCACAAGAGGGCGACTGTGTCTCATATTTTTGCTCACTTAAAGCACAAAATACAATTTTATCTGAGTGGAGAGATACTGAGTCAAGCTGCAGTTTTTCTGTGTAATTCAGTTGGTTATGAAATCAAAATTAGTTAAATACAAGGTAAATTTACAACATAAATGCAAACGACAGTTTGGTAGAATCCAGTATAAGAAGTCAAAGTTCATTATCTAATAATAATGAGACCAAAGACAGAACAATGAATGTCCCACATGGGCTGAAAAGCATCTTAATGATGCCTGAGACTTTTTTTTAAATATTCTGTTGACTTTCTTAGTATCTGATATAAAAAGACATTTTTAAACAAGCCAAACCTAAATGTGGGGGCAGCATCATCATTATCTTAAATGTTCCTCTGTGAAGGGGTTCAGACATGATGCTCCGTCCTCATTGTTTAGTTCATTTCAGTGCAGCGGAGCAGCAACTTTCGTCTGAACCGATCACAGATGACTGACTGCCTCACCGTATCAGGAAGCCGTTCTGCCTCTTCTCTCCTAATCTGGTTCTTTCAGTCTCTGCCTTCAACTCGTGGCCACAGGATGCAGTTTGGACTTTCATCATGACAGATGGCTCCAGTCCACATTCTGCCTCCCAAACAGACATGTGGAAACTTTCTGGATCTTAAAAGAACCGGGAAAGAAAATGCTGCCAGTTTTTTAAACATTCATCTTCTGTGGCTGAACCTCAATTTGTTCTATTTTTAGTTTTCTGGAGAAACATGTCAGAGTTGGAGTTGCTTTGTGTCACATTTTGATTTATGACTCGGTTAAAATTTGCACGTTGGGGATTTGTTCCTTAAAGCAACCAGTCCGACTCCGAATGTACTTTCTGTTGCTCTTGACCTTTATAAAGTTTTCCTTCAAATTGGGTCACAATAGTTTTGGATGTTTCATTATATTTTGGTTTGTTGTGACGTTTTTATGTTAAACTCTTCCTTAAACTTGTTAAGTTTTAGTGTGTGTTTGCTAGTTTCTGAGTTAAATATTTAGTTTTACTTTAGTTTTTATTAGATAAATTAATAGTTTAGTTTTTTAAACATATTTAACTGAATTTGGTGTTTTTTTGCCGTGTCGGGGGAAATTCAGTGTCACATTGGATCGAAATTCAAAAATGAATGATATTAACCTATAATTGTTGCATGTTTTATTTCGATTTAGAAACAAAATATATAGTTATTTGTTTTTTCCTCCAGTGTATTTTTATTTCTTACAGTTTCTAAATTTTAGTTTTTGTAATTTCCTTAGATTTTGTTGAGCCTTGCTTTAAATACGACATTCAGTAATTTATAGCTTTAGTTTATAAGACCAATAGCATAGGCGTAAATCACAGGGGGGCCAGAGGGGTCCGCACCCCCAATTTTGGAAAAGTCTAGACTTGAATAAAACATGTTTGATGTGCATTTTTGGTCCTGCAGCTTGAATGTAGATTAAAAACCTTTTAAACCACATTTTATGTTACATTTCACTGTAACTTTGCAGACCCCCCAAAATTGCTCTAAAGAAATGTTCCTGTTTCTGGTCCCCAATAACGAGATGGGATTTCCGCCCTGGACTATTAGAGCATTTTGTTAACATGTTGTTCCAGGTTTTAAGTGAGGCATTTGAAACCGTTTGAGCTGCTTAATCTGAAGCTCCAGAGTCTAGTTTAATCACAAGCCAAACACAATCTTTTACACGCAGTGACAAGTTAAAGCTATAAAATCTGTTCCTTTGAAACGACTTTTGCAATAAAACGGCTCCTTTCTTCGAGTCGGCCCAACCTTCTCTCTTGTTCCATTATGTTTAATTCAATAAAACACCCACAATCTCATTTTTACTACATAAAAAACATATTGTGGCCTTTATCGCCTTAAATTATTCAGCGCATCGTGTCACAAATGGAGCCTCAGGACAGAGAAAATCTTCACTCCTGTCACCCAGCATGTTAAATATGAACAAATCGCAGTTTTTACGAGCAGCGCAGGACTTTAAGCCGCTTCCTACGGATGAATACTAAACAAGGATTTTTGGGGGACTCTGATGGTGGATTAGCATCAAAACTAAACTGGCAACATCCAGTGCGAGCAATCCCTGCAGGGCAATTTGAGGGCGCGAGCCGCACACAGTGCAGAGTTCATCCGTGTTGAATACAGGCTGTAAAAGGCTGTAATCAGAGAGCAGTGGGTTTTCCGCAGCGCAGTAATTCATCAAAGTGACGGCTGCCAATGAATCTCCGTCAGCCGATCAGTCATTTCTCTACCTGCTCCTTGTTTCACTGCTGTCTGATGAAATGTTTCACAAGGTGGATGCTTTTTCCTGCACAGTTTGGAGTTAGCTAAAGACAAAAATAAAAAAGAGAGAAAAATAAAAACTATGAGATCAGCGGAGTTTATTTATTTTGTAAGTTTTTCGTTTAGTTTTCTGCTCTAGGATGAGATGTGATTCCCAAAACTCCGTTGGAAAAAAGTTTTTTCGCTTCACTCCAGTCATGTGGTCAACAACCAGATGTTACTTCTGGCAGAAACGATGAAGAAGACGACAGGAAGTGGTAAAAAGTTGATGGCTTGTTTTTGTTTTTTGGGACATTGAAGCTGCTCTCACAGCATCACACAGTTCAGTTGTACATCAGTCCAACATGTTGAATCCAAAAAACTTTCTGCAAAATGGCCGACTATAATTATATCAAAATGCTGCATGAATAAATCTCACATAACTGTTTCCTCCGTCTCCACCATCATTTCTAATGACTTAAGTGTGATTTTAATTTTATTAAATCTTTTATGGAAACATTGCAGTTGTTTCCGTAAACAAAAATTGTGTTTTTGTTTTATTGACAGAATATAGATAAAAGATTTGTGCACATTTGTGATGAAAACGCAGCTACTGGATTCAGCTGCACTCACAGATTTCCAATCAGATTCAAGAACTTTGATTTTATTCTGGTGAATCCATTCTCTATTGTTATTGAGGCACTTTACTAATTTAATCCAGATATCAAATGGTACAGGAAGTTAGAGTTATTACTCAAAGTAATTAAAAAGTTTCTATCTGAGGAAACTCAGCAGAGCATCGAGTCGTTGACTTCCTCACTCCTACTGGACGACCAACAGCAGAAAGTCACATGGTGAACCCCAGGGCTCAACCCCAGGACCCTCGCATTCGAATCCTCCCAGTAGCTCAGGTTACAGCAGGAAATAATATTAGCTGCCATAATGGTGACTGTATCATGATTTTATTTTGCTTTTATCATTTAAACTCTTTGATTTTCTCTGTTGCTGCAGAAATAAACTTTGATTAGAGTTTGAGTTCTGGTTTTTATGTTTTAGTTGTTTTCTTTTGTTTAGTTGCAGTTTTGGTTTTTCCATGTTTGCGGTTCCACTGATCACCTCTCAGTATTTACAGTCAGTTTCTGCCAGATCCTTTTTCTAAATCATCCATTTTGCTCCATTTTTGTCCCATTGCTATTCTGACTCCAGTTATTCCTTAATATCTTTTATTTTTTAAATGATTTCTGTGTTGTTGTCATTAAATCTTCTCTCTATCGTTTTTATGCGTTTAATGCAGTGAGGGAGTTTTCCTGTTCCGAGCTGCTGGATCTGTTAAAAATCACTTTTCTGTCTCTTCGTGTCTATTTTTAAAGCCAAATATGGTTTTCAGACATGAGCAGAGCAATGAAGTCAGAGTCAGTAAAAGCACAGGCTGTGAATGTAAATGAAATCAAGCTGAATAGCAGGACGATAATCTGGAGCCATTAAATTCAGAACATTATTTTCTGGTTTGTGATGTAATGAGGCTGTTTTACTGCAGCTCCACATTTCCCTCTGCATTCAGTCATAGCTGAACTTAAGAATGAAGATTAAAAAATGAAAATTGCAGGAATATTTAAGACGAGCTGTTAGTAGAGGATGATTGCTGTTCAACAGTGAGTTTTTCAGAGCTGCAGCAGCTGCAGTCGCTCCTTCTCTGATTTATACTTCTCTCTGACAGGATCCGTGATTGGAACATCGATCGGTAACAGATCAAACAGGTCTGCGTTCATCTTCTGTGCAATTATGGAAGCAACAAATTGAGCGATTCTTAAAGTCCATTAAGGAGCAAATCAAATATCTGTGCAGCATCAGCGTGGGACTTATTAGCAGCACAGCTGGGAGAGATTACTTATCCCTCTCTGCTTGTCTGGTGAGATCTTTTCACGGCTGAGGAGGAAAATATTTGGAAAAAATAATTGCAGGAATCAAAATTTCTTCATCGAGTGATTTTTGATGAAATGTTGCCCTTAACAGATCCAGTTAGCTTTTAAAGGTATTCCTACCTGCATAGTTTTCATGTTTCTTTCTATCATACAAACATGTTTTATTCTTCAAAATCCTTAAATTCGGATTTTCTGCTTCAAACAAAACTAGAAAAATATGCAGCATTGATTCTTTCATTTAGCTGGGATTTAAAGTTTATCGAGTAAAAATGAGGATGAAAAATGACTTTCTGATCCAGGTGAACATGAACATACATGTTTATTGAATTGTTTTAGTTTAATGAGCTGCAAAGCCTGAAAGCAGAACATGATGAAACTAATTAAAACAAAGAAAGAGGAATCTATGAAAGTGAAAGATTAAAGTTCAAACAGGGTAGTATTTATTCATTTTAAGGCCCAAGGGCAAAACACGACTAATTGGGCCCTTTAACTCTCTTCTCTGATATTCAACCTTTTTTTTGTTTTGTTTTGTTTTTTTATACAATCAGCTTTTTTCTGCCAGGTGATTTTCATCTGAAACTTTTTAACTTTTCATCATTTGAGCATTTCTTTGTTGATTCACACTTTAATATTGCAAAACACTGCAAGTTTGAAAAAAATATTTGAATCCTTCAGTTCCCAAATGCTTCTGTGGTCGACTGCCCCTTGTGGCCTGGAGGGCTTCGGTTTTATGGAGCAACTTTGCAGCATTTTGAAACCTGCTCTTGTTTTTTTTCCTGCAGTTTCATTTTTACAGGAGCCCATCAGGGCCACTGTAGACGGAAGAGGAGTGAAACTCTGCATAGATATATTTAAAATTTCTGAATTTCTGCAGTCAAAAATTTATGAGAATAAAAAATCAGAAACTTTGAGACTAAGAAATTTTCTAGAAATAATTTTGAAAAAATCTTAATTCAGATTTTCTTTCCAGAAACTTTTTGAGGTTAATCTCCAAATTAATGATTCTGACACTTTTACTTGTATTTTCTGTGGTTGCAGCATTTTGTCTGATCTATTTTTTGTTTGTTTTTTTCTGTTGCATATTTTTGTTTTTGTGTTTGAGTTTGCATCATTCTCGTGTTTGCAGCTTGTTTCTCTGTTTGCGTCTGTTGACTGTAATATTTGATGTTTTAACTATTAAAATAGGCAGTTAAAAGTATTCAGTATTCTGTTTTTTAACACATTTAAGCATCTCATTATGCTGAAAAGTGTTAAAGGTCATTTGAAGGAGATTCACAGAAAATCTCTGCATCTGAGCAGTGAAGCAACTTACTCTGGTCACCAACTCAGCTTCAGAATGATAAATGCCTCCATTTTCTTTCAGATTTCGGCCTCTGGGGTAAAATAAGTTTATTTAGATTGTATCAACTCTTCCTGGAGGTTTATTAAGGTGTAAACTGGAGAGTAAAGTGACTGGCAGCTCTGGCAGCCCAATATGATGTTTGTGCAGATGATTATCCAGCTTTGCTCTTCGCTGTCCTTCAGCGGTCCAACAATCTGATTTACATACTCATAAATCATTCACGTCCAGCTTCCCTCGCGGAAACAGACACACCTGTGGGTTGTTTAATAATGAGCTGCTTGAGAGAAAACAGATACATTCCTATGGATTACTTTAATTTGACCAAAGTTAAATAAAACGGCTCTGACCATTCTCATTAACCTGTATGAATATACACTCAATGGAACTGATATTTCTCCAAAGAGCTGAAAGCTTTTTTCATTTTCTGCTCAATAACTCAGTGAGATTGGATGGAAACGTCACTGAAATGGAGCCACTACTACAATTAAAGGGCCAGTAAAATGTCAAATCAACTGAGTTTTCCATCATGTTTTAAAGTTTTTCCATCATCAAAAACAAACCTGAAGTGTTGCTTTGATCAGTGTATCTCCATAGCAACCATTCAGCTGTTAAAACGCCTGGGATGGATCTAGCTCCGCCTTCAAGGCGCAGCTCCTCCTCCGCTCAGATCCTCCAGACTAGCCAGTAGCAATTAGCAAAGACCTGGTGGAACTGAGCTCATTATAGGAACTGCTGCTCAGAGCAACGCTGGTAAAAATGTTGCTAACGAGGCGCAATGTGGGATGACTTCCTGGAGGCGGAGCTTCAGAAAGAGCTGGAGCTTCTTAAAGAGACAGAGGCCCAATTTCAAAGCATTAAATCAGGAAGTGAATTTCCTTTTATGTCATATTTGATATATAAAGCATTTTTATAACAGCTGAAGGTATCACAGTTACTTGATTCCGTTATAAAATGGCACTGTGTGCCAGAAGACATATAATACCGCCCCTTTAAGAGTAGGAACACCAACATGAAGAGATAGTTTTCTACCACTTTTGATTTAATCCGACCAGAAGGTTTTCTTCTGAAAGTTAGCTGTGACTGCTTGCCTTGTGTCTAGCTGGAAACATATACATATACTTTTATGATTAGCTCTTATATAAATGACATATATGTCCTTTATAGAAGATATTTATTCACATAGCTTCCTTTTAAAACAATGTTAGTGTTTTACATTTTAAAAAATAAACTAAAACAACATAAATGACAAAAGAAAGAAAGAAAAAGTATACCAAATCAATTAGAACATGTAACAATGAAATAGAAATAATAAAAATCATATTCACCTAATTCCCATTTAGCACCACGTTGCTATGTGGTTTAATAAATGCAATAAATGATATTATTAACTTATTATTATTATTATTATTATTATTATTATTATTGCTAGATTGAGATAATTTTGACATACGTTTTAAGTTTCAGTGACTTTGATATCTTTTCAAGCTTTTTAACACTAAAGACAAAAAATTGTTCCTTTACTAACTTCCCATCTCAGCAAGCTGTGCTACAGTGCAAACAACTAAAAAACGTGTCGGCTAATATGTTTTTATTTCTATTTTGATCTATAAAATTTGAATCTTTGAAACATTCATTTTTGTTTTGTTTTGGTTTATTTTTTCGTCATGAAAAAATCTGAAGTTTACTTTTGAAAGTTGAAGTTCAGAAGCTGCCACAAGAGGGCGCTGCAGCCTGATCGTTCAGTTTAAATTACTTGTTCACATGTTTTTTACTGCAAAGGGAATAAAAATCTATTTTATACTATTCCATTAACTGTTTTGGTTGTTTTTTTTTCATGAGGCATTTAATAAAAATATAAAAATGATCTCGGTTATGGATGAGAAAATTAACGTTTCAGTGGCAGAAAAATGTGCTGCTTTTTTGTGTGCATTGATTATTTTTTATGCCTATTTGCAATATTTTATTTATTTTTCCTCATGGTATAAGCAAAATAAAAGAATACCATCAAAGATCAGTGAAATAAACTCATATTTGTTCTTGAATCTTCATTTTTCTGCACATTTTCCTTTTCAGCTCCTCTTTGACTGATGCTCACTGTAAACCTCAGGAGACTTATGAAACAAAGGGCCAGGCCTCCGAACGGCTCCGTGTCAAGGATTACTTCGCTCACAAATTCTCCAACAACAAAGCCTCGATTGTGTCCCAGCAGAGCCTCAAATTAGCAGCGGGAGGCTGAACTGGGTCTGACAGCATCCCGGAACTCTGACGAATAAATTACTAATTATTTGAAGTGAAAGCAGGAAATAAAAAATAAGCCCAACTTATATATTTGAGAATATTGAACAAGTTGCTCTGAATGTCCATAAACGCAGGAGTCCATCTGAAAGTGAATTAGGCTGCAGTTTCTCTAAGTTCATTCAGACTTTTCTGACCCAGCATGGATTTAGTTTTTGGTCCTTATTTTTAAATTCACACAGATTCAATCTCAGATTTTAATTACACTTCATATTATAAAAAAATATCTTCAATTTAAACCAGAATTTAATTTGTGAGTAATCTTCTTATGATACAGGTTGTGTTCCTGAAAGGAATTTCAAAATAAAACTTAATTGCGCTTTTTGGAAACTAAAGAGCTCAGGATTGTTTATTTCTGAATGCTGTGATAATTCTTGCTGCCTGATCACTGTTTTTCCTTCCACTAAACTTTCAATTGATATGTATTGATCAATCAGCTAGTTAGCTAAAACTTTTATCGGATGGTGGCAATAACTGCATGATCTACTATTAAAACTAGAAAGTTTGTCATAACTTTGTTAAAAACAAACAAACAAAAAACATCAGGAATAGATCACCATTTCAGAATCTAAACTTCAAAAATAAATGCTAACCTCACTACTTCTTGCACTAATAGTGTTGGGAATATTTTTTGTAATGTATTTTTAAATCTTTAATGTCAGACATGCTTTCATGTGGAGTTATTTTCTATCAAATTAAATGGTAATGAAAATACAATAAATCCTTTTATTTTAAAACCTAAGCTGAATTTAAAATAGTTTTATCTTAGATTTCCGTCGTTTTAATTAGTTTAGGTTGCCGACCTCTGACTGAGGTCTTAGCATGACATTTCTATTTTAAAAACGATTGATTTATTGGACTGATGTGGAATCATTTTCTGATCATTTTAATTGCAGGAATTGATTAACGTTCTCAAAATAAATAATTGCCTTAAATATCACTGTTTGTGTTTAAGCTTCTCTAAAATAAATTTCTATATTAATTAGATTGTGATTTGTCCAAATGTGCTTGTGTATTGTTACTTTATCCATTTTTGTGTGTTTTTCTTCATTTTCAGCGTTTTTGTTCGGAAGCGTTTTACTTTGAAGGTGAGCAGTAACTTCCGGTGGTAACCCCTGCGTACGTGACGCAGCTTCTCCAGCCTCCGGGGAGTTCAGAGAGAGGAGGAGGAAGGAGAAAAGCTCCGCTCCCGTCTTGTTTCAAAGCTCCTGGAAGGAGAACCGGCTGGATGTGAGCTCCGCTTCTTCTGGACTCTTTCGGACTCGGACGCGTAGATTTAACCGAGTTTAACCGAGGCGGACAAGGAGAGAGAAAGAGATAAAAATCAGCGTTTTTGTGGTGGGAATGTCGTCCAGCTGAAACTTCAGGAGATTCTTCCCAGGATTCGTTTCGCTTTCCTCCCAGCAGGATGTGAATCTGGGAAGTTTTCCGGATCACCGGGACTTTATTTTGTGGAATATCGAGAGGAAAAGGATCCAGAGGTAGGTCCATCTCTTCCCCTCATTGCTGCTGCCAGGACTGACAGGCAAGTTTTCCTCATCTTTTAAACTAGTTTCAAAAGATGAGGAGGGAGAATTTAAAAAGACTAAAAGCTTTATTTTCAAGAGCTCTGACTATTAAGCATGTTTGGATATTCTGGATTATGACCTATAATGAGATGAAATATTGATTCATCATTAGCTCCAATGGCTTCAGCTGCTGAAATCATCATTGAAGCAGAAAAAAGCTCAAGAAAGGGTCAAAATGTGGTTTTTTGAGTTCAGTCCAGATGCTTCTTTGACTACAAATGTTACATAAACTGTGAATTTTAGTTCTCATCTTGTGAGTTTGGACTAAAATAGACTCTGAGCTGCTGATTGAGAAACATCTGCAGCTATGTTTGGTATTATGACTAACAGGAAGATCCAACCAGTTTGAGGATTTATCATCCTGCTCAGCTCTATTATAAAACTTTTGACAGGGGGTTTGGCTTGGAGCAGATGCAGGAAGTGCTTCACATTTTTGGACTGTTTGGTTGCAAACAGCAGAAGCCAAAAAAGAAAACTAACAGTTGCATAATCTGAATCTGCAGCACTGCTGGGTCATCATCAGTGGTCAACACTAATAACCCAAGATTTCCATTCATCTCTTCAAGTCTTTTAAAACTTATCTATAAAAGCAGGAAGGAAGGTGACTTCATTACTGCCATCATTTTCTGGATGCTTTATCTTTGTATAAATCAACATTCTTGTGACATGAGCGGCGCTTTAGTCCAACCAGAACCTGCTGTGGTGAAAACATTAATGAGTCAAAGCTGAACGATCCAAACTCGCCTTGTTGCTGGATTTACAGGAATCATGTTGGATGTTTGTAAGTTTGGACGGATCACAGGGTATTTCATCATTCTGATCTTTCCCAGCGTTGTGTGTCGAAGCCGTTTATGAAAGATGCCGACCTCATTGATGAACTCTGTGGACTATAATAGATTAGTCAAGGCAGATCAAAGGGCTTTACATGTTAAAAACATAATAACCAATTATGAAACAAACAATACAAATTACATTTAGTCAAATTCCATCATCAGTATTCACCATCACTGGCAGCTCTGACCAGCTGATTGAAAGGAGCTCAGTGTTTCTACTGTTTTGCAGTTTTCTGGAAATTTGTGCTGCGTAGAAGCTGAATGCTGTTTGGTTCTGGTTCTGGGGATGTAGAACAGAACCAGAACCAGAGAGGTCTGGAGGTTTTGTACAACAGCAGCAGATCTTTAACTGTTCAGTGATTTATAAACGAACAGAAGTATCTTAAAGCGTATTCTCTGAGCCAATATAAACGATGAGTTTCTCTAGATATTGCTGAAAATGTTCTTCAGGTGATAGAAGGCTGACTTTGTAACTGTCTTTGTGTTACTGAATGTTCAGGTCTGAGTTCAGATTTCAGCCTGATCTCCAGTTTCCTGCTGTACTGACTGAAGCTGTGTGTGTTGACTGGATGTCGTTCTTAAATAAGTTCTGTTTCTGTCCATCTGAAGAAACTAATGGCACCAACACACATGAACTTGTGATTGGATGGTTCGGAGTCAGAATATAGAGCGGTGCATCGTCTGCGTAGTTATGGTTATTAATCTGACTAATTGTTGCTATTTAGATGTTAAATAGAAGGGGGCCCAGGGTTGAACTTTGGTGTACCCCACATGGGATTTCTGTCCCTACAAATAAGAAGTTACCTTTCGACACAAATAGGTCTTTAGTTCAGACTGGAACCAGTCCAGTTCTGCCCTACAGTCACCTAATAATGACTGGAGGACTCTGCTGAGGTCCAACAGAACCAGGAAGGCAACAGTGATTATTCTCAGGAGATTAATTTTTTCTTATTCTTTAGAATTAGACCAACCTAAACGTTTGCTTGTTTAGCCTTAAGCTAAACAGTCATTCGAGTCAAACCTTATGCTGATGATGTGATTGTTTTCCTGAGAGTTTGTTGCAATGACTCATTCGTTCTCAGGAAAATGTCAGTCAGCTCTTTCAAAATGGATTTATTTCACAATTCTGAGAATAAACCATTATAAAGGCAACGTATTTGCTGAGTTTGAGAAATTTTCAGCCGGTTGTGTTGGAAGAAAACCATTCTTGACCTCTGTTCCTCTATTTTCCAGCACCATCTTGTCATGTAACCGAGAGTCTGTTAATTAGAGCAAACATAATGAAATCCACCTACATTATCATATAAATATCTCTCACTTACAATGTCTGTTTATACAGACATAAATTCATCACTTTCTGCTCCAGCTAGCAAGAGTTCACACAACAAAACACATCAGATAAAACCTCGTCATTGTTTACACTCTTTTTAAACAGGAAGTTTTGTCAACCATGGAAGAAATGGATCCTGGCAAATCTGTCTGATTATTAAACATGGCTTAAGTAGAGGGTGGGGGTTCTGCTGGTTTGTTCATAAACTCACCTGTCAGTATAATATGGACTACACTGTACGCGTTTCGGTCTGAAACCTGTTTGAGAGGAATGCTGCCGGTGGAGTCGCTCAAAAAAACATTTTGTTCACAGGAAGTTGTGCTGGTGAGGTCAGAGTTGTCTCAACACGGCCTGAGAATATGATCTCATTTTTCTTTGCAATAACGTCAATTCCTTTATGTTTTATGTCTAAACATTTAATTGACCGATACCATGTATCAACAAAATAAACATTTAATTTAAAGCCTTTTTGCTCATAAATTATTAAATTAATAAACATATGAGCTTAAAAACAAAGATATTTGTATTTTTAAAACTCTGTTATTCAGACTGGAGCAAAGTGTTTCAGGATCATTCAAGGAGCGTCTCTACAAATGTAAAATGTGGATGCATTACTAGTTAATCAATTTGAACAAAATTTAAAGTAGTAAACCATTAATTAACAATTAATCGTAAACCGATTAATCGTTAGACCCCAAAACAAATGAGAATGATTGGTCAAATCGGTCTTAAATATTTTCCATGTCCTGTTGTGACTCGTTGGTGCAGCTGGTGATGAGCTGCTGTGAGCTCAGCAGTGATTGAGGACGGCCGTCTGGCTGATTGCCGATCTGGTCTGCCTCCTCTTTAGAAATGATAACATGTGAAACACCTGTGGCGCCGATGTTCTGGGAGTTAGCTCTCAGTGACGCTGTGGGATGATCGCTCTGGGGGTAAATTGATGCGTTGGGTTTAAAAAGGGTGTAATGACCGCAGCTCTAATTGCACGGCTCGCCGTTTTCCTCCGGAGGATGCGGTCCGGTTGGTCTGGTGATGAATCAGTGGCGTTCCTCCTGTCTCGGCTGCACAGTTTCCTCTCCATTCACGCATCACTTCACTAATTTTCTGCCATTCAAGCTCAATTTAAGCAGCTTTGAGGGAATCCAGCATGGATACGCGGTGCATTGTGGAGCAGAGGCCCTGCTGAGGAGCTTCAGATGGTGATGCCGATCTGCATCACACGTATAGACCAGGCCTGAGTTTTCATCTCATTGTTCTCACTCTCCATTTCCAACAATGCAAAAGATTCAAAGGGCTTCAAGTCCCAGTTTCTCTGTAATATTCATCTAAAGTCTTTGTGAGAAGGTTTTTTCTCAGAAAAGCACAGAATTTTACTTTTTACTGCGTCACAGACTTTAATAAATGAAACTTTTGAGTAGCATCCATTTTTAGTGTTTATTACTTTGGACAAAATCCCATGAAAATGACATAAACTTTTGGACAGATTGTAAACCAGGGTATCATCTGTAAAGCTGTAAAGTTCCACTAACCAGTTGTGAAGCAGAACCTTAAACTGCTGCTGCGCAAGTTACCCAGCAGGCTGTTGCTAGGTAACCGAAGAGTGAGCGAGTTAGTTGATTCCTGGTTAGCTTAGCTAGCTGTGCCGTTGAGCAGCTAAAGCATTTTCTCCTCCTACATCTCCCAGAATGCTGTGCAGTTCTGGACCAGTGACTATTCTATATATTGAATATTCTATCTGATTGTGTGTCTGCTGTGATATATATTGTTGTTTATTTATTGTCCATTCACAGATTTAGCTTAAAATCTTTTTGGGTCCCAGATTTCTCCTCAGGTTTCCGCAGTAAGTGACGGCATGTTGCGTCTGCGGCGCCGCAGCTGGTGTGTGAGAGAAGGACAAGGTTATATGCTGACCTCCAAGTAAGGAAGTCAGGAATGTGCGGTTCTGGCAGATTCTATCTGGCGCCGGCATTGTGAAGGGGAGAAATAATAACAACACAGATTCAGAAAGGATCCCCTGCTGTGCGCGCTGCGAACTCCAGAAGCACAGCTGCAGCGATTAATTACTCTGTCACTCAATCATTTAGTTAGTAATGGCTATAAATTCCTTTATGGGCTCAGAGAAAAACACCTGAAACCAGGAAGGCTCAGGACTTTAACTCCTTACCAAACACCTTGTGTTTTATTTTCTACTGCAAATGTCTTATTTTTGTCTTAATTCAAGTTTACTAACTTACAAGAAACTTTTCAGGGAGAAATAAAAGCTTGTTTATGGTCAACAATTCCTTCACATTTCTGAAAGCGTTCTAGTTATATTTACAGATTGTTTCAATTATAACAAAACATTTTTCCCATGTTGTAAGTGAAATAATCTCCCTGTGGAATTACAACTTTTCCTTCATATTTTATAAATATAACATAATTTCTTAAACCAGCTCCTATGTGTTGCTGAAGTTACTGGTAAATTTTTTTATTTCAAGTGAACTAAGATATTTGCAGTAAAAATTAGACCAGATTTTGAGTGAAACTTTTAGGTATCATATTTTTCTGCAGCTGGTTTAAAGTTTGTTCTTGCAAACTGCAGACACTCGTCACTGACATTTTCAATTCAAATGCAAATCGTTACATTTGAGCCTCTGCGTTGACAAATTGTGAAATAATCTGTCGATTTAATGTCGTTTATTTCTGTGACTCTGCTGAAAGAGATTTGTGGCGTGTTTATGGAAGCAGTGCAGAGATGTAGACTTTCTGCTGATTGTTCCCTATTGTTTCCTTATTTCAGCCCGTCGGCCGCATTGTGGTGCTCAGGGAGGGAGAGGGGAAAAATCCCATCAATACACCCCACATTGTGTTGTTGATGGAACAATTTGTACATCAGTTTTGTCAGCATCACGCTTTTGCAAAACTCCCAAGAGTGCAATGTCTGCAGTCTTCCAGCCGTGAGGCGTCATTTTATTTCACCCCAGATGGCCTTTAAGCTTCATCATCTTGACTGGCGATACATATGCACGCCGCTTGTAGCCACCTGTCACGCACTCAGCAGCAAAGCATGATGGATCCTCCTCCGCCGCCGAGTGAAGAGCGGCGAGCGCAGAAGGCCGTTTAGCAACCTGGGCGCCGACTCAGTCTCTCCCCGTTAATTCAGCATCCCGTCAGTCAGAAGCGAGGCGCTGCACTCCAGAAAGACAGAGTAATCATTAAGTGAATAAAAGGCTTTGCTTGGTAAAGAATGGAAACATGAAAGGAGATGCAGAGACAAAAAGCAGTGGAGGAGGAGAGCTACAATGCCCTTCAGTCTAATGATTCCAGCCAACTTCTATTTTCATTTCTCGTCAAACAATAGCTTTAATTACTAGCTGTTCCTGTTGTGTAGGACTATTGTGTGGGCTTGCTGCAGACGATCAGAGGTTCACCATGTAAAGAGATGGATACATCTGAGAGCTTCTGTCTGACGACGAGCTAAAAACGATGAACAAGTTTCATGAAAAGGGTGGAATAATTCTCCGGGTCGGGTTTGGGGGCGTCCTGCTCCAAGAGGAGGAGTTAAAGTATCTTGGGATCTTGTTCGTGAATGAGTGGGAGATCGACAGACGGATTGGACATTTTGGACTGTACCGGTCCGTTGTGGTGAAGAGAGAGCTGAGCCGAAAAGCAAAGCTCTTGATTTACCAGTTGATCGACGTTCCTACCTTCATCTATGGTCATGAGCTTTGGGTCATGACCGAAAAAACGGATCGCGGATACAAGCGGCCGAAATGGTTTTCCTCCGCCAGGCAGCTGGACTCTCCCTAAGAGAGAGAAGCTCGGTCATCTGGAAGGGACTCGGAGTTGAGCCTCTGCTCCTCCACATCGAGAGGATCCAGCTGAGGCTCAGCATCTGGTCAGGATGGAGGCTCCCTGTGAGGAGTTCATCTCCCACCGGGAGGAGAGGAAGACCAGGACACACTGGAGGGACGATGTCTCTCGGCTGACCCCGTGACCCCGCGACCCGACCCCAGATAAATGGAAGAAAACGGATGGATGGAGTTTTATGATCTTAGATGTTCTGGCTGGGAAAAAACCCAAAAGGTTTTTGAAAAGGAGTTTCTAAATTTTTAATGTTAAAAAAAAAGTAAAAAAAAAATAAAAAAGATGAAACTATTAAAAATTTAACATAAAAAGAAGTTTTAAGATCTTATGTTCAATATGAAAAAAGTTTTAAGAAATAAAATAAAAGAGGAACAAGTTTGTAACTAAATTAAAAATATAAGCAAAATGTAAAAATTTAAATAAAGTCAAGGTTTGTGATAAATGTTCAATATGAAAAAAATTATTACAATAAAATTAAATAGAATACATTTTAAATATTTTATATTTAATTATTAAAATTAAATAAAAGATACTTTCAGAGTTACCATCAGAGAAATTGAACCAATGACCCAACCCAGTTCCAGGTGATCAGGGTTCTGATCACTTTAATTGATCAGAATCACACCGATGAGAAGTGATTTTAGCACAAACCAGAAATTTCATTCAGCTGCAACAAATTCCCCTGACCGGCATAAACAGGCTCCTAATTAAAGGAAGAGCTAATAAATTTCCCGTCTTCTTCATTTTCTGCGTCCTGAGGGACCAAACTGGCAGCGAATCGCCAGAGGAAAGAAACGGTTGGTAGAAAATTAACCTGAGAGCGAGTTGCTGCTGTTTAGGTGGATGTTGCATCAGCATGAAGGTGGGCTGTTTGGATCTGAATGAATGATACTGCAGAGGAAATAAGCCCCAAAACTTAAAGTCTTTATTGATCAAATAACAGAATCTCGTTTCTGTGGCTTTGGCCCAGCTGAGCTGAAACGACATTTAGTGGTTTTACTGTCGGCTGTAAAAAGAAAGTCATACACAGATTACATGTTGGTTCAGCTGCAGAACCAGAGAAAGAACACAATGCGTTTCTATCAGCGAGTGAACAAAGGTCGTGTTTGCAGAAGATGGAGCAACAGGTGTGTGTGTGCGTGTGTGTGCGTGTGTGTGTGTGTGTGTGTGTGTGTGTGTGTGTGTGTGTGTGTGTGTGTGTGTGTGTGTGTGTGTGTGTGTGTGTGTGTGTGTGTTTGTCCTTGACTCCTTTCTGTTTAACGGCAGCATAAAAGCTCAGAATCTCGTTCAGATTAGCTTCTCTTTTAACCCAGGCGTGAATTTCTTGTAATCTTGTATTTTCCCCTGAAACAGAAATCAAAGATTTTTTAAAATTGTTTTGGAAAATATTAAGCTGCATAAGCTAATAAACATTCAGCTATGCTACCATGACTGTGGTAAAAAATGATCAATTTCTGCTTCTGATTGATTAGCTTCCATTTTCTGGTAAAATTGACCTAATTCTGCTAATATTATTACTATATTTTAAAAATATTTTCTGTCACTTCTAATCTTTCTTTTTGGTTGAAATCAGATATTTTATGTTGAAATCAATGTCATGCAGTAATTTGGCTGGGATGTGGAAAGTTTTTGTTTCCAGTGGGAAAATCTGTTGAGGAAATCCTGGAACATCAAACTGGTCTCGGCGGCGGATTCACGTCTAAACTGAGTTTCTGCACACCTGGACCATTTGTTGACATCCAAACCTGACCTGTGATAAGATCCGGGCAAGTTGCACTTTTGCCAAAGTGAAACACAGCGTGTGTGTGTGTGTGTGTATGTGTGTGTGTGTGTGCGTGCGCGCGTGTGTGTGTGTGTGAGCGCAGCGTGAAGGGCATCAGATCTGCATGGTTCTGGGCTCTTAAAGGTGATGAGGTGTGTGTGTGTGTGTGTGTGTGTGTGTGTGTGTGTGTGTGTGTGTGTGTGGGCTCTGATTAAAACCACGTGTCGCCTCATGACGGCGGCTCTGACGCCTGCAGCTCTGCAGTTTGTGGAAACGGCTCTGAGTCGACCAAGAACTTCTACTGGTCCCAGTTGTTGTAACTCATATTTATTGTTCATGCTGCTCTAATTTTTAAGTTTTTATTGTTCATGTTTTATTTAAAATAAACAATAAATTGTTTGATTCAAAGTCCTGCTACTGATGATAATTTAATGCTGATTTGTTAAAAGATTAACACATCTATAGCGAGTCTAAAGTATAAGACTTTGGACTTACATTAAAGTCATTTTGATGTTCAACATTCCTCATTTAAATTTTAACTTTGTACTTTGAAGCACAAATAAAAAGTCTGAGTTTAATGTTTGATCGGGGCTTTTATTAGCAGAGGTTCTGCCGTTACGTTTCCTTCCAAGTGGCGAAAGCAGCAGAAATTTTCCACACACCAAGTTTTATCATCCACCTTTAAACTGGAAGATAAAAACTGTTATTTTAAGAAACTATTATGCTTTGGTATAAGTTATGCTCCTCTTTTACATAAATGTACTTCTTTTTTCTGGTAATTGAAAGAAAAAATCCATTTAGATTTGAATTCAAAGTCTGAATAATTAGAAGCCGTAAGACAAACAAGATGGCCGCCTCGTGCTGACTTCACTCTGAACTCTGGAAATCGCATTGATGAAACAGAATCCACGTTTTACTAAAATGTGATACTCAAACAGCAAATATTTGATGAATTGTTAACCGGATAACAAGACAAGAGGGAAGTCTGGGCCTCCCTTCTAAAGCTGCTACCCCCGCGACCCGACTCCGGATAAGCGGCAGAAGATGGATGGATGGATGATTAACCGGATAATCGACTAGTGGTGTGTTGCGACCGTGTTTTCTCGGCTGTTAGTCGAGGTGTGTGTTCTGCTGCATGAAGAGCCTGCATGGTGGCCTGGCAGAGTGAATGCATGCCTGTGTGTGCAGCTTGTTTCACATGTGGTCTGCTTCCTCTCCAAACACTTGGTGAAGTTTGCACACAGACACCAGCTGAAGAACGCGTTGCACGTTGATCCGGCCGCGCGCTGACCTCCTGACCGCAGGAAACCCCGACCACATTCCTTGGATCAGATGAAGTGTTTTGGCTTTGGATCCGTTGGCCTACTTCATGTCGTCAGGCAGGTTCTTGGTTGTGGGCGTGGCTAATGAAACTATTTTTCCTTCTCATAAATGAGTCATTATGATCAGATCTGTCATGAGATGATTTGGGTAGGTCTGTAAGGAAGTTAATTCTGTTTTGAACATTTATTTTCTCTACTGCTCGTTTTTGGACAAACTGGGATCAGATCCAGAGCTCCTTCAGGGCTGCAGCTGCTGGGTGTTTTCCAGACTTTGTGAGCAGAAAGAGCCACACCTTGCCATGTAAACAGCGACTGAAACTGGTTTCTTATTCAGCTATACGGCCGTCATTGTCTGATCAGAGGGAACGTCTAACTGTAACCTGAGTGTGAGGCTCAGCTCTGATGCTGCTGCCCGTCTTTTACTCTGGGTTCCTCAGAGTCGACTTTGTCTATGGTTCGGTTCTGACCCATTTATGAAAGCTAATAGGATTACCCAGCTGTGTAGGAAACAAACAAAGTCTGTTGGCTTTGTAGTGAAGACCTCCAGATCAGATTACCGGTAGAAATACTTGCCCTGCGCGATACGGCTTCAAAATAAAAGCTGATTTTTACAATTTTTTTATTTTTTCATCCTCAAATATTTTCAAAAAGTGGCTTTTAGTTTTATTAATGGTGCGATGGAGTTTCAGGCTCAAGCTGCAAGAATTTCTGTTTACTTGTGAAAAACTTGTCATAATATTAGCAGAAAAAAGAAGCAATTTTACAAACAGAATTTTAGAAACAGAAATGTTTGATAGTTATGATGTGATCACTTCAGTCTGTGGCTCTTTCTGCGTAATAAACTCAGTTGTTTGCTTGATGTTTCAAAGTCCTGCTGTTGATAATAATTTGATGATGATGTGAAAAAATGATTGCTTTATGTGTAAAACCAAACACAACTATAACTATACAAGACGCTCAACTTTCCTCCAAGTTCTCCTAATGTTACGACTTTAGTGATATTATGACTTTGTTGTATTATTACTCGTAATAAAAACGTATTTTCTAGCATTTGACTTGAATTCAAAGTCCAAATAATTAGCAGCTGTAAAACAAGATGGCCGCCCTGGCCGCGCTGATGTCATCATGAACCACAGGAACCCAACGAGTTCATTGGTTTAAAAAAATCCAGGTTTTCAAAAAGTGTCTATTAAACCAGTGAACTGATTTATCCTGTTTCACATCCTGAGTTGTTTTTCCTGTCTGAAGTCGAGCGTGTCTCAGCAGACGCTGCAGGTTTCAGTTTTTCGTTCTGAAGTCACCCTCACACCCTGACTGCTTGCAGTCATCTTTTGGTTTCTGAGTCATGTTGGAGGCATCAGGGTCACATGGCGCCATAAAAGCAGCGCTGAGCCTTTATTTGTGCGGTAAGCAGGCGTGTTGTGCAACAGCTGCTTACAGTGAGTATTTCTGCTGCTTTTCTGTGTTTAGTTTGCTTACAGTTCATGTTGTTCTCATTTCCTGTGAGTCGGATCCTCTCAGCTTGGCTTCCAGCCTTCCTCTTTATTTCTGCTGCTTGGCTTCGTTCTTTGCCTCCTCAGGTTTCCTTGTTAGCCTTTTCTCAGGAACTTTAAACAACAAGCCCACAAAAGAAGCAGATTTTCTCTCCTGCTTCTCTCAGCCACAAAGTTCCTCTTTCTAAAACTTGCTTATCTTTGCTGTTTAAATTTAGGCTTTTAATTGGAAGATCTGCTTTTCCTGCAGATGTTTCATATTGTCCATGTTGGGCCGTTTCCCATCAAAACAAAGACTAAAAAAAGAGTTGACTGAATTATTCAATAACTGAATTATATATTTTTGTCAAATTGTATTTAAGTTGCTGCTATTGACTACTCTATTTCTTCTTTTTAATATTTTTTATGTAATTTTTATTAATCATACTTGCTCTCATTTGTCCTTCTAATTGTATTTTTTTTCTTTTGTGTTAATTTATTTTAATTAAATAAAAAAAATAGGTAAATCTGTACTTTATTTAGTGATTGCAAATAATTAATCTGAAATAAATTAATAAAATTGGAACTATTACAAATTAAATAAGATTATGATTGAATTAGATAAGGTAAGTTAATTAAAAATAAGTATAAGTAGTAAAAGTAATCAAAGTTAAATTTAAATTAACAAATTAAATAAATGGAGATTTAACCAAAAAATAAATTAACATTAAAATATAAACTAATGAATATTACTGCAGGTTTATGAGAGGATGTTTCTAATGTAACTAGAGAAATAAAAACTTTGTCCCAGAGTAGCAAAAAAATAAAATAAAACTTTATAAGATGTTAAATTCCCTAATAAAGCAAATGACACAAACTGACGTCATAATTCAGGAATTAAAAACCAAAAAATGTTACCAAGTTTGTCAGAAACATCAAAAACGCTCTGAAAGTGTCTTTGTGGGGTTTTGTTGAGCGTTTCTGAGCGGTCAGTATCTAACCTGCTGCTGATGAATCCGTTCATTAGTTTGTTGCTGATCCAGTAACATTCAGCTCAGTTCACTTCCATTCCCAGTACTTCCAGTTCCTCTTACTGGTTACACATGTAATCTGGAGTTTTCACTTGAATTTTGTCTTCAAACCACATGAATGTGAATTTAACTCTTTATTGACCTGAATCACAGACTTCTTACTAATCTTCTTAATTCAGTCTTAATTAAATAAAGTCAGATTTATTGCCTATATTTGGAGCCTTTACACTTTTTCTTTTTAAACGCCATAAAGAGTAAATTAGTTTTTTGAGTTGGAATAAATCTTGATTCATCCTTGTGTTTGTTGTTTGGTTCAGTCTTTAGTTCGTTTATTCCTCTGTGTCCAAAACAAAGCAGTAAAATAAAGCTTTAGCAGTTTTTTGCTGCTAAATGAAACCAAATGTTGTTGTTTTTTCGGAGCAGCAGTAGACTCCGGGTCGGGTTTTAATGCCCTGCTGTGAGTTCTGTCAGCAGTTTTCTGATTGTTGGTTTGTCTTTTTAGAGAGGCTTTCTGTGTGTTGTGCATGAGGTAATTTTAGCTTCTCAGTGGGGATTCCTGGTAGAATTAAGAGCAGATCAGAGGGTTGTGGGAAGGTCAGGACATCGGCGCTCCAGTTCCGTCCATGTCCTACAAATATCCTGTCAATGTGAATTAAAACCTCGTTTCCATGCAACTCGCCATACGTGGGTTGAATAATTGGTTTCACATTTATTTGGTGAGATATGAGCAGATAAACATCCTGCAGCTGGGCTCCAGGAAACCAGGCGGCTGCGAAGCGAAAAACTGAACTCAGCTGATGTTCAGGAGGAATACGGATGTGGTTTTAAATTGTAGTTTGGTTTTGTTTGTGAAGTAGTTTTTACAGTGAATTTCATACTTATCAAGTATTTTTGGTCCAGATGTCAGTGCAAAAATCTCAGTACATTTGAAATGAGACAAAACTGACTTCCAGTTCACTTTTCATCTTGTTTTAAGTCAATAATACTTGAATATTTACAGGAACTGGTTCATCTGGCAGATTATTTCACTGACAAAAATCCTTGAATATTGATTCTAGCTTGAAAATTTTGTTTTAAGTGTCAGTTGATGTAGTTCTCTTTATCAATATTCAAGAATCATTGACTTAAAACTAGTTGAAAAGTTTCCTGTAATTTGGTTTTGTCTTATTTCAGGTGTCCTGACAGATTTTCGCTGGAATCCAAACCAAACATACTTGGTAAGATTTTGTTTTTGCAGCGTATGAAACATTACATTTTGTCAAAATGCCATCAGCAGAATCATAAAGCAGATATGATCAAATATGTTGATCAATATTCCAGATTTTGTGAATCAGTCGGTTTTAACTGTCAGTGTTTCGGTTGTTTCGCAGTTTTCTGAATTGTTGTTCAAGATTTCAGGTTCATAAGTTTTTTTTTTTAAATCTGTTTTTCTTGCTACAGGAAACACATTTTTTTAGATCTTGCAGCTGAAATTCATATTTCAGTTTTTTTTCTTTTGTTTTTCAAAAACAAACCCAGACGTTGGTAATGGGAGTAATGGTTCTGATGAACTGGAAAGCTTTTTTTTACTGGTTCCTCCCTGTTTCTCCCTCTGGGATATTTTATGACGCTCGTTGCAGTAAAGACCGTTTGACCTCAGAAGTGACTGATTCTTCGTTCTCTCACCACTTTCTCTGTCCTTTTCTGACGTCTTGGACTTTCCCTCATCATTTTCTTGTTTCTCCTCCCTCTCTAATTTGAAGCCTTTCACTCCCAGATAATAAAACAGGAAACGAAAGGAGGGTTTCATTAAAACGCTGCATTAATTGAGACAGAAAGCCCCATAAGTGATGTTTACTCGTTGAATTAGTGAAGTCTCCGCAGGTCGAGCGACTGCGTCCTCGCTGATGAATATTCTGCGTGTCCCTCGCTCTCCAAAGAGCTTAATGTTGTGTCAATTAGAGAGGAGGGGGAGCGGGAGGGGTTGTAAAAGGGTGTAAACACACACACACACACACACACACATTTACATTTCCTGGCTGCCGCTCTGATTATGAAGGAATGTGGGGACGCTGCGGTCAAGTCGCCGTCGTCCCGCTCAGTTTGAAAACATTTCACCCTGATGGAAATCAAGGATTTAAGACCAGAGATAAACTGAATGTTTTTTTCTGGTTCTGGAGGCGTCTGGGGCTTCATTTATCCAAAAACTAGTGTTGATACTAGTTAATACTCACTGTGTTCTGTCTAACTAAACCAGGAAACAGTTATTTACAAACTATGCTGGGGCTGCAGCCAACAGTCACAGAGCAGTAATTGATTAATCTGACGCAGCTAATGCTACTGTTAGCATCATCATTTCATGATCAGTTTGCTCCAGTCTGATGTTGGATATAGGGCTGAAACAATTAATCCTGATTAATCCACTGTTGAAATATTCGTCAACTAATTCAGTAACTCAGACAAAACAAAACAGCAGTAATTAAACCAAAAATATACATTCAGCATAAAACACATTTCTGTAAATATGTTTTACCAAAACTCCTCCAGTGTTTTACTTTTAGCTTCACCTGGTCTGATTCACTAAACATTATTGCATTTTAGGCAATAAAGTGTTTATTTCTTATTTACAAAATGAATTGAATCATTTTTTATTTGCATTTTTTAAAATATTTTTCTAGTATTGTATAAGTTTGAGGTTAAATGAAAATAAAATAACCAAGACAAAACCCTGCGGAACTCCAGGCGTATGTAAAATTGAATATAACAGCAGAAATATTTGGGTGAACCAGTTCAGAGCTGCAACATTCAAGCATCTGAAAAAAGACTAAAAAGTTTCCCAGATTTCATTTAAATAAATGAAGGACATCTGGAGTTGATCACATCGCTAAATACGGAGCGAAGCACTTTTTCCTTCCTCATCTCATCTGCAATTATTCCAAAAACATCTTTTAGCTAAATTTAAAAATAATGAGTGGAGAGCCTGACTGGAGTGAAATGAAGGTCCTGGGAAAGTTACTGGTTTTGAAATGGAAATGTAGTGATTGGATGAGAAGCAGCATGTGTGTCTCCACAGGACGCATCTTATTAACGAACGAGTGGCAGAGAGAGATGATGCCAAATAAAACAAATGATAAAATGATAAAAAGCACTTTTGGTTACAATTATCCAGAAACTGACATGTTTTATTGTTGATTCATATATTTGAATGGATCCTCATTTTGGGGGCATAACTTTCATCCTGTGATGATAATCGGCTTAAATAAACATTCAGAGATGAATTAAAGTAGTCAGACAGGAGAAGAAATGCTTTAATATTAACTGTATGTAAATATTACTGGTAGGACTGGATTAATATTTTTTAAATTCATTCTGTAATGATTTAATCAAAATGAGTCACGTTTTAATTGAAAACTAAATAAATATCTAATTATTTTGCTGCTAACCACATGAAGTGGCACCGATTTGATGGTTGATTCACTTAAATATCTTTGTTGTTGATAATTCAGCAGAAAAAAGAGTTTTTAAATTGAAAATATTTATTTTGTTGATATGTAGTTTGATTAAAACAGGAAACGTGTCGTTGACAAGTAAGCAGGACAAAACTGCAATTTTAAACATTGAAACATTGAAAAATCCTTTTTAAAAATATTTGCTCTGATTCTTAACTTTCTAAATAAATATATTTATTGGAATTTTAAATTGAAATTAAATTTATGTTCATCAGTTTGTGCCAAGCAAAATGGTGCAATCACAGGAAATAAAAGGAAAATGCTGCAGTTTTAAAACTCTTCAATGTCTGTCCAAGTAACTAATGTCCTCCAGGCCACTAGGGGGAGTCGACCAACGAATTGAACCTCAGTAAAGACGGGATGTTGGGGTTTAACAGCTTCACCTTCGCATGTGAAGCTGCAGGTTTATTTGCTGTGAGCAACTTTAGTCTGTCCTCTATGATTTAAAACTCTGCTATTGCCTTCTTGGTGTTTGTTTGTTTTCTTGGTGTTTTATCTGTTGCATCTGTTTTGTGGATGTTTTTGTTTTTTTATTTCCTTCTATCAGTTCAGTTCTTTGTATAAATAAAGTTTTGTTGAATGCATCATTAATGGTGGGGGGAATCTCACCAAATTAATATATTTATTTAGAAAGTTAAGAGTCACAGCAAATATTTAAAAATAATTATTTAGAACAACATATGAAAAACTGCAATGCAAATAATTATGGTTTAATAATCACAGTGATGCAATAGGTTGGATTTGTTTAATCTGATCATAAACTTGCATTCAGAATGATAAAAACCCAACATGGCAGTAAATCCATTATAAGTTATTTGCTCTCCGTTTCCCATACAGCTCAATAATAATTACTTCTGCCTGCAGATTGCTGAGTCTTTGAGGCTGGAGGAGGATTTCAAAGTTTTCCCAGCAGTGATTGCTCCATCTTGTTTCTGTTCTGTCGCCTCCATCAAACCAGGTGTCCTAATTTTCACTTTCTATTCACCTCAGACTTCTCTTTCTTATCTTTCCCTCCCTCTGCGTCTCGTTTTTCCTCCCTCCCAGCGACGTTCTTTTCTTTTTTCCCTTCCTGTTGTTGTTGCTGAGTTTTGGACTCTGGCTCTCGGTGACACAGACAGAATGATCTGCTGCTCCGCTCAGGAAATTAGACCTTCAACAGTCTGGATATTGGAAATGAAATTCCTTTGAAAGCTGCTGATAACACCCGCCTGGATTTAACCGGACGGTTTTGTCTGCAGACTCCTGATTAGCGCTTTAATGATTTCTGTATTTTAAAACGGTATTTCTGCACAGGTTAAAATAGAAAAAGATCCATCGGGTTGCGTTGAAGGATAGATTTTCTGAGGAAATTACAGCCGACATTCCCTGTGATTTCATGGTAAAGACGCGTCTAGACGTGTTAAACACCGTCTTTAATCTCTGGTATCGCTGATACCGCAGCAACAGAAATCAAAAATCATGTCCTTGTAAATTTTTAGTTTCTGTTTGCAAAAATTCAATTTGCAGTAGTTTTTCTGAAATGTTTCGCCTCAATGTCTCACAAAACATTTTTATCTGGAGACTTTGCAAAAACACCAAATCTTACCAGCTATGTCGAAGTACGATTGAAAAACAAAACTAACTCACAAGCTGGCATAACACACAATAAATTAAAACGAGCTCAATTAGCATTTTTTATTATTTACTGGATGATGATATGTCCAGTTTTTGGTCTCCACTATTCCTGTTTTTCAAGGACAATTTTGACATTTTGTTTTTTTGATTATTTATTTTGGATTTTTAAAACTTCTTGCATTTACAGTGTAAAATATTCATTAGGATTTAAAGTTTAGTGATAAATTTGAATGAGTTCTTGCATTATTATGTCATTATTATCTTCAGATTGCTGAAAAATTGTCTTGAAACAAAAATAGGTACAGTTTATCATGCAGCAAGATTTCTTATTATTTTTTGCCTATTTACAAATAACTTCTTGGTAAGATAGAGAAGCTTGTTTTTAGTAAATAATTCCTTAACATTTGATGTAAAAGTTCTAGCTCCTCTGGCAGATCATTGAAACTTTAACTAGACATTTTTCCTGTGTTATAAGTGAAATAATCTGCTCTTGGAGCTGGATCTTCTTCATCAATATTAGGAATCATTTACCTAAAATAAGCTTTTATATCTTGCCGAAAAGTTCTTGTAAGTTATTTTTGTTTAATATTATCTGCAACCTTAAAGGTGGTGAATTTGAATATCTTTGGATCATTATTTTCCATCTGTAGATAAGAGACATTATCATAATTTATTGTTTTGTTTCCTGAAGCAACTCTTTAGTAATTTTAGGTTTGACATTTCCAGGCTGATTGTGCAGCTTTTTGTTCATCATCAGTCCTGCTCTTCGTTTCCTACCTGGTAATATTAAAATTCTTTGGTCGAACGCTTTCAGAACCATTAATTTCCATCGCTGCAGATTTGCCAATTTGTCCTGCAGGCGGTTTGTAACCCTGAACAGAAATCCCCATTAACCTTGAGACTGAAGCGTTTGGGAAGCTCCAATTAACCTCTGCACCTGCTCAGGTTTTTGTAACAGCGAAGATTGGAGGAAAAAGACTCAGAACTTCAGTTTTATATTTTTTTATTTTTGGAGAATTAATTTTTTTCTCTTTCTGGATAATTGCTGAGATGGTGACTTTAGCTGGATGATGAGTTTGATCATAATGAGGTTTGGGGGATTTTTTAAAACTTTTCGTTCTTCATGGGAGAAGAAATGTAAACATCCATAAAATGTAAACATCTATAAAACAGATTTCTGTTCCTCTACAGGAGATTCTAGGTTGAATTTCTGTCACCAGATGTTTATTTTTAGGCTCCAGTTTCTTTCTTGGTTTCAAAACGGTCAGAATAAAACCTGAACTTTAACAAGATCCTGATACTCGATTAAATTTTTTTAGCTGAAATCGAATTTATTATTATTTTTTTCATGCTATTATTTAAATGCGACTGCATTCAGACTTCTTTACGATCTGAGAATTGGTTAAATTATTATTGTTCTTTATCACGTTATTTTATGTGGAGCCTCAGCCTTAAGCTAACAATCAGATTGCTAACAAAGCTAATGACAGTTTAACAACATTAACTGTAGCTTTCCTAAAACGGCTAATTCTGCTAACTGAATCCTGTCAAATGTAGCTAACCATGCTAATTATGCTAATGCCAGGGCTAAATGTAGCAAATCATGGTTAATTAATGGCTAGGTTATTTGTTTTCAGTGCAAGTGTCAGAACAATGCTAACAGTGCTAAAAGACAACAACAACACGTAGATGTAGCTAACCATGTTACCGGGGAAACATTGCTAACAGAGCTGAAAGCTACGTTTACCTCCGTCTCAATAAGCTGGAATAATGACAGTCATGATGCTAATAGCTATAATTTTGGGTGCTAACTGTAGTTCATTATAATTCTGCTAACCAACAAAATGACTAAGATTTGAACTCAAGCTTTTTATGACTGTTAGTGTTTTTGTGACTCTGATTATAGATGATTATTTGTGGGAATCAAAGTGTTTTAAATCAAGTTCTCCTGTTTCAACTTCACAAGTTCAAGTTTATTTTGAAATGTTAAAACCAACAGCCTCTGTGTGATTAGGTTCCACTGAGACATGGTGGACAGTATGCTGGGTGGTTCTGACCTGATGGATACTTAAATACTCAAAATATGATGAAGTTAATGATGCAGCTTGTTTTCCCTGATATTTCCACTATCAGTTCCTGTTTCTTTTGTCCTCCTCGTTCTTCAGCATCCTGTGTATTTTCATCCCAGCCTCGCTTCTGCTGAGTGCCACCATACAGCAGCTTATTGAATGAACCACAATCCTGCTTCAGAGCCTGGAGGACAGATTAGATTTCACTCTGTTTACTTTCCCTCCTGCGTCTCCTGCTCGGTGTTCTGTGACCGTCCACTCGCATCGTGTAAAACTAATGGAAGCATGTCCACCCATCCACAAACACGCATGCGAGAGCCGGTGAGGGTCAGCGAGTGTGAATGGAAATCTGGGGTCATCTTTGTTCAAACTGACCGGCTGCTGAGCAAATGCAGACTGATAAACATTTATTATTATTGGAAAGCAAAATAAGATGGACGTTAAAAACGGTACATGTTTGATTTGGTTTAAGAGCTTTCTGATTAATATTTGGAAACCTTGCAAAAGGATTCAAGATCTCCCAACGTTTTCCAGAGTTTTGTTGTTTCAGTGTTTAGTAGTTGATTGTTGGCATCTCACTACAAGCAATAACATCTTGTTTACAGAGACTTCATAATTCATCTTATTTGTTGTTTCTGTTTATTTATTTGCAATATCTAAACTGTCTTCCAGCTCCAGCATTAAATGTTAATTAGAATTTAAATTTAAAGTTTCCTTGAATTATTATGCCATTATTAACATTTTATTACTTGAAAATGATCTCAAAACAACAATATTACCATTTACAGCAATAACTTTTGTGACAATTTACAGTCCTGTAAAATTTCTTATTGCAAACAATAAGAAAGTTGATTATTTTTCTAGTTAATTGGACAAAAATAATTTGAACATTCTGCAGATTTTTAATTTAAGCACTAGAAAAACACTAAAAGATGCAAATAATTCAATAAAATCAACTTCATCTGGATTGACCCAGAAACCCCGGCGTTGTAGCCCACTTCCTGCTCCAGAGTTCACTTCAAACCGAGACCAAGGAATGTAAACGGACCAGAGGTCGATTACACGAAACGAACTTTCTAGACAAACGGACTGGAGTTGGATTGAGATGTAATCTGCTGCTGCAGAGCCCAAGAGAACAGAAGCTAAAGTGAGTTTTGATTCCTGCAGGAATCTGAATCCAGACACATCTCTGGTCAGACTCTTATCTGCCTCTTAATCAAGATGTCAGCTGCTCCCAGGGGAAACGGGACGTGTTCTCACTGTTTGTGTGTCCAGATTTCTGCTGGATGTCAAACATGATTCATTAAATTAGTTCCTCAAAACCCCGAGAGCGCTCCGTATTAAACTGAGGAGATGGATGAATACGTGGCCTAATTGTTGTTATGACTCTTCTGCTCCAGTTCATCTATCAGTGAGATCGTTTTTAAGGTCTAAGTGTTTGGAAACTGCGGCGGTGGGAATCTGAAAAGAGCAGCGCTTTGATTGAAAGCGACACCAAGCAACTTACTTACAATTAAAAAGCTAAATGTTGTATTAGAGCAGAAAATGACTGATTGGAAGCTGATTCAAAGAATAAACATTATTTAAAAACAAAGCTACAAAACTACAGTATCAGGATGCAGATGACGGATTGCTCTGAGCTGATGACGTATTTCATTTTGTGGTTTTGTTGTAATTTTTTTTAGTTATAGCACATAAATCTACAGCGTTGCATTATTGTATGAATGTCTTGTAATAATTTTCTGTGTTGAGCTTTTTCTCACCTCTTGCTACGATTTCGTCCAATTGACCTGCAAATTTTAATTACATTTTTAAACGTCGCAAAATAATAATTTCAAATTATTATTTGAAATTATTATCTGCAGAATGTTCACTGGTTTTGAATTGAAAATCGTTGTTTCTGAATCTATTTTAATCTCAGTTCCTCTTGTCTTTTTGCTAATCTTGTTCAGTAAAACATTTTTATGCACTTTGCACATAAATTTAAAAATATTATTCTATTAAGATTCAATGAGTTTAACTTTGCTGCAGAAAGCCATCATATAAATTAGATCCTCGTTTAATTCATGATTGATTTGGGTTTTCAAAGATCCCAAATTATCTATAGATGGAAACATTATTTATGACTGAATAAATAAATCCGATGACCAACCAGATACCTCTGATAAATCTCCCATCTGGTTTCCACATTTTAGGTTTTTATTTATGCTCTAAACCCAGGCCGGATGTGTTCAGTCCAGTTCCTCTCGTCTGAAAGGACAAATAATTGATGACTTTCTTGAATTTCTCTTTAGTCAAGCAGTTCAAAACAGGGAGCCCAAAAAAATCTTATCTCGCAGAGCGAGTAATGGTCGAGTCGCCGGTATTGATCTACAGCCCCATCAAGCCCAGCAGATATATGGTGGTCATTTCTCTGCTGTGGGGCCAAGTAGAAATCTTTGTTATGGCCGTCTTAAAATATAGATGCCAACCATTAATGAAATATGACTTTTCCCTGTCTTCCTGTCTGTAAACTGCTCAGTCGTAAAATTAACATTTTGCACGAAGCTGGGATGGGACGCTGTTTGACTCGACCCAAAAAGACGAGACAAATGAAACGGCAGCGTCTCAAAGTGGCTTTCTGGAGGCAAATCTGCTGCCAGGCAATAAAAATAATAGTTCTCAACACGGCAGTAAAAAAATATTGATTTAAGAAGGTAAAATTAGCACAGGTTGACAGCTCTCCACAGAGATCTGCATGGATGTTAATACTACTCTCCTTGCAGACAGCAAATTTCATAAATACCTCCAGCTCATAACTTTTTAATCGCTTCCTTTTGACTGATTGAAACCGAGTATTTGATATTAGAAATAAGCAGATCCAGTGATGATATAGTATGCTTCCAGTAGTCTAATGAGGTTGTGATTGGCCGGAGGAAAGATGAGGTCATAAAGATGGAGCGGGTTCAATTAGACCACCAGCTGGGGAACGAGAGGCGATGAAGACCGAAAGTCTTCATCGCCTCAACCTCCTGGAAATCTGCTGAGTCTCATTTATTTTCCTGTCATGTTGGTTCTGAGAGTTTCTGATGGCGCTTTTAAGCCAGGACTTGATCAGTTTCTGAAACAAAGATCAGGCCTGGCACAGCAGAAGCAACGGGGCAACTACTGAAATTTAATGAGTGGTGCTGGGTTTCGTGTTTTTACCCATAACTGGAGTTTTAAGGGAAGAATTGAAAATAAATGAAACAAGAAAACGCTGATATGGCAGGACAGAGAAGCAGAAGGGAAAACGCTGGAAATGGGGGAAAGAAAGCAAATATAAAACATTGGTAACTCCTCCAGACCACTAGGGGAGCCGACCAACAAGTGACATCGGACTGGATGTTGCCATTTTAATCAGAAGAAAGTTAGAGGAAGGAAGAAAATCTTCGTTATTCTTCATGTCGTCGATCGTATTGGAGAACAGCAGCATGTTTGCAAAGGTAATGCTACCTACTCAAGACTCCGCCTAGTGGACTGGAGAATATCACCAGAATGATTGTAATAATACTATGATACCAGTTTATGACAACATTTTTTCTTACATCATTATTCTGCTAATATTATGACATTTTATTCTCATAATTTCAGCAAATCAAATGTGAGTCTGGCCCTAATACTGTTTTGGAAGAAACAGTCAATTATGTTTGTTTGATACATATGTGAAAGAGTCGGTGTAATCTCTGCTGCCTGCTGCATCATCAGCAGATTCGGTTTGTTTAGGGTTGTTTCATATTTTCTTGCAGTGGTAAAGCTCCATGGTGGCTGTTAGGTGATTTCCAAAACGCCATTCTCCTTCTGTGGTTTGTATTTGTGTCATTTCTCCCACCAGATCTCCCTGCTTTCTTCACCAGATTTTAAATATATTTATGTGAGAATTCATCCATTGTTTTCTCCCATAAACATAAATTTGCCTGAAGACTTTCTGAGAAAAACACAAAATCTTCCACTTTTCATGACCAAATGTGCTGATTTTACCAACTCCCTGTGTGGAAAGACATTATGGCTGCACATCTCGGCTCAGATGAGTTTGAAGCGAGTTTCCAAACTAAGAGCTCCCCTGCTGCTGTGACAGGATCTCTGAAGACGGTTTGTGATGTAAACGCAGCAAAGGAGCGAGTTCATGCTGCTTGTCCTGCCTGCTGTTCGAGGAAAGACGGATCGGCTGCCATGACGGCGGTTCAAAGCTGTCAGAGAGAGATAAATACCAGGGTCTCTGTCTTGCTGTGCAGAAGCACCTGAGCAGGTATTCGTACAAATCGCAGGATGGAGGAGTTTGTTTCTGAGAACTTTGCTGATATTTCAGGATCAGAAACCATTACTCACAGCTCCAGCTGAAAATAAACCAACGTTGCACGTCTACAGGCTAAAATATTTATCATCTCAAACATGTTGCTAATGCTAATGTTGGCGTCCTCATTCTGAAAAGCTCTATGAAGGATCACAGCTTCCTGAACCCGAACAGATTAAAAACTATAAATATCCTTAATGTTGAGCTCTTATGTGTTTTTATTTATTAAAAACTTGATCATGACTCTCTCCAATGAACCTGGAACATTGTCTTCTTATTTTATGGATGTCAAAAGCTGCCCTGTTGCCACGGCAACCATGTTTTACACCGCGGCATCGTTATGGAGGAGGGCTGTAACTTTTCACTTTTATAGAAAACATTTGACACCAATAAATCTGATCAACAGCAGGAGAAAACGTAACTCTGAGCTTTATGGTCATTTAACCGAATGGGTCAGAGTCAGGGCTTATTATGATTTATTATGTGCAATAAATCATAATTATCTCTGATGTGGATAATTGGCGTAAACATTACCAAAACCCAAAATGCAATATAAAAATATTTGTGGGCAAAAATGATGTGATTTGGGTCAAGTTAATATGAGGTGTGAGGAACCAAAATGCTCTGAAGGAATGTTGTGGCTGTTGATGGTGAGCGTTGATTGGCCCGGCTGGTCCTGGATCAGCCTCATCCTGACTGGGAATAATCCCCGTCACTGAGGAGGGAAAGTGATGAAACGCGGCGCCTGATCACATCTGAAATAATTGATCATTTTCACCAGATTTCCAGACGATCACAGCAGCTTTTAAACTGTAGCATAAAGAGTTTGAGTCACTAAATCTCAGTAAAATCATCTAAAATGGTTTTTGCTCGTTAAGCTTGTAAATGGAGTTTATAGGTGTAGAAATAAAGAGTTTCATCAAGGCCATCTGCAAGATGTGCAATTTATTAAATCAATGTGATTTTAATGAAATAAAACTCTTTAGTGAAGGTAAAGCTTTGACATTTCTCATTAAATCAGAGTTATGAAGGTAGGATGAGAAGATCCTGGTGGTATAAAACCATCCAAATAAAGACGGTCAAACCTTGATCTGATTTCTAATCCAACAACTAAAAATCTCAGGAAGCTTTTGATTAGAGATGCACATGATTTATTGCGACTTTTTGGACCAAAACTGCATTTTCTGCAGAAATGTGAACTTCTCCCGTCTTTTCTTGTTTTCGTCGACTTTTACGGTTATGGAGGAAAAATATTGTTTTGCATTTCTGCTAATTGATCACAGTGGCTGCAAAAGTTGGAAGTTTAAAGATTCAGAAAATATCAGAGGAGATTATTGCTTTAAGACTAAAGTCTTGTTGTTTTCCTTGATTTTCTTGTTTGATGAATTAAAGCTGCTGAGAAAAACCTACAAGTCTAGTTTGTGTTACTAGTTTTAAACATAAATAAATATCCACTGGCTGTAATGCTAAGATGGTTTCCGTTGTTTGTATTAATGGATATTTAAGTATATTTAGTGTTAGAGCTATTGAAATAGGCAGATATGAGTTTTTAAGAGGAGGTTTGAAGTATTTGGGTTATTTAGTGATTTGTGGTTGACTGTGGCTCCAAACCACATGAATATGTTGGGTTTTCTGTATATTTACGTGCATAAATGACATTCTGCCTGGTGGAAATCGACAGTTTTTCTGACGGGGAAGCAGTGAATCTTTTCTCTCTGAGCTCAAAGTGTTTTTCTTCTAAAAGGTAATTTAGCACTCATGGTCACAGAGAGCAAGTGCTACATTTAAAGTTGTGTTTTTATTCATCATGTCAGAAAAATGTTTTCTTATTTTCTCAGCTGTGTAATTAGAGGTTATTTTCCGTGGAAGATTGTTTGTATCTGCTGTTATATAAGCTATTGTTTCTCTGACTTGTTTCTATGCTGCCAGTTGCAGGAAAATTGATTTTGCTTTAAATTCTAATCAGTGGAAATGTGCTTCCTATTGTAAATTATTTATGAGTAGAAACTGAATCAAATTGAAACTGTGCTCTAGGAGATTTTCCTCCTGATGATATAAAACCAGTTTGTTGTTGACTTGAGTTGGATGATGGGACAAAAAAACCTGCAATTTAAAGTCCTACTAATCCACAGCTGTGATTGGTTTGAAACTACTGCTACAATTTATGCTGCTGTTGGATCCATAAAGTAGTATTTTATATAACCTCTCAGTTTCTAACTGTATGTGCAACAACATATCTGAAGCATTACTGCACCGTTTTTTTGGTCTTTTTGTGCATCTGAGTTGAAAATGTTATTCATTTTTGTAGCTGTTTAGATTTTATAGATAATTTAGATTGTTTTCTAAAGCAGCTTTCTAACTGATATGGAGTAACGATTACCATCATTAGCATGTCATCATGTTGGTGTTTAATAAAAACCTTTAGATTTCCGTTGCAAAGTTGTTAGATTTTCAGAATTGCTTTGCTTAGTGGTGAAGCAAGTTGCTTCTTCTCCCATGTTTTCCTTCTTGTGTTGCCAAGGTTCTCCAACTGCAGCAGGTGGTATTTTCTGTTAAATGATCACACCGTCTAACAGAAGAAGCTTTGTTGTTTGGAAAAGCAAAACTTTGAGATGAAACCAGAGATGAGACCAAAAGGAAAAAAGAAATCTGGCTAAACATCACAACTGATCTTGCTGTTGCGATATTTATAAATGTTAGTGTCGGACATATTTAGCAGCGTTATTATCACAATATGTATCGTTATCGGCATCGCAATACTTATTTTCATCACAATATTTACCAGTCTTTAATACTTAGGAATATTATCATTATTGCAATATTTACTGTTATGGTCATTGAAATGTATCAGTATTTTTGGGTCTCGCATCCTGCAGATCTAATTGATGCTTATTGTCTAATTTAAATCAAGACTCTCCGTCTTGATTCTGGTGACTTCGGCTCTGAAATCCACAGTTCCATCAATAACAATAAAATCCTAATTTTTTGTTCAGTTTCATCTTCTGCCTCAGCCTTTCCAACCTTTCAGCCCTGCAGAAAATCGATGCCAGCCACTGGAAAGTTCTCCACTTGGATAATTACATCTGTTTACTGGCCATTTGCTCGCCTCCTCCAGTAGATGTGAACATGAACCCCGACGCCTCTTAAGCTGATTAAGTGTAAGGCTCTGTATCATATTTCCTCATCTTGGCACCGCGAGCCTTCCAGTGCTTCTCACCTGTCAAAGTACTTTTCAGCTGATAATGGTGGAAAAGTCCAGGTTGTCTGTGATGTAAAAAATAATTTGTTCCGTTAAATTTCTTGCATTCCTTTGAGCTTTGATGTTGCTGATTTAACGCTGGATGTTCTCCTGTCTTCCGGCGAAACTCGAGTCCAGATACCATCTGGCATCCATGTTGCATACCATCCATCTTTTTTCCTCTGGATTTTCCAGCTTTTTCCACTCAGCTGTCTGAAGCATCATAAGAAAGAATAGCGTTCAGGGACGCGTCCTGGCGCTGCGATGTATCACTGTCGCATTTAAAGTTTCCCTTCCCTCCCATTCGCATGCTGTTCGGAGCTGGAAGAGTTCTCTCTGTGCAGATGAAAAGGGAGAAAGAGCGTAGCCTTGAGTCGCAGAATGTGAATCCACAGCAGAATTTTATCATTATGCGCTGCATGTATTTCCATAATGAAACCGCTGGGGAGAAAAAATGATATTGATACCAGAAAGAAGTGCTTGGCTTTAGTCTTTGTGCAGGTAGTCTTCAAAGGCCCGCCGTAAAACCTCTGGATTTTAATCGGATGCTGTGCAGACGCCTCGTTGTAATTATGTCCCAACAAATTCCTGCCTGCAGAGACACGTGGGTGGAGGGTGGTCGTGTTTATGTCCAGCTGGTGTCTCTTCAGGGCCGCTTTATAAGTCGTGTTTTATCACATGTGGGCCACAGGTACCGTATTCACACAGACGTCTGTTTGTCTGTGTGTGTTTACTGCTTATCTTTTCCACACTCTTCACGCAGAGTTACTTTGGTCTCAGTTGGATGTGAAAGGAAATCTCTTGTCTGCAAAGCTTCCACTACAGGCACAGACCTGTGCAAGTGTGTAAATGAATTCTTTTCCATGCCACAGTGGATTAGCCACTTGGTCTGATCTGCAGCTCTGAGACTGAGAGAGAAACCACCAGTGGAAAATATTCACAGCAGATAAACGGAGGGGAAAGAATGGGACGTTTCCTACCAAACAACAACAATTACTGCAGTTATGGCTGCTTTAATAGTCAATTTGAAAGTAATTTTCTTTAATCTGATCATCGTCGACTGCATGAAAATTGGAGCAGTTTTTATAGCAGATCTGTTTTGATCTAGTTTATTTCATCGGTTATCTGAACCAAAATGTTTATGGCATGTTTTCCCAAAATAATAAGCAGTAAAAACATTCAACTGCAACTTTTAGTAATTGATTAATCTTATAAGTAATTGATTAATCTTATAAGTAATCAACTAAGTGGTTAAAAATTAACCAGTTGTGCCTTTTTTTTTATACATTAGAAATTGGAAAATTAAAATATACAAATAAATAACTATCTCTCTTTAGATATGAAAATAAACATTTCATTGCCTAAAATGTAAAAACAATCTGTTAGCTTGGCTGGTGTGGATTTACTAAAACTGCCGCAGACAAATGCATTTTCATCTTATATTGTTTTGCACAATTTTGTCTTAATTACGGCTCTGAATGACTTTTTTTGAGTCTCCAGTTAATGATTAATCGATTAATCAACTACAAGAATCAACTATTCTAGTAAATGATTAATAAAATTTTTAAAATGACACATTCTACGGATTTTTCATTTAACCACTTCAACTTTTTCATACAATAGAAATCCATTGAAATATGCAAATAACTCAATTATCTTCTTGTTAAAAGAAGAAATTAAACATTTTATTGTGTAAAATGTAAGAATGACTCTTTTAGTAAATCTGAACCACCTGGAGCTAAAATTATGTCACTGTAGGAGTTTTTGCTAAAACATATTCGAAGGCAAATGTGTTTTTGTTTCATATTTTTTGTACAGTTTTGGCTTAATTACTGCTCTGAATGTGTTTTTGCCAAATGCTCCATTTTGAATCTCCAGGTAAAATTTAATTGATTATTTCAACCGATTAATCACAATTAATCTGATTAATCATTTCAGCCAAGATATAATTATATCAGAATACTTGGTGAAAAACATTCAAATGCATCAGGAAATTGATAAAAAATTTTTGTCGTAACTTTGCCTGATTATTGGTGATCTATCAGAAACTAGATTTATTTTTATTCCACCACAAACCACAGCTGATTCATTTCATTTGCATGTAAACGACTCATCGACGAAACGGCATATTCACCATGTTTCATTGCAGGAGATGTAAAAATGTCATATTTGTTACGTCTAAAACACTCAAGTTTTATAATCTTTTGTTTTTCTGTGCTCAAAGTAAATGATGACTAAGTTTCGTCCTTTAGATTTACTCCTCCAGATTGCCAACTTTCTTTTCTCTATAAATCTAAGCTCAACAACATGTGAATGTTTTAGACGAGGTTTTTTCTTAGATTTACCTTTTTGAGCCTTCAGGGAGGAGAAGAAGGCTTTTGCATCCAAATTAAAGTGCTCAGTTTCCCACAGTGCTCTCAGAAAGCTGCAGACAGTTCTGTTTTTTATGCCACTTTAAAGAAAAGCCAGTTCTCATGCTTCTGCTGGAGGCCTGATTAAAATATTCAGGTTCACCAGGAATCATGAAACAGTGCAGGCCTGCGGCTGCCTGACCAGATACTTAATCAGAAGAATCAGCATGCTGGGAGTTTTCAGAGGATGATCTCAGCTTCCAAAGTAGAAGTGGGTGGTTTGGTTTGCAGAAACTATTTATATATTCAAAACGTGGCCTCTGGATCCAGCTGTTTTCTGTGTTCAAAGCATGAAGAAGCTTGTTTTCAAACTGGTTCTGCTCTTTGTTCAGCCACGCCAGACGTTACTCCGTTCACTTTTGTGCTTCAGCGTTTCTCAGCTGCTTTAACGTAAAGAAGTAAAAACGTTTCTTTGGTTTCAGGGAAGTTATCCTGCGGCTCACAGGTTGACGCTGACGTCCAGTGGGACTTGGTCACGTCTGCAGCAGCGGTCGAGTGTTTCCACGTTTTCTTTTTGTGATCATCGCTGCGTTTGCCTACCAAGATGGCGCGGATCACATAGTTGTGGGAGTTATGTAATAGTTTTTGTTTCATCTGTGAATTAAAATTATTTAGTATTTTTATTGCTGATACTAAACTGTTCCTGATTTATCCTCCAGTTGTAGTCGACTTTCTGCTGCGTATTATTTTTAATCTCTTGTATTATTTTGAGCTGCGCGCTCCATATATAATGCATGTAGCGGATCAGTTTTACCCTGAATAACCTGAGGGAGTTCTGCTTTATTGCATTATTATTTATTTTCTAAAAGCTGCAACATAAAGTGAGCAGCTGATATGAATATTTACTGCCTCTGTCAACAGATTCCTGGTCCAGCCAGACTTGCTGGGTGGCAGCATGGCGTGTGCTCCGGTCTTGTTTTATCTTGCAGGGGTTTCCTAACGTTTCATCATCATATTCCCGTTGTGATTTCTTCCTCACCTCGCCTCCTGATTCTCGCCGCTGGTTAATGAGGCGAAGGCTTCATGTGAGGCGGCTGAGCTGCCGCGCCGCTCCGCTCTCGGCTGCCAGTTCTCAGATAAAGAGAGCGTGCACAGCTGATTTATAAGGCTCCTCCGCTCCTACTGTGAGAGCCTTTTAGTTGATTTAAACAACTTTAACTGTAATAAACTATCATGAGAGGAAATGTGCACCAGCCTGCAAATCACAACCCACCGTTTACAGTCTTTGTTTGCTTTCCGGGCGTTTCTCTGCGTTTTCTCTGCAGCTTTTCAGGTTTATATGTTTACCTCCCTCCCATGTCGAACACAGCCTTCCTCCCTTTCTCTGTAAGCCGAAGTCATTTGATAGCAGCGTCGATTTTAACTCCTCCTGTTATTGGATTTCCATCCAGAAGGCTCCTCTGGTGTTTCCACAGCGCCGTGCGTCGTCTGTAACTGAACATCAAGCCGGACAGAGTTCATCTCATTGATGTTAATCAGGTCGGCAGCCATCATTATCATGGAGGAAATCAATGAACATTGCAGAGCAGCAGCAATTTATTACCTGGCTGATAGCAGCTACAGATTTACAGCAGCTGGGGCCGGTATAAATATGAACATTATGACAAGGTGTCATATTAGAGCTACGGATGTTTTAAAGGTATAGCGACTTATTTATCGCCACTAAAACGTTTCCCAGGATGTTCACATCTGCCAGGTTCAGTCTGAATAAACGTAATAAAACACTCGAACTTTAAGCTGTTGAGGAAACGGAGCCTTTCAGTTGGTTTGACACCAGAACCAGAGGCGACGTCACACTGTGTGAGAGAGCAGTCGGTTTTACTTCGCTAAACTGGGTTTCTTCAGTATTTAAAAACAAAATAATTAGAAGTTGCATTTACAATTGTAGGTGATTAATATGTATTCCTGCTACATATTAATGAATAATTACATGTTGCTTTGTCCTGAAAAGTTTTGAATATCTGTGGCTGTAAGAACATTTTGTGAAGTTGCTGTGAAGAGGGAATAAAAGTGATTTTGTTTTTTGTGCAGGACAGAAAGCTGCTTCATGTCATGAGAGGCTGAAAACTCAACAGGTGAGGAAGACCATTCTGGCTTTCTACGTCTTTTTTTGTCTCTTTGTCTTTATTTCTCTTTTGTTTTTCTATGTTTCACTGTTTCTCCATCTTTCCTCCCTTTTTTCCCTTTCTGTTTCTGTTATTTTCTGCCTCTTTGTTTTTCTCTCTCTGTCTCTCCGCTGTCTCTATTTTTCGACAAGAAGCCTTTAAAAGTTTATTCTTAACTTTGCCACAGTCTCCATTTAATGAGTTACACTGGGTTATATTATAGTTCCAGTGTTTTTACCTCTACAATAAAGTAAAGAAGGTTTTCTCAAATTATCCTCCCATTGTCAATAAATGGCTGAATGTCTCTAATGAAGCTGCACCCAGAACCACAAACATTTTATAGCCATTAGTGAGATTCTGGTGTATTTTTAGGAGCCAAGTTCATTTAAATTTAATTGTTGTTTTGAAGCAGACTCAGATTTTAGGCACCAGGTCAAAGATTGTTGTTTGGAATAAAATTGCCAGGCAGACTGTCTGACGCTAAATGTCCAATTTAGATAAAAAAACATATTTTTACTAAAGAATGCAGGGTGTATGTATACATTTGAGCCCTTTTATTTGCAGTCTGTAGTTGTGTGTCATAAAAAACCTGAAGACGCGTTTTATCATCGTTCCACACTTAAAATAACGACTCAAACTTGGCAGAGAACCAGTTCCAGTGACAGAAACTGGTTCCAGTTTCTTCAGCTGAATCAGACGACACGGTTTACCCCCACGGTCTGCATGACAGACGGTTATTGATGAAGGATTTAAGGCATTTAGGACGTTGTTACAGCTGCTTTCTCTTTGAGAGAATCTGGTTTCTGCAGTGTTTCTGCCTCACTTCTGTTATAAATCGCTGAACTCAAACAAAGGCCTACTGCTTCTCTTGCTAACATCATATAAAAGTTTGATAAGTCTGAAGTTGCTGTGTCAACATGTCGCTGCAGAGCTGCTGCTCTTATTTCAACAGACTGTTTCTGTGCAAACACATCAGAGCCTCTGGTTGGTTTAGAAATGGACCACAGAAAGATGAGCCTGATAACGACTCCAAGACAGGAAGTAGTTCTGCTGTAAAGAAAACATTTATTAACCCCTGATGATCTTTGAATATTTGAGTGTTTACCAGACTTGTATGCAGCAAACAGAATAATTTAGGCTGAAAGTTTCAAGGGGTTTTGTGATGTTTGTTGTCAGAAGGATCCTCTGAAAGCTCAGTATGGATTCATCTTTTGTTCAATAGTGTCTGTTTCTCAGGAGACTCTGCTACTAAAAGGATTCCCATGTTACCCAGATATCAGTTTAATGTTGTAATAACCTCATGCAACACTATCCAGACGCTTAGTGAAGATCTACTCACCTTGAGATGCTGAGTGCTCGAAAATGAAACTGATGACATCACCTGATTCGTCAGTCTAATAACTATGTGACCGCTTTACTCTTGTTGACTTCTGTGATGCTGCGTTTGATGGACAATTAAAAAAAAAGAGGTTTCATTAGCATAAGAGTTAAACATGCTAATGAAGGCGACGTGATAAAGATGCTGTTTTCGAGACGTCAGATGAACCTCAGATCCACGTCTTTAGTTTGGAGGAAATGGGTGAAGGTGAACAATTCATCATGATTAACTGATTAAATAAAACTGATTAACTGGAAGAAACAGTTAAAAATTGCTGGAAGAACAACATATACAGAGCAATAATTAACTGGATACTGTACAAGAAATATAAACGTTTTTCATTTGAGACAATAAAACACATCTTTTCCTTAATCTGCTCAGAAATCCTCAAGTCTCATTTTTATTCAAATTTGGTGGAAAAAAAAAAGAAAATGAAAATTTCCTATTAAGCACCTTTTGTTATAAATTATTAATCAGTTAATCCAATAATCAACTGATTTGTCCGACGCTCACTGAGATGAAGTCGAGCAGAAAGAGATGACTTTTTTCTTTTTACCTCCAGATGAATCCTTTGCTACAAATGATCAAAAGTTAATTAAAGAATTATGTTATTGCATTTTAGATATTAAAATATTTGTTTTCTTGTCTAAAAAATTAGATTTCTTTATATTTATTTGAGTATTGTTAGCAATAAGTCTGAATGGTTAAATGAATTGTATCCATTATCAGCCTGTAAACTTCAGGCAGAGTCTTTCTCTCCAGAAAGTTTAAGAAAAAGTCTAAATTTCCTCCACCTTCCGTCTGTTTAAGTTTAAATATTAGTCTGTCGTCTCCCACAGAATCTCCTGAAATCTGCAGCAGGTTTTCATGTTTGCAGAGACGCGGTTCACTCCGCTGCAGATTCGGTCCTGAGGGAAGGATTTCTGTGGCTGTAGAGAGGAGATTGAACGTCTGCGTTTTGTCTTGGTGGAGATGTTGCTTCCTGCAGGGAGCAATGAAGGACATTGTTCCCAGTTAGTCTGTGGATCAGGTTTATGTGAGAGACGCCGTGTTCTAAATATGCTTTTTTCCCTCACACTGGCTGAATTTGGCTAATTTTTTAAATCATTAAATAGTGAGGATTTTTCAGCAGCTTTTTCACTGTGAGGAGTATTTTATTTTCAGTATTTTTAGAGCAGAATTATGAGCATTAATGCATGTAGAGCATCTCTGATAATGATGTCCTAGGAGACGATGTCATGGCATCAAACATTTGAGCAGCACAGATGTATTTCAGGGGAAACACTGTGGGGGAACGAAGGACCTCACTTCCTAAAAAGTAAATGACATGTCCTAAATATTTTAAAATTATTTTAAAAAAAGTAAACCCAAAGCAAAGTTTCTGTTTTATCTTTGAACCGCAGCTTGGAAAGGCGGCTGGTGATTGACCTTGCATTATTCCTCCAGGTCCTTTCTACCCATTTTTAATGATGTTTTGGTTGGTGAGATCAGACACCATCATCTGGCAATCTGTTTAATACATGAATTAATATTTGCTTCTAACTTTGTCTCCGCTTGTTAAGGGAAAAAAAAGTTTTAATAATCACACCAAGCTAATACAGGACCTGTCTGACAACATGAAGTAGGATCTGAAAAAGCAACACGACAGAAAATTAAGAATGGATGAGAAACAAAGTCATTTGTCTCCCCAAACAAACCGGATTTCCTACAAACTGGAGTTTGATTAAAGTGATCTGAACAGAGCTGGTGTGAATGCACCCTCTGTCAAAATATTGTAGAAGTAAACAAATTTCCATGAGTGACATCTATATCAAATGTCAAGATTTGCACGGAAGGACAAAACTAGGACATGCTGGAGGGACTCTGTTCTGGACTTTCCTCCAGAACCTTATCTTTGTGATAAGTGAAAAAGATTTTCTGACTTTCTGACAAAACATGTTGAAAGAAAATTTATCTGAAAGATTGACGGATCTTTGTGCTGCTGTGCTCTCCTGTCAGGAGTAAAGGGTTTGTGATCTACTCCTAGACGTCTTTAGAAAGTGGCAGCAGACACTGAAAGGAGAGATGGTTACAAGAGAGAGGTGGGAGCAAGCACATCTGGTTCTACTCAACATGACTGGAATTCCTGGGAGACGGAGGGAGCCGGAGTGAGTGAGCTGGTCTCCTCCACCACCGCCTGTCCGTCCCAAAGGACTTTGGATCAGAAACAGAAATCCAAGACGTAGAAAATCTGATGCAACCAAAGGGTGTGGAAACATTTCAGACTCTGGTCTTCAATCACACCCACTTCAGTCAATACTAATGTTCTTTTCCACATTTCAAAGTGGAAAATACTTTCATGGTCCCTCCAGCTCCTGCCTGGCAAATCTGCAGCTAAACATCAGATTTTTAGGACAATCCAAGAATTCCCAGACAAGACTAAAAACAACTCACAGACTGAATTTATTAAACCTGCTGCTAAAGTTAAAACGCATCCAGGTTGAATCCACTGGAGTTGCACCAAATCATCTTGGCCCCTGATGTTTTTTTCTGTTCTAGTAAAAGTTTTGGTCTTTATTATCAGATTTAACCGAGCTAAGAGGTAAACCAGCACCAGCCTTTCACTGGGAAACAGTCAGCTGCTCCAACATCATGATCATTAGTAGTTTGATTTACTCAAGTTTCCAGCAATTTTCCTGTTAACATCTTAATGTCATCTGGTTAAAAAGGTCAAACCACAAATGATCCATCTAACGAGACAGAAGAAGCATGTTGGGGTCAATGGAAAGTAATGAGCTTAACGACTAAAAGAAATCTCTAAAAATACATCAAACACAACTGATGTCTGTCTAACCCAGGAGTGACCTGCCTGACCCTTGGACTGATATCAATCAATCCTCCTGTGTTTGACTGATACACAGAGGGTATCAGTCAAACACAGGAGGATTGATTGGAGGGGAATCCAAAACACAAAAGACTTAACAACTACCGCGGCGCTGCAGAAGCTCTAGTGGACATTAGCGACATCTTTGTATCATTGTTTTGTTAAAAATACTAATCAAACTCTTGGCATTGCTTCTTCCCAGTCGGCCATGTTTGTTTACCTCAACTCACGTTTGAGATTTTGAAAAATTTCCCATTTGACATGGAAATGTTGGTGACTGAAATCGGTTCGTGTGGAAATCTTGCTGTGTAACTCGACTCCACTCTGTCCAACCAAACCTGTTTTCATCGTCATTTGTGTGATCTCTCAGGTTTTGAAAATTGTCAGATAATTTACCAACCTTGTTTGTGAACCAAACAAACATATTTGGGAATTTAATGTTTTTATAAATTATCTTTAGGAATGTATTATAAAATGACAGAATCACTGGTGGATAATTTACAGTGTCCCGCTGTTCAGGACAGGATGTCTTACTTTAGCCATGATGCTGTTTTTCCCCCTCATACATAGGATAAGCAAAACTCTGAAAAACATAATTATTAGGTAGGTGATGCCATCTGTTTCAAGCACCTCGAAGTGAGATAATCTTCACCAGCGCAGATTGAGTGTTTGCATAGTTTAGCTAGGACATTTGATATGAAGTCGTTAGCAGTGGATAAAACACCTGTAGGTCATTTTAGTTAACATTTTTCACACTAGTCCAGATGAAAATGTTGGTTCTTCTGGATGGCAAGAGGCTGATACTAAAGTTGACCATAAATATCTAGAAAAAATATTTCTGGACGTGGTGACCAGAGAACATGGAGGAACATAGAAAATATGTAACTGTAGAGTTAATGACTTGCGTCTGTCTGATTTATGATAATGGGAGAGATTCATTTTTAAGTTCAAAACAGCCTCTCACACCAAGGCCACCTCCACAGAAACTAATCGCGCATGCAGAAGGCCTTTAAAAGAAATAATATTCCAAACACACAATCTAATCAGAAAAGAACAGCAACCTCTGAAAGCTGCAGCAGTGGAAATCTTAACTTGTCTCTCTGTGTGCCAGAGAAAATGAAATGCCAAGCCTGGCTAAGGACATAATGAAAAAGCTATTATCAGCATAAGCTTTCATCAGCACAGCATTCAGCCGTGTTGAATACGAACTGATTCTCTCATCTCGTGCCGTTCCAATCTGAACGCTGGGATATTATAAAGGAGGTGAGATAAGAACGAAAGATCACTTTTTTCCAGCTGAAGACATGCATCAGCACATTTACTGATGAGCCGGAGCTTTCACAAACAGACGCTCTCGCAAAGGCCAAGACAATCAACGCGTCGTCGTCTCTTTAATTCACGAAGCAACTCTATGCATTTGAAAATCTAGATTTGCTTCCAGTTTTTGTCTCGCTTCTCATTTTCCTTACTTTATTTTGCATCTAATTATTGCCATTCTCTTCAAGTCTCCATCCATCAGCCAGGTCCAGAACTACAGTCTAAATTCAAATGTAGTCTCCTCATACAATATTCACAGCTACTCTGAATAATGCATATTACGATACAATATTCGGACTATTTACAGGGAGTATTAGGCTCTAATGAAGACGGGCTGATGTCTACAAAGGAGGCATCAATTTGTGTAGAAAATGTCAGAAGACCAAACCAAAATGGTGCAGAAACGTTTAAACATTGTTTGTTTTAAATACTTTCTTTTCTAGCCAAGACTCCCGAAGGTTTTGGCCAAGCAGTTTCCATCATTCAGTTTATGAATCTCATTGTATTGAAACGGTTCCACTCAGAGGCTCAAACGTGTTGATGCAGATTGATTCAGGTCAATGTTCTGTGCTGCTTACATTAGATCTGATGTCAGCTTTTGGCTATTGGCTGGTATTCCAGATTCTGCTTTTAAATGACAGTTTGGTCGACTTTAATTCAACCCCAGTCTGTTAAAGTCTGATTCATTTGGGGAGGTGTGAATGTGTAACTGGACGCCTACAAACCTGGATCTGATTTGCTTGAAGTGAACTGTGGCTTGGCTCGAATTGATGTGAATTACAAGCAAACCAGAGACTGTTCCAAAAGCACGAATTACCCTGGGCATTCTGGGTAAATACAACTAAAAACAAACACATTAGCCTAGCGCTAGCGGGAGAAATGTCTCGTGATTTTTGGCCAAAGTCTACAGAGAAATCCTTCAACCACTAAACTCTGATGCCTCCATCTTGTTTCCATTTGGTGAAGAAGGAAGTTGCTCTCAGCATCTTCAGAGGTTTTTGCGTCGTTTCCTTCAGTGGTTGTTGGTGCAGCGCCCCCACAGGCCAGGAGGGGAACAGGCTGCTCAGAGGGTTTGGTTGGTTTGACTCCAGATAACCATAGCAGCTGGAAACAGAACAATCGGACCAAGTGTACTGGACTTGGTTCGAATAGTGGTTACTGGTGACAGAGGCCGCGCCCCTCAGTGTCTGACCTATGAACTTCTGGTACTTCCAGGAAGTCCAGATAGGTTGCAGTAATGGCATATGACTGGAAGAAAACATATTCCTGGTAGCTTCATGCTTGATTCTCATCTACCACTGTTTTCTCAACACGTTTCTTGCGATTTTTTTTTTTTTTTTTTTACTTTTCAGTGATAGTTAATTCTCTTTTTGATCTATTTTGCCTAAAATGGACCACTTTGTACCTCATATTTCTCTGGAATTGTTTTTCCTTTTTTATGTGGTTGACTTTTACTCTCCAAACATACCATCATAAACGTTCAGATGCTTCCACTGGCACAAATCTGTTGAGTTTCCATATCGCTCCAGGCCTGGGCTTGTCTTACGCCAATAGAGCCACATTCAGCATTCTCAGTCTGGGAGTTAAACAAACGGCTGCAACTTCATTCGATTTTATCTCCTCTTTATCATTTCCAGCCTTTTCACTCCATCTCTCCTTTGGCTTTTATGGGGAATTTTATTGTTGTTACTGGAACCAAAAACTCCTTGGAAGTTCAAAACCTTCCAAGGTTTCAAAATTAAATAATATTACAAATATAGTTGCTTACTTCCATCTCTGAATTGTCAAATAATTTACCGATCTTGTTGTGTGAAACAAACAAACATGTTTGGGAATTTAATGTTTTTATAAGTTATCTTTAGAAATTTATCATAAAATGACAGATTATTTACAGTGTCCCACTGCTTCAGGACAGGGTTTCTAACTTTAGCCAATATGTTGTTTTTTCCTCACATAGTGTTAAGAAAAACATCAGATTTTCCTCCGATCAGCTCGTCTCTTTCTGCTTTGTGTCACTAAGTGGAAAGTTGATCATTTCCCCTCCTGATGACTCTTCTGGTGAAGCAGACCCAGAGCAGAACCCCAGAGGGTTCTGACCCGGATTCCTTCGGCCTCATAAACAACCTGATTAGCTGCGTCTGTCCTGTGATCCGGCGACACGGCGCGCCGGCGGTCGGCTCTGCCAGCAGAGAGGGAGACCAAATGCTGTTTGGTGTTTGGGAAACGGGTCGAGAGAACGTTGGGTTTTCCAACTTGTGCTTATTTTTTGTGATGTTTTGCAGCTGATATTGAGCCGCAGGACAGTGTGGGAATTTAGTATTTCTGCATGCCTGAAATCCAGAGGGAACCCAGCGCTCCACTGCTGCAGCTTCCTGCTCTAATTGTTAAAACTCCCACACAAACAAGCCTCTGCGCACGCTCGCATTTACTTAATCATTCACACATTTTGAGTGCTTTGCTTAAGGCCAACTTATCCAGATGATTGTAGAGTTTCCACAAAACTACACTGCAAAAACACAATCATTAAAATTATTTAAATTCGTTACAAATTCTTTGAGAGAAAATCCCAAAGTGAAACTTTGGGATTCTAGCTAGCTTGACAGCTTGTTTAAAAATCACTTGAATTTAGATATAACTAACTTATACGTACATTTTCAGCAATATATAGGAGCTTGTTTTAAATAAAGAATTTCTTGATATTGATGAAAAAGTAGTAGTTCTATTGACAGATGATTTAAGTTTTAATCAGGGGAAATTGTCTTGAAAGTAAATTTATCTGCTGATGTCAATGTTTAGAAATTGCTTACAGAAAACAAGCTCCTCTAGTAAGTTAGTTTTGAGTAATTTCAGATATAATAGCTCTGAAATAGTCATTACAAATTTAATATTTTGCTTTTGCAGTGAAGCGCCATTTTTATGCATCGTTGTTTGTGTTTTCAGAAGCAGGTCCTCAAGTCTGTCTCTGCTTTCTGAGCAAACATGCAGCAACGCTCTGGGTGTTGATGCTGCAGCCGCTGTTTGGATTGTCTTTCTTGGCACATGCCTCCTGACCCGTGGTGTGTGTGTTTGTGTGAGAAACAGAGGGTGTGTGTTTTTTCCTGGCATCGGGGTCAGACGGCCAGCAGATCTGGACCTGCTGAGTGAGGCTGTCCTCCGTCTGCCTGAAAGCTGAAGGAAAACTGCTGTCCACTCCTTCAACGATACGCTTTGAAAGTCATTTTCCACCCAGATTATGGACATTATTATAACAAGAATAGGGATGGATGTAAAAAAATGTTTATTTCATTTGTAGCATAAACTTAAATTAGCAAAAGTTCAGAGAGACAGTCATATTTAAAATAGTCAAAAAATTTCACATTTTAACAGAAGTGTCACAGGGAGGCGCTCTAGCCAGAAGCGAGTATTAAAAGCTGTTGGTTTCCATGGTGATTTTATTAAAATAAATACCTTCAATGCCTTTTGCAAGAAGGGAACTAAATTATCTTAGCTACTGTAAGATAGGAAAGACAAGAGAGCATGAAGTCTGGAAATGATCTCAAGAAAATAACATTATAAACTTTTTGGGGGTTTTTTCAGACAGAGGTTAAAGGTGGAACCTTCGTAATGTGTTCTTGGTGCGCCCATAAATCTGACCCCCGTCTGTCAATTATTCCATCCATCCATCCATCCATCCATCCATCCATCCATCCATCCATCCATCCATCCATCCATCCATCCATCCATCCATCCATCCATCCATCCATCCATCCTCCAACCCCAGAACTTTTGTATTTATTCTTTCATCTGAGCCAGAATGGGTCGATGGTTCTGGAAGCAAGAAATCTGTGGGAACCTCCATTGTGTCCAGATCGGATCGACTCCGGTCCAAACACTAATAAGCCCGTCAGCTCCTCTCAGCTCGGCTTCACTGGGTCCAAATCCTTTCAGAATAAAATCCTCCTGATCATTAACCGGATCCCTTAATCCCAGCCGACGCCGTATCGGCTGCCAGAACCGTTCTCAGGTACGGATGATGGAAGGGAAAACCGGCGGACTGATGCGCTGCCATCTGGATGTTTGGATCAGAACATATGGCCGGCCCGTCTCTGCCATCCAGAAGCATATGGCTGCCTGAGATAGAGAGGAGACAGAGCGGGCGGTTCTGCTGGGCAGCACCGAGGGCCTCCGGATCGTTAGAAGAGCTGCCAAACAAACTTCACAACACACACACACACACACACACATGCGCGCAGCCTCTGCTCGTGGCGGCGTGCGCGACACTGATTCTTGTCCTCCATGAGTGAATAAAGCTACCTGTAAACTGGGGCTTATTCAGCATTATTTCTCTTTCTTTTCGCTGCGTCTCATTTGCAAATAGATGTTCTTGTTTTAAAAGCATTCGCTCTGCTGTTGAGCGTGTTATCGTTAGTGGAGGAAACACAGCGACTGCTCCAGTTTCAAATTAAAATGCCTTCAGTGGAATGTGTTTCCTGATGAAAGGCCGTGTTTGAAGCGGGCAGCGCTCCAGCTTTCCTCCATTCTTTTTCTGCGCCCAGATAATACAAGATTTCTGGCCGTTTCTTTGAATTAATTATGAGAAATAATTATGTTTTACATTTGTGGGTATAAGCCTGGTTTTGTTGTGATACAAAGGCGTCTCTGTAGCTGGAAGCTGGATTCATTATCACACTGGAACCTCCAGAGGTTCGGCTGGATCCAGATGTTCAGACGGTTCTGATGAGGGAAACTACAGGCTAACGGATTCCTTTACCATCCATCCATCCATCCATCCATCCATCCATCCATCCATCCATCCATCCATCCATCCATCCATCCTTCCATCCATCCATCCATCCATCCATCCATCCATCCATCCATCCATCCATCCATCCATCCATCCATCTCGGCCTGCCAATATTCCCTTTCTGTCCTGCTGGCTGTAAACAGATCAATGCTATGTTGTGTATTATTGTGAGAAGAAAAATAATTGTTGGTTTTCCCTTTTTTTGCTAAACTTCATTTGAAGAAGTTTAGCTGAATTTCTTCAGTTCAGTTAAACTTTTCTGGTTCGAACATCTGGAGTCTGACATTTTAGGTTCTTTGCTTCTTTGAAACTGAGCTGAAGCTCCGTCAGATTGTTTGAAGATCACCCAACAGTCCTGCCTCAGATTCTCAGCCTGGGCTTTGACTATGCCATTCTGACCCCTGAATCTGCTTTGATCCAAACCAGTGGTGTCCAGATTGTGGCCCTTTTTTGTGGCTCCCAACTGCAGTTCAACAGTAATGCAAACCTCTTGCCTCCTAACAAATATGTTTGTCTCTTTCAGGAGATCGAGGTCATCAGAGGTCGCTCACTTTGATCAGGTAAGGATGCTTTTATTTTGAAATCAGATTATGCACTCTGTCATAGCTTTTCCTTTTCTGTCTGATGACGTTTTAACAGTCAGTCTAGCTGCTGTCTCCAGCTGAATTTTTGTGTTTCTTTGTAATGAGTCAGGGTCAAAGGTTAATTTCAGGCTCCAGGCTGTTTCTCCAACACTCCTCACAGAGACGAAATCATTACTGAAACAACACACTGTGTTTTTTTTTATCACCTCGGGGTGTTTTATTGTGACTGTGAGACAGAGCAGCAGAAAGCAGCGCAAAATCGTGACATGGAAAGAAAATGATGCTGCAGTTTTTTACAAATAAAATTAAAAAACTCATTTTCATTCACCTTATTTAGTGAATGAAAACTCCTTTTAAAAGTTCCAGATTTAGTGAGGAATCATAAAAACAAAAACGATTATAATCAGACTGATTTTTATTGTCGTCCCACAAACACAAACACTGCTGTTGAATACATAAAGAGTGATTTTCATCAATAAACTGCTCACAGCAACACCATTTAATCTTCTTTTGAAAATAATTGATATTTACTGATACTTTAATTGAACAAACAGTGGAGAAAATAGTCAAAAGAATAATTCTGACAGTCATTAACCGGAATTTATCACAATAAATGATAACTATCTGATAAATAACCACTTCTAATAATATGAGACTGAATGCACCGTCCCCATAGCAACACACGCTGGTGGCAGCATCATGTTGGTCAGACGCCATTTAATCCTATTCAGAGGCTGCAGAAGTCTTGAAACTAGGTTGAAGCTTTACGTCCTAGTCAAAGCCCGGGTCTAAATTTAAATTGAAATCGGTAGCCAGGCTGTGACCTGATGAACGCAGATGTTCTCCATCTGAATTTCCTCTGTTTTATGAAGGAGAATGAACTGAAATCAGACTTTTTCCGGTTTTAACGCCAACAGACTAAATTATTTCAGTGTTTTTCCTCCAGCAAAGAATCTGAACAGTTTTCTGTGGAGGTTTAAATTTTAGACCAGTGGAGCCATTTATCAGCACTTCCAGTTCAGATAAGGAGCCAGAGGCATCAGAAACCCTTGCTGGACCAGAATCAGCCCTCCCAGTGTGACCAGTCGATTTAAATGGCCGTCACATCTGAATGTGTGGTTTTCTATGATCCGCTCGCGCTCTGCCAGCTCGCATTAAAGCGTGACGCCTCTGTGTGAGACTTTCCTCCCTCCATCGCCCGTCATGGCCGTCATTTCCAACACAACTTCTGCTCAAACCTTTCCTCAGTGCTCACCTTTGTTTACTGTCTGATTCAATTTCATCATTTTCATTTCAAGTCTGGAATAGAGGCAGATTCCTTCGGTTCATTTGGCTCATTCCTTTATGAATAAGCTGACAGCTAATATTTATTACCTGGACAAAAACTTTAAAAATGACCTTTAGAGATGCACCAATCCGCTTTAATCCGACTCCGGTCCGTTTGCCCAGAAAGTCCGGTTCGTTCGTAGAGGTATGAATGCACAACAATCCAAACCTCGATCTTGGTTTGTTTGAAGTGGACCCCATTACACCAAGCGGACCGGAGACCGCTCCAAAAGCAGGGCATTCTGGGTAAAAACTGCCAAAACGAAGAAGCTAGTCTAGTGCCTAGAAATCAATTTGTCTCCATTTGGTGAAAAAGGAAGTTGCAATCGTGTTTTTTTTCGTGTCGTTTCCTTCTGTGGTTCTTGGAGCAGCGCCTCCACAGGTGAGGAGGGGAACAGGTTGCTCAAATGGTTTTACTGGTTTGAGAAAGAGAATTGCAGGAGTTTACTGAACTGCCAGGTGTGAAAACACCTTAAGATTCGTCCATTTTCCCTTGATTGGTTCTGATCATTATAATTAAGGAGGGTTGGACTGAAAACCCAAACCTCCTCGGGTCGGTACCAGCTCCTTTTTGTATCGCCTTGTTTTGGGTTCCCAGTGGAGTGACATCAGAGGACTGCTGGTCACTGATTGGTTAGTTTGTCTTAAATGGTTGACCTACTTTTTTATAAACTATTTTTTCTTGGTGACTGATGAGCCAGACGTAATCTGGTGTTTACAAATTATGTCATGTCAAATCATCTTCAATAATGACCTGAACCGAGTCGACCAGAACCGAGCAGGTTCTGATAAAAACAGCCTTTAAATGACTTTGGAAATACAAACTTTTAATATTTTTAACTGAGTTTGATTTTAAGTCAGGATGTTAGCAGTTCATAATTCATCTGGGTCTTTAAGACTTTCCTTCAACTTATAGAAACTCCTCACTGCCGGAGTTCATTCAACTATTTCCTGGTCTGGACGTGCTGTTTCAAGCTTTGACTAGGCCACTCTGGAAGCTAAATGTTAAACCAGTTTGAATGTGTTTGGGATCAGCATCCATTTGAGCCCAACTTTTGATTTAAGTTCATCTATTTGAAGGATGAGTCCCTTTTTTCATTATTCCATCTGCTTTCTGCAACACACCAATAACCCCTCAGCATCATGCTGCCACTGCCGTGCTCGACAGACAGGGCAGTGCTGAGTTGTGTAAGATCTTCCTCTTATTAGCATTCAGTAGAAACTATGAGAGAAAAGCTAAAGGACCAGGAACCGGAGAAAGTTTTAATGAAGCCGTTTCTGTTCAGTCAGTTGGGTCAGAGTTCTGGTCTGCATGTGTGGGTCCAGCTGACTGTTGTGTTTGGCCAAAACCCAGTGTTTTTATCGGCCTCCGACCCGGACCGGAGTCAGCTGGACCGGAGTCAGCTGGACCGGAGTCAGCTGGACCGGAGTCAGCTGGACCGGAGTCAGCTGGACCGGAGTCAGGACTCGGTGTGTGTCCATCTTCTTCACCGCTTGTTAATTTATGACCTTAACCATGAAAAGAGACAAAGAATTAAAGATGGAGGGAGAAAACTGGGACGATGGAAAAAGTCTGGATGGTTTAAATGTGCAGAGAATGAAAAGAGAAGAAAGGCGAAGGCGTGACAGACTTGGAAGGCGAACTTGATGACTTGGAGTTGAGTTTTATCAGCTGCCAACTGCTGCTGCTGTGGTGTGTGTGTGTGTGTGGTATGAGTGAATGGTTTCAGGCTTGTCGTCAGTGTTTTACTGGGTTCAGTCTGGACGGATGAACGCTCATGTGCTTTTCTCTGTTTTCTTTCCTGCGGCCTTTCTTTGGTTGCGGACCAGAGGGGCAGCGGAGCTGGCCAGACGTCTGTTTTCTATCAGCGCTGTTGCTAAATCTTAATGTTCTCTGTTTTAGAGCTGAGCAGAAAACAAAGCCGCTGCTTTTAAGGATTTGGATCCGTGTTCTTCTGCTTTCAGGCTTCGTTTAGTTTGGATCCGATTCTAAGAGAGAATTTGTGTTTTGGAGCTGAATTGTGGTGTTGATGAGAAATGATTGGTGGCTTCTAAGAGTTGTTGAAAAGAAAATTCTGAAAAGTGTGGCATGCATTTGAATTAATCAGTTACTGTGGTCTTTTTTTTGTTTAAACATTTTGTCATAAAATAATCAAAAGTTCTGAGTAATTTTTTGTAGTTTTGGATCCGATTTATTCTGGATCCAAACCTTAAAAAGTATTTTGCACGTTTGCTAAATGTAACCAGTTGACAGAGTTGGGTACTAACTAGTTACATTTACTCTATTACATTTACCTTAGTACCTTTTTTTTTTTTACTATGTTGCACTTTTTACTTTTACTTGAGTAATTTTATTTAGAAGCATTTCTACTCTTTAGTAAAATTTCTGGATTTTCTACCCACTAAATGAAAAACACGTTTTAACCAAAACTTCACCAGAGAGACACACACCTGGAGTTTCTGTTCAAGGTTCAAGTTTGTTTTTGAAAGAAACTGATTTGAAAACAGTTTCATTTACCTGATTTTGTTTTTTATGACATATTTTGTCATTTTGGTCCTTAAAATGCCAAAATTTCGACTTAACTTTATATTTTGGTCCATCTAATGTAAGTTTTAAGGATTAATTGATTGATAATTTGATCAGTTACTCAGTACTTTAGTAAAATCTTTGGGTTCTCTACCCACTGCTGATGGTTACTACCCAACACTTTGTATTATTTAGCATATTTGTTTCTCTGCTTCCCTCAGTTGATGATAAATTTGTGTGAAAACGTGCAGAAAACCCAGTTCAGAGGAGACGTGTTTGCTGTTTGTCCTTCACTCCTGTTTAGTTCATCTCTGCGCTTCTGGCTTTCATCAATCAGCCATAATGAGAACCTAAAGAGCCCTTAATAGCTGTATTAATAATAATCACGGCTCGCGTGTCATTTTTAGCTGCAGGAGAATCACAAACACCCAGCAGCTGTGTCTTTTCTTCCATCTGGCGCCCACCCCGAGGCGTCCCTCTATTGTTGGTCCGAAGCAGCACTTTGTTCTTTCCCAGCAGGAGTTGGCTGTCGCTCCTTTGATTGCTTTTTCTCTCCTGAAGACGGCTGAGTCAGAGATACCTGCGGCTCGCTGCTGTTAAACAGCAAACTGAGAAGGTTCCAGTGGAAAGTGAGGAAGAAGAGGAGGAAGACGTTTTCACACCTGATAGTCTGGTAGACTGGGTTCGATTAGGCAACTTTAGTTACATTTTCAGCTTGTGTAGTTCGAATTTATATTTCTTTATTTGAAAAACGTATTCCCCTCCTCGCCTGCGGGGGCGCTGCACTAAGAACTACTAAAGGAATCAACACAAAACATCTAAAAAAGACACTGAGCACAACGACAAACTGGTATCAGATTATAACGGTTAAAGGATTTTTTTTTGTTGATATAAAAATGGCAATGAAGAACTAGAAACACATTCTGGTTGTTCTCGCTCTCTGTTACGCTACACGCAGACTTGTTGCCATAGCAACAGACAACACCACTAATATATTTCAGGATTCAACATCAAAAAACACTCAAACACTTTAGGCTGCATGTTTATTTTGTGATTGTTAATAAGTGATTGCTGTGGTAGATTAGCTACTGCTACTGTTGGCTAAGCTAACACTGCTGTGGTAGATTAGCTACCGCTGCTATTGGCTAAGCTAACACTGCTGCGGTTGATTAGCTAATTTAAACATCTGCTCTCCTGTTGATCTGTCAGAGTTGGTAATAATAATTTTTTATTATTTTGTAACTGAACTGAAACACAGAATTCCACAGCTTGTCTAAGGTTGCAGTTGTCATAGTCAAGCTAGCATGACCTACTTCCCTCTCGTTTGCCATTTTTTAATTAAAACTTTTTCCTGACCTTCTTATCTAGTTGTAGCAAAGCACTGTGTCCCATCGTTAGCAAGCTTCTTCTTGCCCTCCAGCAGGGAAATGGGGAGGAAGGGAACCCGCGCGCAGGACGTCATGCTGCCTGGGGTCCATAGTTAACTTCCTGCTTTCGGAGCGGTCTCTGATCCGCTTGCATTCACACTGCATTCAAACTAAACCAGAGTTCACTTCAACTGAATCAACACAGACGTTTTAGGTTGGATCAGAGTTCGCTTTTTGAGTTCCGTTGCTCGTTCACGCCTCCCCAAACGAACTGGAGTCGGATGAAAGCGAACTGACGCTGTAATGGACGACAGCAGAGACGCTGTGCAGCTCTGATGGCTTTACCAGCTTCCTCTCCGCTCTTTCAGTCTTTCATTCCTCTCTCTGTGAGCGAGGGAGTCGGCCCACAGCAACAGGTTCAGATTTAATGCCTTTCACATATGAAGACAGGACCCAAATGAGTCATGCTGCAAGTGAAATGCAAGTTTTTTTCTTTCAGCAAATCTGAGTTCAGTACAAAGTTTTATTATTCATAAACAAACTGAAGCATTTTTCCACTCAAGCCACAAACTATAATGCTGAATTTCTGCCTGGAAATTGAATCCTTCAGCCAAACGTAATGGCTTTTAGTCCCAGTCGGTAAAATACACTCAAAAAGAATTTTAAATAGAAGTTTAACCATCTCAAACCCCAAAGCTGGAGGTTAGAATAAAAATACCTAAATTAAAACCTTAAGTAATGAATCTGCAAAGATGCATGTTGTAGAAGTTTCAAATGAGAAATTACAGTTAGAAAGCCAATCAGTTTACGATAACATTCACCCAGAACAACAGATTGTTTGGTTGCAAGGAAAGAAAACGTTTCAAAAGTTAAAAATAATTTAAAATTTTTTTTATCTTTTCAAAATGGAAAAGTTGGTTTCGTATTACAGTGAGTTTTTATGTCTAAATACATTAAACATGTATATATATATATATATATATATCAGTCTAGAATTTAAATTTTAAACTTTATAAAATTTTATGTTTCAAATCAAAATTTTGTTTAATTTAAATGAATATTTTGAAGTTTTTTGTTTAAATGGGTGTCAATTAAGGCAATAACTAATTAAATTATATTTATTGTTTTAATACAGGCCAATTACTTTATGAGGATATGAATAAAGTGCAAAAACACAAAATCTTAACAGTTTTTTTTGTCTGGTTTCTAGGACAAATATCTTAAATTAGAAACTAGACAACTAATATTTGGTCAGATTTCGTCTTTTTGCAGTGGAGAGTCGATGTTTAAATATTGTCAATAACAGGTAATTACATGGCCATATTTTCAAATTTCATGTCAACCTTCAAATGTAACTAGTTACATTTACTTGAGTAACTTTTTGAAAAAAATACTTTTACTTGAGTATCTTTATTTTGACGTATTTCCTCTAAAATTTCTGCAGTTTCTGTTGAAGTTTCATAAGTCCTTTATCTTTTTGCCTGATTTTGTTGTTTTTTGTTACTTATAAAAATTGTCATTTTGGTTCTTGAACTACCAAAATTTTCACTATTTTTACATTTTGGTCCATCTGATGATCCAATTTTTAATTGTTAAATGATTGATCATTTGATCAGATTTTGATTTACTGTTTTTACTTTTGAGTCATTTCTTGGACGGCTACTTTGTAGTTGAGTATAATTTTGCGGCGACCCTCTGCAGAGGACTTCCTGTTTGTGCGTCCAGCATGTCGTTGGGATAAAAGGGCGCCAGCATCCAGAGGATCGAATTATTACATTCCCTCAGATATTAATTTCTGCCGGTTTGTCTCCCATTCTTCTCCCAGCTCCAGTGATAATAAAACTTTCTAACGTTTGCCACAGGCTGGATTTTTAATCTCGTGGGTCGTTTTGATCTCCAGAATCATTCGCTGTCATCGTTTTTGAATTAAAGCCGTCTTGAATCTCTGCAGCTCTGCCTTTGTTCACAGGATTGTGCAGCTATAAACAATCACTTTTCCACATATTCGCCCCTCTGGGTTCTGTTAGTCAGAGTGTTTGTCGGCTTGTGAAAGTCTTAAAATGTCTTTAACGGCGGCGTGCGGACTGGATTTCTCTCCAGCTCGACATTTTGCTTATAAATGAGGTTTTATTTGTCTTGTTAGAGCAGCAGCAAAGGTTCAAAATGATTTAGAGACAAACGGAAGACACAAAGTCGTGCGAGGACGAGACGAAGACCGCAACGTCCATCCATCCAGTCGTCACCATTATATTTACATTACCTAAAAATAGTTTCAAACATTACTGTTTATCGCAGTAACTTCTGGGAAAATTTATCGTCCAGTGAAAGTAATTATCATGACCGGCAGAGAATCTCTTCTTGTTGTTACAGGTTTTTCCATCCACTTAACTTTCCATCCTTGGAAACTGCCCTCCAATAGCAGCTATCTACATGTTGGTAATAATCATGTTTATCATCGGTTCCGTTAAATAAACTACAAACAATCAGTAATGCGACTTTAAACGGATCGGCTCGTTCCCTCCTGTGCGTTTGCTCCAACAGTTTCATTTTGGGAGTTGTTTTTTGTTCTCCTGCAGAATGAAATGTTGTTTCTGCGGCGTTCGGTCGGCGCCTGCAGCCGAGCGCTCAGCCATGCAGAAAAGACGGCAGCGACTCCGAGAGCGGCCGCACCAACTGTGATGAATAGTTTGAGTCGCTGGAGACGCTTTGTTGCTCACAAATCATGATTGGATTTTCAAAAAGGAATGCTAACAGACTCTTATTATCAGCAGCCAGCGGAGAAACGTGTGTGTGACCTGAATGCTGTTTTTTCTGCCCTCACACTCGTCCCTCAGGAATAAATTGAGGGGTAAAGTAGATGGACTTCATTTGCTCTCCCCTGGATGTGGAGTGAGCGCGCAGGAGATGATGAGCTTTTGTTCCCCTCGCCGGCGCAGCGAGGATCTCGGCTCATCAGCGGTTTCATGGCCTCCATTAGAGATGAGCGGCGTGTCGCCGGCTGCAGACTGCCTTAAATCGCCTCTTTAAACTTCTTGTCTTGGGATAAAACCTTTCAGTCGAAGTTTTGGCTGCAGCTGGTTTAGAGTTGGTCATCAAGTTTAACTCCAAGGTTAGAAAATAACGGTAGACGGTAGATTTCCTTTTATTTGCCAAAATATTTGTGCAAACTTAGCATAATCACTGATTATTGATTGATTTCATTAATTTTTAACTTTTTTTTTTAGAGCTCATTTAAAACATTGGAAAGAAAAACCAGGTTGTGCAGACGGCATGTTACTGCAGCTAATCCAGGACTAACATTCATTTTTCTTTGTGCTGATTGGTTAAAACCCAAAGATCAGACATAAGGAGCACTGCAGATGTTAGCTTCTGCGTTAGCGCAAACATGTTTGAAGCTATATTTGGTATTTGAAATATTAAAATATTCCGTTAAAAGCGTTTTAACCAAAACCCCACAAACACTGAGTCCTCTGTAATTCTCCAGGATTAATTCAGTTAAATTCAGTTTATGTTGTGCCACTTCAAACAAATGTTGACAGAAAGTAATTTTATTCCCATCAATCCTAAAGCATTAAGCTCAGTTCATCAGTACTGGTATGTGGTTGTCATGGTAACCAATTTAGCTTGTCGATAAATGGTCCCAGTATTAATTGTGATAAACAATCATGTTGTTTTGAAACACTTTTCCAGTGAAATGTTGTTAAAAGGCATCATTTATCCATAAACCAGCATGTTTTAAATAAAAATAGTTGCTTCTACCGGGAAGCTGAAACCGGGTCGTCAGCCGGTCTTCCTTCCAGAACCTTTGACCAAATCAACACAGTAACAGTTCAGAAGACGATAAATAAACCTCCTTCCTTAGGGTTCGTTCACACCAGCCATTTTTAGTCTGTTTTCATATAACTTCAGTTTGTTTATTTTATTTTTTTCTAAGCTGGATTGCCAGCACCTCATTTCTGAGCGTTCCAGTCGTGGAGCAGATTTATTTCTAAAAGTTTCACAGTTTATGTATTTAAAGTCGGAGAGCGCCAGCAGCAGAAACGGCTCCTGGTTTTCAGCCAAAGACTAAAATCCTCCAACACTAAAATCTGACGCCTCCATTTAGTTTCCATCTGGTGAAGCAGGAAGTTGCTCTCAGTGTCTTCAGAGGTTTTTGTGTCGTTTCCTTCAGTGGTTGTTGGTGCAGCGCCCCCACAGGCCAGGAGGGGAACAAATTGCTCAAAGAGTTTGGTTGGTTTGAGAAAGAACCACAGCAGCTGGAAATTGAATAAATGTTGCAGTTTTGGTCCCAAATCAAACAAACACTTAAACTCTGACTCATTCTTTTCCTCCTCAACTAAAGGTTAACAAACAACCTCACAGCTTGTTGGTGATTACTGATTCTTCCATTCAGCATCACCATTTAGCCAAGACTGTTGGGTTTCTTGGTTTTCTATGATTTTACTGCTTTTACTGGTAAATTGGGGAAATGAAACCAGTGCCTCAGCAGGTCTCTGTTGGCCTATTCCTGTTATTTTGATCTCAAACTTCATCTCACAAATTCACGGTTTTCTTTTCACTTCCTACAAAGTACAGAGAAAATCTGAGCGTTTAAAAAGCATCAAAGATGTAATAAAAAAAATTCATCGATTAAAATAATTGTCTAGATGGTTTACGACCTGCATAAAAGTGCTTATTCATCGAGTTTTGCAATAAATCAGTGACTTCTTCTGCTGTGTTGGTCTGTTTGGGGATCATGAAGCGTCCCGTTTCTAATCACCTCTAAATGCGTCGTAAAACTTGTTTGTAAGGCGATGTCTCTTCCTCTCTGCATTGCTCTTCTCTCCTTTTTGGGAGGATCTGACTCGTGTCTCGTCCCCTCCCCTCTGGACAGGCCAGGATAGTGAGGATTACCCGGGTTTTGTGTTTCAGCAAGGAGAAAGATGAGAGAGGAGAGATAAGGAGGAGCGAGGAAGAGGAGCGTGTTGGCTCTCTGAGTGAGGATGGAGGGATAAAGATGGAGGAGGGGAAGAACTTCGGGGATTCTGGAGTTTTTCCTTCCCTTTATCGTCTCTGCTGTTGAGTTTTTCTCTCGCTGCGCTTCGTAAAGCTCCGGCTTTTACAGACACAACCTCATTATGGCAGCCAAGTGTTTTGAGACTACAGAGTGGAAATCCAACACCAGACACACCCCTCACTGTGGGACTCCCACACACACCCCATCAGCTCTACTTTACAATAAATCATATTCACACTCCCAGACATGGATTCAGAAACGCTTCATTTCTGCTTCACAATTCACAAACAATCATCATTTATTATGTTTATGCAGTAAAATGGAAAAGAAAACGTGAAGTTTTCCACATTTTATTTCGTTTTAACAACAAATCTTATTATCAACATCCATAAATGTAAAATATATTGACCCCTTTATGCTGATGATGGCATGATCTCTCATCGCAACGAAAATCACATTGATAAAATCGCTACTGTTGCAAAATGAGCATATTTTCTGCTGAAGTTATTGTTGAACATCTTCATATCCTCTGCAAATAAACTGACATTTTTCCGTGTTCTTTCCAACAAAACACTTTGGGAATGATGTCAGCTTATGTCACAGCTGAAACCAAAGTTTACAACTTCTAATAGATCAACTGACATGTTGAAGTTAACAGATGCTTGATGAACCATTACAGCCAGTACAGACATGATGGGAATGTCCAACCATTTCAGCTCTCAGGAATGAGACAAATTCTGGTCCAAAATGTGTAAATTGACTCCATAAATAATTCGAAGACCTTGAGAAGATGCTGCAGGACTTATCGGCTACTGAGACCGATAAGTCCTGCACCGGCATGATCTGAACGGCCGCTCTGCAAAAGAACCAGTTCCCAGTTCCCTACTGGGACGAACACTTTCATTTCTGGTGATTCAACAAAAGCATCAAAATTAAGTTCTTCTCCCCCTGAAAAAAATATAAAAAAAAACAGAACAAACTGTAAACATGAAGTGAAATTACTACTGAGATGCACAACTTAAATAAAATCAGTAGCTAAATGATCACAAAACAATCAAAGTATCAAATTGACTGAGAATAATAAACATCAGAGGAGCAGAGGCGCCATTATGGGTAAATGACTGCAAATAGTCAATAAAAGCAGGAGAAACAGAAGAAAGATTACAAGAGAAACATTAAGGAATCAACAGAAATGAGAGGAAAATAGAACCCAGAGTGAAGCGGCGGTAAAGAAAAGCTTCCTTCATCTTGGGGTTGTTATTTCGGTGAGGAGGTATCAGGGGTAATTAGCCCCCTGCTGGTGACCGCAGCTCTCTGCCGTGATCAATGGACCCGCAGAACCGGCAGCAGTGTTCAGACGTTTTTAATATTTTTCTGGAAAGCTCTGGACTAAAAATGCAGGAAAAAGCATCAACTCTCCACCCCCACTTGCCCCGATGCCCCAAAATAAAACGGCGCCTGTTTAATTTCATTCATTTAAAGCTGAAAATCAAACCAAACTCAGTTTAAATGATTAGGGAAATGATTGGAGGGAAAACTCAGTTTTCCCTCCAACCTCCTGCAGCCGCTGAACTGAAGATGACAGAATCAGAAGCGTGACGTTACATCGGATAACATCCTCATATCTCCTGGTCTGTCCTTTATTCTGTCTCTCTTTCTCCATCTTTGCATTTGTTGCCATTCGTCTCTCGTCTTATCTGCGTCCACAGCTGTCAGGCAGCATCTGCGATAAGAAATGGCAGCTGGATCGGCGGGACGGACTGCAGTTGACTGTCACTTTGCGTCTTTAATTTGGAAAACGATTCGTCATAGAGCCACCTGTCTCTGGACGGTGGACACGCTTTTCCTGCTAAACACGGGAAAAACCGTGTTCTGAGTCATTATAGTTAATCAGATTAATCAATTACTGAAATAATTAACTATTGTTGTTAATTGAAAAAGGTTTTTGATCTAAAGATTAATCATTTATCAGAATAATTGATTTCTAAAGTGATCATTAGTTGCCTCCCTGTTCTTAATGTTGTGACCTCATATTGTTTTTGTTAAACTACATAACAAATGTTTGAAAATATTTGGCAAATCTTGACTTTTAGTTCCTTTAACATTGTTTAATTTTATTCTCCATAAAAATGTTTTTTAATTATTTGAACAATAATTAACTTTAAATGCAACTTTAGATTTGCTGAATTATGTTTTTTCTTTTAAAACTTCACTAATGTAACATAATTTCTTTTACTTTAATTTATTCATAACTAATTTTTCTTTAATTGTAGGCTTAAATTTAAACTGTTAAACTTTCAACTTAAATCTTTAATATAAACTTAAACATTTTTGTTTTATGCTGATATTAAACTTTTGAGTTTTGGTAATCCTTAAATTAGTTTAAACTTTAATCTTGCACTTCCTGTTTTCTGTCTTAAATTTGAACTTGAACATCAACCATGGACTCAACTTGAAGTTTCTAGAAAATTCCTGGTTAAACTTTTATCTTTATTAAATTGAGCTAAACGTTTAACTGCAAGCTTAATATAAACTTTCAGCTTCAGACCAGAAACTTTTTTTTCCCTTTTATCTTTAAATGTCACTTCAAGCTGTTTTTTTCTTCTCCTTCCAGTTTTTATCTATACTGCTAAAAAAAATAAAGGGAACACTCCAACAACACAATATAACTCCAAGTACATCAAACTGATTGAAAATCAACAATGATTTTGTTGTCAGCACATTCAACTTTGTACAGGACAAAGTATTCAATGGGAATATTTCATTCATTCAGATCTAGGATGTGTTATTTTGAGTGTTCCCTTTATTATTTTTGAGCAGTGTATTTTTATTTCTTTGCATTAAAATTCAGTTTTATGTTGGAAATCCATGTCCAATACACCGTATTACCAATTTTATTATTTTTTGCAAAATGTGCTGTTGTGATTGGCCGAAGAGTCAATGAAGCAATCTATCAATATTTGGATGATACTTCTTCATAAAACTTATTTTTATTTATTTATGTTCAGTTTTGTCTGGACATTCTCTTACCATAACTCTGTTTCTTGCACCAGTTTTCCCAGCCTGCAGCTGAGGCGGTTAAAACCCAGCAGGTTCAGGCTGAGACTCTGGAACCGTTTCACTGGAAACCAGGAATGTCTCTAAGTTTTTCTTCCTTATCTGGTTTGGGGTATTGAATCAAAACGGTGATGTTGGCAGCAGCAGAAGTGAATCGATGAGATAAAAGCTGCTGAAGAGTTCGATAGAGATGAGGCGGAACCGCTGCAAACGACCGATAATCAGCTGAACTGTTTCAACTCCTTTAAAATCGCCCGTCTTCGCTGCCTGATGGGGAGATTTCAAAGTTTACAGGGTTATCATGAGTCCAACAGATAAGACTAGAGTGACTGTGTTAGGAGAAAAGACTTTAAAAGCAAAAACCTCCCATATGCTAAAAATATGTTTCATATTTTCCCAGTTAGGACGTCAAAGATTTTTATAGATGAGCTTTAAGGGCAAAACATTCATAACTCTGATGCTTTATTTATATTTTTTCTTTCATTGACAGCTAAAATTAGGACTTCACAATATTAGAAAGTCTTGAGTTTTCAGCTAAAATATCTGCCTGTGTTCTTCTTTTTTCTCTTTCTAAGCTGTCTGAACTTTTGCATTTTTAAAATGTGACCTGAACCTTCAGAGACACATAGAGTCAGTTACCAAATCAGCCTTCTATCGCCTGCAGAACATCTCCAGGATTAGACTAATGTAGAGAAACACATGCATGCTTTTATCCTTAGTTGTATTGATTTCTACACCACTGACTGTGTTTCTATTCACCATATATACTTGCACAATTTGTCATTTCAAAAATTAATTTTTTTAATGGAAACAGAAATTTTGAAGGAACTTGATAAAGAAAAAATTCTGCCAGGATGAGGTGGTGTTTCTGGTCGTGTCAAAATTTATTTAATAAAACTGCAGAGGATATACTTTTTTCGCATTTTACAAGTCACATGATCAACAGCCAGATTTTACCACTGGCAAAAACCATGAAGAAGACGACAGGAAGTGGTTGGCGTGTCATGGAATGGAATGTTTTTTAATGATCTCTGCATGAACAAACTGATTCATGTGATTTTAATTATGTTTTTATTTAATGGAAGCACCATAACTGTGAATAGTTTTTTTTATATTAGCATACATTTTAAAGGAAATGCATCTTCACAGGTCTGCATAAAATAATGCTTTCTGAACGCTGTCTCACTGAATCCCCATTTCTAAAATCCTTTCTTTTGTTAATTTATAAATCAGTTAACTAATTAGCACCAAAATGAGTTATTTTTAAAAACGAACAGCAGCTGTATAATAATGTTTATTATAAATCAGCTTTTATTCCCAGAAACATTCAGATTTTATTAACGGGGCAAAAATGGAAAAAGTTCAAATAATCAGTGACGTACCAGTTTGGTGCTCAAATGTAACCCAGATCTGATGATTGTTGACATAAAGTTATTTATATTACGGCTGTTTGGCGCCAGAAGTCGGGCTCCAGTGTAGTTTAAGCAGAGAACCAACATTACACAGTTTAAGCCTTTTATCTTCGTCTCTGGACCAGAAGATTTGCTGTAACTGACAGCAAAAGTGGCCCCCCCTCCCTCCTTCCTGAGGTCACGACCTCCTGGGAAACATTCCTCCGCTTCCACAGAAAGGGAAGTCGTTGGCAGTCGACTGTGCAGGAAATTAGTTTTCATCCATGTCTGGGCATAAAGAGGCAGGAATGTGGTTCTGATTTAAGCGGAGCTTTTTGGAGCAGTTCTCCATAAAACGGAGCGATGAAGAACTTTTAACATGAACAAACATTTCAAAACTCTTCATCAGGACTGGTTTTCTGGACTTTTCTAATGTTGTTCCACTTTATTGACTGTTGGAGACATTTGTTGTACCATATTATAGAGGTCTTGACTTTGACTAGACCATAGCAATGCGGAGCATCCAGAGCAAAACCACCAGGCTGAGGAATAGTTTCTTCAGACTGTTGAACTCGAGCTGCACCAAATGCAGCTTCTCCTCATAACTAATTTACACACAGACACATATATATATATATATCAATAAATTAGTTTATTTATTTTATTGAGTGATTTATCTATTTTATGTTTTTATAGTGTAGTGGATTTCGTTATCTGGAACCTGAGTACAGGTTTCGTACCACAATCTCTCCAGGTGGTTTGATGATAACGCTTTGCACCAAGAACCGCTGAAGGAAACGACATGAAACTTCCTCTTTCACAAAATGTGAACAAAAATGGAGCGACGTCAGATATTAGTGATATAAAAAACAAACGCTAGCCATTTCTCCCACTAGCACTTGGCTAAATTGTATTTGGTTGTATTTACCCAGAATGCCCTGCGCTGCAGACCACTTCCTGGTCTCCTTGTAGATATATAAAAGTAGTTTCCCTTCTTCGGGCTGCAACTACTATCCTACAACAAATTACTTGATGTTTATCAGACTGCGAGGTGTGAAAAACTATTTCAGACGTTATTATATCAGAAAGAAGTGGTTGATTCACAAAGCCAGATGATGAAAAGGTGAGAGATGAAAAGGAAGAACAGGAGCAAGATGAGTTTAATTTAAAGTGAATAAGTGTGAAAGTTTTATGAGGTGTAAACTGGGAAGAAAGTGGAAGTATATGAGAAGGAGAGGTGAGGCTACACGGAGGGAAAGGTGATGAAAAGTAAATTAAATGAGAACACCTTCTGGAGCTGAAACAGGTATTCAGGCTGCAGATGCTTTTTATGAAGTCGCACAGCGATTCAGCCTGTTGGAATGTAGTTTCAGGCTTTTCCACTGATATTTAATCATGTCACATTCCTCCTGCTCACTACTTTACTCTCTTTTCCCTGCAGTGTAAAATTACGTTTAGCAAAAACTAAGATTTCTTTTTGTAAAAACTGAAGTTATGGCGTTTTAGTGCCTGAAATTAAGTCAGGAAGATTCTTACAGACCCATAAAATCCTGGAAACTACCTGGAAAAATACCAGCTGGATCTGCAGAATGAGGATGGGTCGACCCGATACAGAAAAACACCTCAACTGACTTAAAGCACTTATTTCTTTAAACACAGACATAAACATACTGAAATACAAATTTATTTAATAACTCTGCATCAATTCAGCACACGTAAAAAACAATAGCTTCATAAGTTTGGTCAAATATTTAAAAACAACTTTAAACTCCTACTAATTTCACACAAATTAATTGTTTTGAGCTTTTCGAATTCTGTCTCTTAGAAAATTAGGAAATTGGATCAGACTTATAAAAAGTGTTTCAGAAATATAATATTCTGCTGATTTTATTGGAATATTGTCTCCGGTTTTGCTGAAGACAGAAGGCTGTAATTATGGGATGTAGAGAGAAAATTGAGACTTAATTTCAGGTTTTAGTTGGAGGTAAAGAGAATCAAACCAGTTCATTAAGTTAATTTTTTTTTTAAAACATCCTCATTTAATTGCCCAAATAGAAATTACAAAAATAAATTAACTTTATGGAAACCGTCAATTGTGAAAAAGCTTTTGAGCCAGGATTAGGTGGTTTTCCAGGATTATTAAAATTAGCCAATTTTGAAAAACTGTCACTCAAACATTTCTTTCACGTCATCTGATCAACAACCGGATGTTGCTACTGGTGGAAATGACAAAAAAACAGACAGGAAGTGGTCGGAGGATGAGTTTTTTTTTAATGCGTTGTGATTTTAATTGCGTTTCTTATGTAATAGAAATTGTAAAATTGCATTTTATTTCACCGTCAGCAAAATATTAATAAAGTTTCTTCCACATTTGTAATGGAAACTCAGCTAATGACCAATAAAAGTGACCCTCATGTCAGATCAGACTCTGCAGGTTTATGTTCTCAGCAATAAAGCAGCTGCTCCTCTTTGGGTGCTCGCTGTGGGACTGCGGCTTATTGTAGTTTATAGAGCTCCTTTTGCTGCTAAAGTCCAAAGAAAACGTTTAAAGTCCTTTCAGATAGTCTGGGGAACTATTGATCTGATCACTTTAAAAGATTACAAGAAAGTCTTGGTGCTTTAAAAGAAAGCCTTAAAGAAAAAGTTTCACTCTTTAATATGTTTCTTACACAAATGCAATAAGTACCGAGTGCGAGGAGAACATAACCATCGCTGTGGTAAATGAGAGCAACGTAGGAGGGCAACTTTCTCTTCCAAAAACTTCAGTAATTGGATTTTGAGAGGAGGAACGACCGTTCACCTCTCAGGACGAAGGATCAGATAGAAGCTGGAGAAAATGACCAATTCCCTGCGCCTGCCTCCCCACGGGTTGCTTAACGCGCCTGCAGTTGAAAAGTTCAAAGCAATCTGTCTCTTTCTCACTCAGTCAATACAACGAGGAATATTTACAGCCTCTGTGTTTTATTATAGCTGCAGATTGAACAGATGTAATTCTGACTCTCCAGAATTAAAGAGGTTTTGATTGGAAACAGAAATTAAGTTGTTTTCTGGTGTTTCTAGTTCAGATTTGCAACATAATGTGAAATGATGGTTTGTTATACACCTATTATCAAAACAAAGGTTTAATTTTCTATTTTCTTCTATTAAAACTAGTAACTGCTAACAGTGAACCAACAGCAGCTTTTTTAGTTTTCAAGCAAAAATCTACAATCTGCTAACGGCGCCTTGTTTAGCTTTCTGAATGAAATTAGCTGCTTTTCACCTTTTCCTTCCTTTTCTCTTCCCATCTTCTTTCATTTTACTTTTTATTTTGGTCCTTTTTGTCTTTTTTCTTCTATTATCATTAGCAAATGTACTGCAGATCTAACTAAAGTCATTCTGTTTCTTTTCTAAGACAAATTAACAGAAATATGTTCAGGAAAATATTAATTGGATAAAAACATAAATTCAAAACCTTAAGCTTTAATATTTTCATCACATCCATGAAACTGTTAATTTTCTATTAACAGAAAATGTCTGTGAAACTTAATTTACTTATTATTATTTATTATTAGTTATTGAACGCGGTTGATGGTCTGTTGGTCAGATTATTGGAGTAAATCACAGTTGTGTCGATTCTTCCACCTAGAGTTCATATTTTCCCTGAAAACCTTGGAAAATGTAGAACATTTTATTACTCTGCTGAAGGAGGACACCGAAATGATAATAAAACTACTGAGTTGTATGAATAAGGCGGATAAAGACAGTAATGAGAAAGCCGTTGCTGTGGTGCTTGATGTTGCGTCCCTGGTGGATAACAAAGTGCATTAATGATGCAGCGTCTGAACTCCTGAGCAGGAAACTAATATCCAGCTATTGTCAGGTTTGGAGGAGAACTGAAGGGGAAACTTTATATTAAAACAGCCTGTGGCGCTCTGAGTCCATATCGCTTTATATTCCAAACCAAATCGTCTCCATATTGCAGCTCTGACTCCTGCCTACTAAAGAGATCATCGTGTCGCTGCAGCCCGAAATGAATCAGGTCGGTTCATAGTTTCCTCACCTCCATTTTCCAAACTTCCTTCATCACTTCTTTATTTTCTGCTGCCGTTGCACCAAGTTTTCATTTCCAGGAAAATCATGAACACAGAAGAGAGAAAATTTAGCAGAATCTTCATATTACTGTCTTGTATGTGTTGTAGTTTTGCACAATTTCCTGAATGTTTTCCAGCAGTTTTCTGTTTTTCCTTTTAGTTTTCATGGTTTGACACTTTGACCAGCCTCTCTGATTTTCCTGGTGAAGCAGAGGATCTTTAACAAACGTTTTCATCGACCGTCTCCTCCTTTGCTTCCTCTCCTCTCTGTGCTCATCGGCAAACACAGGATTCCTACTGACTTCACTCGTTTCCCGTTTAAGAAGTTGAAATTAGCTCTGGCTGATGTTTACACTCAGGAACAGAGATGTGGAGGGAACAGATTCAAAACCACAAAACAGAGCAGAAAACAGAGCAGGTTTAGAATCGGTGGAGCGTTTCTCCCTCCACCAAATTTACAGAAAGCAAAGAAAAGGCTAATAAAATTATTCCAATAACCAATATTTATTTTCCTAAATGCTAGGAAACTATTTAGAGATTATTTTTTAACCTTCTTTGTGTCTGAGCATTTCATTTGTCTTAACAGGATTTGTTTGAATTGTTTCAGTGTAATACTATTTATTAGTCCTTCTGACTCAATGATTTATTAATCATCTTATATTCTATACGTTAAAGTTATAAAAATTGCATAATTTTTAAATTAAATTAGTGTTTTGTTCAGTCAGGTCTAGAGGGAGACATTTAAAAACATGAAATTTTGTTATATTTTAGTTTTCTTTACACCCGTAAAAGTCCAAAAACATATAAATTATGTCATATAGTATTGCATTTATTTGTGTTTTTATCTCCAAAGTGTTGCTGGAAAAGTTTAAGCAGCTTGAACTTTTCTGTGGGTCAAGAGTTTGAACCCTGAACTCTTACTGTCGTCAGATCGAAGATTTCTGAAGAGTCGTTTTCCCGTCAAACTGGTTTTACTGTAGTTACAAACGAGGCTCAATATTTTCTGAAAACATTGTTAATATTGTGAGTTTCTAATCCCAGTTTAACCCCAGTTGGATAACCAGCTGCAGCGCTCCTCGTCCTCCTGCAGCTGCAGATAAATCCTCCTGGTTCATAATGTTTGAGCTGCTTTTATTCGTTTTGGATCCAGCCGCGCCTGCCATGGATAAGAATCTGCGGGTTTTTGCATTGCAGCGTGTGTGGATGAATATGAATCGGCATTCTCCATCAGTCACCTTCTGACTTCCAGTTTTCCTCTTAATGCTTCCCTGCAGCTGCAGGTTCCTGCTTTTATCGCAGAAACATAAACACACGGTCTGTATCGGCAAACAGCAGGGCTGTGACATCACACACACCTCTGCTGCTCTGCTGAACCTGGTTCAGTCTCCCACGCTCACCTTCTTCTCTTATTGACTCTTCTATCTCCCAAACTGTGCAGCGCCTCAGATTACTGCGGTGGTCCAGGCCGGGTGGAGACGCTCTGATCACCACCTGCACCAACGCGCCGTCGCTGGCGTCTTCTCACACATGATCAGACGTCCCACCAGCTCTTTTCTAATTAGCAGTAGGGTGAGCTAACTGCGGCGCGGCGCTGCAGGAGGTGTGGCCCGCCGCGATGCTTCTGCACTTCTTTTTTGGTTCGCACAGCAGGTGTGACACACCTGCGGTTCGTGAATGTGAGTGTTTTTTGTAAGGTCTGCAAGTTCATTTGATCCTTTTAAAAAGGAAAAATAATCTGTTTTTATGAGGAAAAACACCACAAAGATGAAGAATCATGATTATTGTGTGAACGCCAAGCACAAAATGCAGCAATTTTAGACCAAATATTCACACATGATGCAGAGGCGATAACTTTTGAAACAAAATTGAGACGAAATAAAAGTATTAATCCACAAACATCTCTAATATCTGGTTAAATATTTCAACTATAGTTTTTAGTAGCCATTACCAAACGTCTGGCATCTTTCTGTTTTGATAATTGGTCATTATTGTCATAAACAAGTTATATGTCGTTCAGTTTGTGTGAACAAAAATTAAACTGAACTTGTTTCTCAGGCGAGCTCGGACAGTCTTTTATTTTGGAAATGATGTGTGAAAAAGTGAGAAAATTACAAACTCACATCACCTTCACCCAGATGAAAAAATGTTGATGTAAGATTACTAGTTCCATTGGCAAATTGTTTCACTTATAACATGTGAAAAATGTCCTTTTATAAGTGCCATAATCAGCCAGTGGAACTACTAACTTTTCAGGAATTATTGACTTAAAACTCATATTTCCTGATGAAAAATTACTTGTAAATTAGTTTTGTCTCATTTGAAATGGACTGAGATTTTTGCATAGAAACTCGACAAAAGTTACTTGGTAAAATATTTTTCACAGTGTAAAGAACATCTCACCAAAGCTCTAAATCAGCTTTAGAGGCAAAAGCGAAATCTGAGCTTGAGGACTGTTATTGTTGTCATAGCAACTGCAGTTAGTTATGGACACCTACCAAAATGGCCGCGGGCTGTGCAGTACCCGGGAAGTGTGGCGTCATGCCAGAACTATTTAACACTTGTTGCCATGGTTACGCGTCATAGCAACTGTCAAAAAGTCCGTCGCAGGGTCAGATTATTAATCATTTAATATTTAAAAATTGCATCATCAGACGGACCAAAATATAAAGTTAAGAGGAAATTTTGGTATTTTCAGGATTAAAATGACAATAATTCATATAAATAACAAAAATAACAAAATGAGGCAAAAGAAAAGAATTATCAGTTTTTTTCAAAGTGAAACTTTAACAGAAACTGCTGTTTCTGCGTCTTTCACTCAGTGGGCAGGAAATCCAGAAATTTACTCAAGTATTAAGATTTCTTGAGTAAAAGTAAAAATACTCCTGAAAGTTTTTTCAGGAGTATTTTTGTGAGTACTACTCACTTAGGTAGTTACCCAAGTGAGTGTACATATTTATCACCAAACTCTGGTGGTCCGGCTCGTCTTCGGACCAGAACCGGCGCCTTAAGGTGGCGGCGCAGGCCATGACTCAGACGCCTCCATGTTGGCGCCAACAGGTTGGGCGGCGCGACGCGTGTTTCCAGGTCTGCTGTCATCAGGGATTAGTTCCCGTCATGTCCCAGATTGGAGCGCTTTAAACGGGAAGATCTCCTCCTTTCTCCCTTTTATCTCCGTCCAGCTCATTGATATTCACGGTTCCTCACCTCTCCGCGTCGCCGGCTGCCTGGCGGTTCCTTTGCTTTCTGATAAAGACGCTCTTTCACAGGCTGGTCTCAGTTTAGCATCTTTTAAAGGAATAAAATCGTCTCTGCAGACGGATGTTTTACTGCTGAAGGATTTCTGGGTTAAAACCATCAAACGGGTCCAAATTCAAATAAGAAAAAACAACTTGATTCAGAGCATTATTACAAAAGCATCCATCCATCCATCCATCCATCTTTTCCTTTCATATCTCCACCTGTCAGGTCTAATTAGGTTCATCAACAGTTTAGATGAAAATCTCTTCTTACTATTAAATGCATTTATCTCGTCTCCCAGCTGAATATCACCAAGTTTCTATTAAACGTCCATCTGGTTGGTTTAATTATTTCCCTGCTGGCAGCTTGGATGTTCGGTCTAACAACATGATTTACTCTTCATCCTTCCAGAGACAACCAGCCGAACATCTGCTGCAGACGGAGATACATTTCCTGCTCCATAATTCAGCACTTTGTTGGTGGCGTCTTTAACGCCACCAACAAACTTCCTCCTCTTCCTCCACTTCCTCCTCATTTTCACTTCATAATTAAAAGCTGCTTTAAGCGGGAGAAGAAACGCAACACTCCAGCCTGGAAAACATCAGTCTGTTTATATCTGGTTTGATTTAATAGACGCTAAAATTAATTTTCAATGGAGTCGATGCAGCATGCAGCTGGCGACAGTCGGACGGAAAATTGAAGAGTTTGTCTTTAGCAAAGCCAGATTTAAGGTTCTGGTCACTGAAAATGTGTCAAAATGCTGGCCACTGATTGGCTGGACTCAGGGGGGCGGAGTCACTAGAATCCCTGTATAAAAATTCTCAGCAGCGACTGAGCACTGTGGACATTTAAGCACGTCAGTCCATCTATTAGTCAGGCTGATGTTTGTTTTTATTGCACAGTCCGGCTCAGGGTTAAGATTATTCATCTTCTTTATGTTTATTTCACGCTTTGACCACTAGAGTGGCATCAAAGCTCTTCTACTTGTCTGTATTGTTAACAGTGAAATTGGTTTGGAGCTAATTGGCCTCAGCAGCTCATCAGGGGTTAATCCAGTGGGTTCGTTTTGAAAACTCCTTCCACAAAACTCCTTTGTGGAAGGAGTTTTGTGGAAACTCCTTCCACAAAAACCTCGTTTTTTCCAAAAACGAGGTTTTTGGAAAATGTGCCGAACGTCCAACAGGTTAAAATCCTCCACAGCTCAGAGGAATCATTGTTCCGGCTAGATTTTAATGAGCCTGTGTGTGTGTGTGTGTGTGTGTGTGTGTGTATTTGGGGGTCTCAGCCTGGGAGGGAGTGTTATCTTTGTCTTAATCAGCCTTGAACAGAGGGAAAAGGAGGGCAGGCTCTGCCTCCTTCTCCCTCTTTGGATCTGTAATAAGCCTTCTTGCTCTAAATCCTTTAATCTGAGCAGGAATGAAGGCCATATCTCTGTCTTCTGGCTCCAGAGAACAATCACTCTCTCTCTCACACACACACATCATTTCACCAAACACCAGCCTTGTTAACAACAGAGAACTCTTTCTGTCTGTATGTATTTGTATTGTATGTATTTAAGAAAATTTCCCAAACTTTTTAAGTCAGCAGATAAAAACGGTTAAATGTTTGAACAGAAACAAACTGATGTTTTTTGGTGAGAAGCTTAAGCTGAAAATCTGCAGGATTGGCTGCGATCTGCTTCCCGCTTCGGTGCCTCCAGGCTGCTTTAAAATTGATGAATTTAACAGAAAGTTTCTCCTAAATGATCCAGAGCGATTTGTTTGTTTTCTGGACTAATTTTTTCCTCTTTTTCTGTTTATTTTTTCCAGGCTCGACTCGTGGACTAATCTGCCTTCAGACTGAAGCTGTGATTAGCCTGAATTACGAGGTGATTAATAATCCAATTGTTAAATGAATTACTTCCTGTTTGCTTATCTGAAGTGGTTTTCATTTCCATTGTGGATTTATGGTTAATAATGAAATAAAATGATCGAGATTGTTGGCAGGATGAACTGCCGGCTGCTTTTATCTCCTAACTCTCTCCAGCAGTGACAGTAATTATGCTTTCGATGGTTTAACCGGCAGCAGCAGAGCAGGTGGGAGGATAAGAAGTCATTTCATGCAAGGAGGAAAAATAGGATTCATCTTTTTAGCTGCAGAGTTCCTTCACAACCCTAAAACACATTGAACAATATGGAGTTATTTGGGGATTTTTGGAGCTTTGATGGAAGCAGCTCGACTCCAACTTGATCATTTTTCTCCTCTGACTGATCCATTGTGTTCATCAGTGATGCATTTGTATAATTAGATCTTTTCATAACCTTTCTATTAATTATGGCGTTGATTAAATCTTACATATGTCAAGAAAATCCAACTTAAACAGCTTATTCCACATTATATTAGCAGTTTATAACATAAAATGAAGATAAGTGCACACAGGATAAAAACTTCCAGCTGTTTTGGAGACGCTGCAGAATAAAAACCGAAAACTTTTCAAAAATATGTAAAAATTCAGTTTGTAACAGTTTTCATGTTGCTAAATAGAGACGGTGCAGCAGTGGGATTCATCTGTTTGAAATAACGTAATTATGAAAAAGCAAATATATTTCACTCAATTTCAGTTTGAGCATCAATAAATAACTTTAGTGCCTGGTGGATCTAATTAGCATCATAGCTAAATTTACACGATGTATAGCTCCAGTGTTTGAAATGATTAAAGTAAGTTAAAAAGAAATAACATTTTTATAAAAACAGAAGCGGTGCAGCATTTCTCTACTGCTCAGTTGATTTTCTCTCCCTGCTGGAATCAAATCTGATGATTTATTTTTTACTATAACTGGTTCAGCAGGAGAAGAAAGCAGATGACAGATTGAACTAAACGCCAACCTTTGACTCACAAACCCACAGAAATCTGATGTTGTTTTATTCAAGCTGTTTTGTCACCAAAGTTTCACATTATCAGCAGATAAACAAATAAAACTCCACTGCTTTGTTTTTGGGAGCTGATTGATTCATTCCAGCTCAAATGAACTCTGACGTCCTTTGATCCGGTAAAGGTAGCGACAGAACACCTGTCAGCTCCGGGTTTCTCCCTCCCTTGGATCCCAGTTTCATCTTTTCATGTTAAACGTCTGAATCTGGACCCGGCCCACTGAGGGCTTCACTCACAACATCATAAGGACTTCAAAATGAGTCGATGTCGGGACGGCGTTTCAAACACGAGCCGAACGCCGACGCGAAGAGCGACGGCTGCTCTGACGGGAACGCTGACAGATGTGTGGATTTCAGGATCTCTGCTCAGGTTTTGATAATTAAAGCAGCTGCAGGTTCTGGTGCTAAAATGTCGGGTTAGTCACTCGGTCCGGCACCAAATTACATCTGCATATCTGTCTGCAAATTTACCGACATGAGTTGGAATCATGTTTTTTTCTGCTCTCTTTACTCGCGGCTCAGCAGAAACGCGTCTGGGTATTGATCCAAGTCATATTTATTTAAGGAGATTGATTCCCGTCCTTCCCGCCGCTCCGCCGTTCTCTATTCGTTCCCGAGTGATTAAAGAATAAATTTAGTTTGCTGATCCGGCTTTGGATTTACACCTGCAAGGCTCCAGGAAGCAGGAAAAACTTCAAAAGCCTGAAAAAATATTAATACTCCAAAGATTCCCAATTGGATTTAGGAGTGTACTTTGACTAGACCAAACATCTGCAACCCTTGCAATCCAAACATGCCCACATCCCTTCTGTACAATACCAATTTTATTGATGAAGCACTTCAAACACAATCGAATAAAATACATATGATCAATTTGATGTTTGATGACTAATAAGCAAAGTAATATATAAAATAGTAAAAAAATAATAAAATCAAAAAGTCACAAAACTTGTTTGAAGCCACAAATTTTACAGAGCCTTTTTTTAAAAACTCAATTTAAAATTTTTGGTAATTATCTGCAATAAGAAGATTTTTAATTTTCAAAAAATTTCTGTATTTATATTTTTTTGTTGTTTTGAAATGAGAAAAACATAAAAATAGGGCCTCTGTCTCTTTAAGAAGCTCCTGCTCTATCCTGTCAGTACCAGTAATCAGGAAAATGCTTTAATCCTTTCATATAAATGTATTAAATTGCATATTGTATGAAAAGTTTGGTCCAGTTAACATTGGCTAAATAATCCTAACGTCTACATATTCAGGTTTCTAAAAGCTGAAATTCATTTTTTTAACAAGGAGCAACAGAATCATTGGGTTCTGGTTTCTCTGGTTTCTTGTTTGGCTTAAAAACGTTCGTATCATGTTAAATATTTCCATCTCTGTAGTAACTGGTAGCAAACTGGTTGACTGTTTTCCTTTTTGTTGCACCACTGGTCTGAGTGGGCCTCTGTTTTCATCTCTCCTCCCAACAGTCGGCCTTTGTTCTGATGCCGACCCGACTCTGTTCTGCTCTCTGTGCCGCTGCCCTGCTGAGATGTCACCAACTTGCACTTTGCAAGCAGAACTTTCAATGACAGCCTACTTTAGAGTTGATTTATCTGCAGAATCATAAATGAAGCAGTTCATCAACCCTCCTGCCATTTTCCTCAGTTGAACTCTGGTTTTATTTGGCAGGATGTTTAAGGCCAAAAGACGCCGAGTCAGATTCAGAGCAAAACGTTTGTCAGGTTTACTGTTTGTTGTTGAAACTAAAAATACATTTGACTCTTTTATGAACTGAATCTTTGGATTCAGGTAATAAACTGAGACAAACCAACCAAACCCTTTGAGCAGCCTGTTCCCCTCCTGGCCTGTGGGGGCAGCGCAGTCGTCCACTTCCTGCTTTCAGAGCGGTCTCCTTTTCACATCTGCATTTAAACCGGATCAGAGTTCACATCAGCAGAACCCAGGCGGAGGTTTGTAGGCGGATCAGAGTTCGGTTTTTTGGTTGGTTTCGTTTTTCACATCTCACCAACCGAACTGGACTTTCTGGGCAAACGGACTGGAGTTGAATTAAATCGGACCAAACAGAACTGGTGGGAATGCACTTTGACATGGAAAAGTTTTTAACCGTTAGGAAAACCTAAAAGGAAATTTTTCAAAAACAAAGTGAAAGTTTCTCCCTCGTTTATTCATGTGGACAGCAAAAACGCTGACCTCTGACCCGAACTATAACCCTAAACGCGTCGTATGTCACAACAACAATGGCTGATTACATCTTTGTGTTGTAGGTTATTAGTTTTATAATCCAAAGTAGCGAAGAAGCTTGACTAACCCTCCAGGTTTGTTTGGTTTACTGCTAACCTCGTGTGGAAGCTTTTCTGCTTCTGTCCTGTTTTCTACGCTCAGCGCCACTTAGAGGTCAGGAGGCGTAATGACAGCGTTCTCTGTGTTTCCAATGTGGAGTCGGTCCAGTTTGACTTTCCTTCTAGTTCCTAAATTTCTATGTCTTAGCAGAAGCTGTCCAACTTCCATTAAACTCCCCTTACACTCATTAAGTTGCCATTTATTCCTATTTGTCATTAAGAACTCAACCCGTTCAGTTTTGATTTTACTTCTTGGACCAAACATGGCGCCCGTCTCTGATGCTTTTTGGCCACTGTATGAATCCCTGCCTGCTGATAAATGTTATCGGTCCTTCCCTGTTGTTTCCACTCCACTGAATCAGTCCTTTTCACTTCTTATGTGAGCCAGGGAATAACTGGACTCCCTAAAGAAACTGCGGCCGCTGAGTTGCTGCTTTCACAGACGGTGGCAGGGAAAGGAGTCAAAGCCTCAATGCATAACATGCCAGACACACAGGGCTGCAAATAACCTTTATTCTATTGATTATTCCAATGATTTATTGGATGAAAAAGTTTGCACTTTTTTATTTAACCACTTAAATATATTTAAACTTTAGGAATTGGTAAAAAATACAAACAAATAGTTCGAATCACTTTTAAATAAGAAAATAAACATTTGAATGCATAAAATGCAATAACCTTTAGTGAACATTTGATCATCTGCAGCTAAAAAAAACACCTTAACTTAACATCAATGCAGTTTGGGGCTGATCTGTTCACTGCTTTTATTCACAGAATATAAACTTGTTGCAATCAAGAAACACACAACCAAACACACATTACCTCGTTTTTCTGTGGCTTTTTATTTCACCAGAAACCTTAAGATTAAACTGACTCTGAAAGCTTTGATCTGCAACTTTTATGAAAAATGTTTTTCATACGTCCAGTTAAAACTGTCCTCATGTTGTGACATTCTCATGTATCTGCTGTGAACAACTTACCATTACGGGAAAACTCTTTATCTGCTGTCTTTGGTGGCTATGCTAACTAGGCTTAGCATTCATGACAAGCTAAGCTAAGGTAGTGATTGGCAGCGTTAAGACCCGCCTCGTGGCTCTAATTGGCTGACACTCGGAGAAGGCAGTGGATTTTTTTAATTTTCAGAGATTATGGTGACATAAAGGTACATTCTGCAGCTTTAATGTTGATTTAATATTAAAAACGAAAATTAAAATTAAACCGGCTAAGGCTCAGATTGGTTTATAAACACATTATTATACAAATAATTACCAACCAAATCCATTACTGAGCCATAAAATTAGCTTCTAATTAAAATAAGGATATTGTAAAAGTTAAAAGTTGGAGAAGTTCTGATGAGGAGGAAAGTGATCAGACCAACCAGGCAGCTGTTCTCAGATCAGCGCCGTTTCATCGCATCGGTTTTATTTTCCCCAGGAACTCCTCAGGTGCCGTTTGTTCCTCCAGACTGCGTCGCCTCTGCAGGACAAACTGTGTGTCTCTGATGGAGGAGATTTCCTGTTTGTGTGTTGATAGATGAGCTCCTCCTGCTGTGTGTGTCCGTCCTGTTTGCTTCGTTCGCCAGGCTCCTTCATTACCGCCAATAAGGAGTCCATTTCCCCCGGGGTTCCTCCAATCACAGCCACTGCGTCCCTCCAGCTCTGGCCAATCAGCATCCATGTTCCTCTGGCCCAATGTCATGAATAGTGAATGTCGCCCAGCGGTGGGCCTGAATGTTAATCAGACGTTTTGGGGCGAAAGTTGAGGTGAATTCGACGGTAATGAACAGTTTTGGTTGCAGGGAAGTGAATAATGAGGGACAAAATGCCGGCTGTCAGGAACAGCATTCAGTCAAGGTAGAACATTTCAATAATTACCATCAGAGTCAGTTATTGTTGATCAAAAGCAGTTTTAACTATTTTAAAAAGTTCAGTGTTCCATCAGTTTTGCAGTTTTCTGGACGTTTGTTACAGATTTCAGGTGTGCAGGAGCTGAACTGATCAATCAATCAATCATTTAGATTTGAATAACACATTTCTGCAAGGAGGCAGTTCAAAGAGTTTTACATCATAAAAACACAAGTAAAAATATCAGTCACAAGTTGACAAATATGACATTTTTATCAAATGCCATCATCAAAATCATGATTAATTACCATGAAAGTCAGTTATTATGAATCAAAGAGAGCTCTATAAAGGAGCTCAGTGTTTTGGCTGTTTTGCAGTTTGAACTGGATGATGTGCTTCCTGGTTTTAGTCAGAACGCCAGCAGCAGTTGAGGTCAGAGTTCAGCCTCAACTCTCTCTCCTTCGTCTTCTTTCTGGTGCACAAACAGCCGTGGCAGCATCTCATCCTGCAGAGGAAAACATTCGACATCTGAATCGTCTCCAGGCACAGAGTAGACAACTTTTAACCACATTCATCAAATGCATGTGACATCGGATGAGTTTTTTGAGACAAAATGTGATTGCCAGACAGAAAGAAGAAACATTCAATCAGCAGACTCAAACCGCGGCGGGCCTCAGATGCGCCGTCCCGGTGGGACGTCGAGTGTCAGAAAGCAGGGATTGTTTGAAGCGGTTCCCACAGGTTGGGATGTGGAGGGAGGCGCACGCAGAGAGAAACATGCGAGTGATGAAGCGACGACTGAAGGAACGAGGCTTAAGAAGGTTAGACAGGAGCAGAAAATCTGCGAGGCTTTATTCCCCCGGCTGGAGCTTCAATACATTCCTGGATTCAGCTGCACTACCAACTTTTCAGCCAGAGCTTTTGACTTTTAAAGACTCCCATTCGTCCTGACTTGAGTTTTCTTTTAAAGTTTCCATGACCATATTTGTACATTTTTCCAGTTTTCTACCAAATATGGCTAGAAAACTGGCTTGCTGGTGTTCGGAGAATCGAAGGCAGATTTATTGGCAGATTTCTGTCCGACTCGTATCAATCAGATTCTGATCATTCAGAATCACCTGATTGCTGCAGATTAGCTTCTCTAACATTTGATCTGAGGATGTTTTCATTGAACAGCTTTAGAAATGTGGGCTGCAGATGCTAACATTAGCATTAGCAACATGTTTAGCACAGAGATGCCATTTTAAGCTTAAATAGCTCAGCTGATAGGCTAACTCTCTTTAGCACAACTGCAACATGGCAGTGGTCTTTTCCAGCATCCAGTCAGATCAGTTTGAAGCAGAAATTAACCCCCAGTCGGACCAGAGAAGACGCTCCATCATCCACCGTTGCTGTTAGCTGATGTGCGTCTGATTTAATGGCGTACCAGAAACGCACAAAATCAAATGTTCCTCTGGGAACTTTTGTATGTAAAAAAGGAAAAATCTGATTAATTGCATTGAAATGTATTAATAAAAATTAAAGTCCTGACCCTAATTTAAAAGAAAGAACAAACCCTTTTTGAAGGGAATAATTTAACTGCTACACCTGGAACAAAAGTCAAAGTTCCTAGATTATCTGGTCCTGAACTTTATTTAGTAGTTTTCCAAACTTATTCCGCTTTAGTGTCAAAATGTTTCATCCATTCATCCAAATGTCTTGAACGAGTCAAAAAGTTAAAATGTAGTAAATGTAAATGTTTCTCTACCCTGCTGTCGGTTTTCACATCAGACTGTTTCTCGTCTTTAAAGCTGCTTAATCCAGCAGTTCCCACATTAAAAGTGTCTCACACCTTTTCTCCCTTCAGGTAATTTCTTTGCTTAACTGTAGGAAGTGGAAATAATTTCCGGTTCTCAGCATTGCCTGTCAGATCAGTCCATCCATCATTCAGTAAAAATCCTTTTCATCCTGCAGAACAGAGCAACGATTTATAACGGTGAGCCGGCGGCACAAAGGCTTTATTCAGGCCGCTCGTCTTTTAAGGAGTGATCCTTTCGTTTGCAGTAATTATCCTAAAACCTCATAATAACCCTTCACTGGTTTAATTATGTTTATGTAGAGAGGCAAGGTTTTCATCCTCAACAAGCTCTGATAGAGGGGCTTTACCTAAACGTTTCACATCCATAAAATCCCATCTGCTGTTTTCAAGAGAAACACAAACACACCTTCGACACAAACGGAGTTGCTGCAGCCTGACAGCAGCCAGGCTGAACTGGAGGAAAAACGCGGCTGGGTCGGCTTACAGAGGAAACACGAGGCGATTTCAGCCCTTTGATGTCGCAGATCCTTAACAGGATGAGGCGGGGATATACCTGCTGGGTTTGGCTTGTTTTAATGTTACAGGGAGAAAAGGTGTGACATTAAATGACAGCGACAGATTACATTTATGATAAAAGTGTGAGGCTGACTCTAACAAGCTCAGAAGGTTTTTGGTTCACTGACTGAGAAGATCCTGCAGCACAATTCAAAGATAAATTCAATTTGAAAATACTTTATCTTATTCCCTGTAATTATTGCCTTAAACAACAATGTTGTGATTTTCAGACCATTTCCAAGAAAAGACCAATAAACTTGAATTTAGGAACACTTGACATTGGGACTGGAAAATAATTAAAATATCCAAAATAAAATGAAGCCAACACAAAACGTCAAACAAACGTAAAAAGCAGTTTCAACCGAAGCTGACAGGCTTAGTCGTCATTCATACCATCCAAATGTCGTCAGTCGCTGTGGCAGGTCAGGCTGCAGACAGGAAGGATCTCCAGTAGCAATCAGTGTTGCAACAAATCTAAAAAGGCCTCTGACTGAAGACAATTGCTGTAAAACATGCTAATCCACCTCGTTTGCATTTCCGCTCCTCTTTAACTCGCTGTCTGGTTAGACAGATGTTGGAGTAGGGGATATGATCCTAACAGAAGAGATGGTTTGAACTTCCTCCTCCTCTCTGCCTCCTTTTCAGCTCCACTGTGACGATTTGGGGTCAAAGCTCAGCTTTTGTTTCAACTTTTGAGATGCTAATCAGCTGCTCAAGGTTCACAAAACTGAACACCTTGTTACCATGGTTTCACTTCATAAAAACTGTAAATAAAAAACAAGTGAAAAGGTATCCTAAAGCCTGAATCATATCCCGGCCCTTAAATATAATGTCCAAATAAATAGAAGCTGTAAACAACATTGTTGTCCAACATCAGTGTGTGACCTCATAAATGTCCCTCTGAAAACTCATCCAACATATGAAACCCTTACAGAGTCAGGTCAGCGAATACTTGTGATACTGTTGCATATTTTCATATTCAGTTGCTTTATTTTTTGTGTGAAATTGTTTCTAAGCCTGTGCAGTCGTTAAAGCAGCGGCTTCTTGATGTTCGTGTGTAATTTAGGAGAGAAGGTGGGCAGGGAGATAAATCCCGGTAATAAATCCCCCGGCGCCGACGGGACTTCAGTTTGCAGAAAGACAGTGAACGCATCGTCCAATTGACCCACCTGTCACAATTATCTGATACTTGCTGAGAAAACCAGCGGCTATAAATGTAAATACCTGGAGGTTTTTCTGGATTTGGTTGAAATTCCAGCTGAAATGGATCTCACTCTGTCTCCAGTTTAATCTCTTCTAATCTAATCTGGCCTGCTCCTCCAGCGCTCCTCCAGTAAAAGATGTTCTGGTTTTAATGGGAGGCTTTGTTGTTTCCTCTGGTTTGTTTTTGCTCTCAGCTACGAGTGCAGCTCAAACTCTTTAAGCCCCAGAACATTAAAGCTAAATTTAGGCGTTATTGATTAAGGAGCAGTTTGGTAAAGGAAGAGTTTTAATCATTGATAACTTGGTTTTAATAAATGGACAATTAATAAATGCTTTTAATTTTTATTTAGTGGTTCTATTTTCAGGATAAGATTAGTTACAGTAGTTGACCACTAGGGGCACTAGCTGATGTTTTTTTGTTTTTGTTGCATTCTTAAATTAATCCACTAGGTGTCACTAAAACTCTAATTATTTAACAACCTGCTATTTTTGTGGTTTTGTCTTCCAGACCGATGGAGCGGTGGTGGGCGTGGCGGCTCACCGTGGTTGCCATGGTGACGGCTCACCTCGGCCCGTGCCGTGGCCGTGACCCGGAGTTTTCGTCCGCCATGCGGATCAACAACGTGGTGGCGGACCCCGCCACGGGCCGGCTGTACGTGGGCGCCGTCAACCACCTCTACCAGCTGGACGCCGACCTGGTGCTGGAGTCCAGCTACGTAACGGGGCCCAAACCCGACAACCGGCAATGCACGCCGCCGATCATCGACACGTCCTGCGCGGACGCCCAGGACACGCCCAACCACAACAAGCTGCTGCTGCTCCACCCGGCCAAGAACCAGCTGGTGGTGTGCGGCAGCCTGTTCAGGGGCCTCTGCTCGCTCAGGAGCCTGGACAACGTGAAGACCGAAGTCTACTTCAACGACAACAAGGGCGAGAAGTCGTACGTGGCCAGCCCCGATGAGAACATCTCCGTCGTGGGAGTGATGTCATACTACAAGAAAGACAAAGAAAACCTCACCGTTTTCCTGGTGAGCAGGATGTTGCAGTTTTCTGTAGTTTTAAAGCCTCTTTAGCTAAATGTCTTATATTTTATTCAGAATGTTACTCGCCAGCCAGAGGCTAAAAGACTGTTTGTATCAACTGGTCTTGTTTGGCATTAAAACAACTTAATTTAAGTTACATTTGCAATAATTTCAGTAAAATCTGTGCTTGATGTTTTCCTCCATCAGGTTGCTAAAGGCCACAGCGCCTATGACAGCATGAAGCTCATCTCCACCCGCGTCCTGGAGGAAGAGGGCGAGTGGGACATGTTCGAGAACATCATCGAGACCGCGGCGGTCCAGTCCAATCCCTTCAGCCCGAAGTACGCGCATGACTTCCGCTTCAGCTTCAAAAGCGACGGCTTCGTCTACTTCCTGTTTTCCAGGAAGCTCGACTCGCATAATCACAAGAACTTTACGTTCATCTCCCGGATGTGTGAGGAGGATCACAACTACTACTCGTACACGGAGCTGCAGCTCAACTGCAGCGCCAACAACGAGTTCAGCAAAGTTCTGGTGAGGAGGGCCAGCCGGTCCAGATGTTTATTATTGTTACTCATTTTTATAACAAACCAAACTTCAATCTGCTCCAAACTTCATTCTGCTTTCTCTGGCCTTCCAGGCAGCTTTTGTTGGACCAGCAGGCGAAGCTTTGGCTCAGAGTCTGAGCCGGTCCAGTCGGTACGGACCCATCTCAGCTCATGACGAAGTTCTGTTCGCCACCTTCAGCGACGAGGGCGACAACTCAGCCATGTGTATGACACACTTTCATGGTTTAGCCACCTTCTCATTCAGTTTAACAAAATAATTATCCTTGTTTCTCATTTATGTTCCTTTTATAAATGAGAGGGATCTTGAACGCTTCTGTTCTGTTTGTATTTTGTTCCTCTGACTGTTTTCAGAGCACTAGTTGCTTGTTGTGTCTATGGGGCTCAGCACTGCCCCCTGTCAGTAAGACATGGTACTTTCTGCTATTTCTCTGAACATTTATGGCCAATCAGAAAAATAAATTCATTAAATATATCAATCAGACTGTTGAAAATCAGCATATGTAGGAAATGTATAATTAAATAAGCATGTTAGTACATAGTATATATACGATGAAATTCTGCAATTTCTTTAAAACAAAACATTAAAAACAAGATTTTAGTGTTGAATAGTTCTCTTTTTCTGCAACACTATAAATTAAACAGTGTTGCAGTTTCTGTCTGTGGGAATTTAGTAGTTGGGTTATTTTGGCAATAACTTTTATAAAGCTGCTTTGTGCTCTTTTGGACCCCCAGGCCAGCAGGGGGCCCTACGCAGTGGCACAGTTTGCTTCACCTCTGTCTTTTTACATAGAGTGTTGTGAACCTTTACAGATTCCTTATGTTTTAGCTTTTTTGTTGTTTTATTTGCTTAATGTTTCATATTTAGCTTGAGTGGAGATGATTTTGCTTCTGCTCCTGTTTTCAGGTATGTTCCCTTTAAAGTTCATCAACAATCAGATGTATAAAGTCATAGAAGCCTGTTACAACCAGGAGGGCCTCATCAACAACCAGCTTGCAGTTTATTCGCCTTATTCTAATTCCAATTCCAAGCCTGAGGAGCTGTGCAGCGGAAAGGTACTAAAATCTTCTCCTGAACCAAGATAAAACTCAAATCTGATGTTTTACATGGAAACTTTCTGCTCTTTCACCAGAAAGGCATGGAGAAATGTGGAGCCGAGCATTTGCCCTCGCCGCTGGCCAGTACGGCCGAATTCGCCTTAATGGCCGAGCCGTCCTGGAAGCATGTGGGTCACCTGACTGCTGTGGCGGTTGCCGTGGAGATGGGCCATGCTGTGGCGTTCCTGGGCACCCTCGATGGAGAGGTGACGGATCCTCAGATCATGGCTTTATTCACTTACTGTTTGTGGGTTCAACACGACACTGAACATGCAAAGCTAGCACGCTAACGTTAGCGCCAGTCTTTCCTAATGTTTTTATTCACAGCTTCATGAAGTATTTGCAAATATTTCCTTCTGCCATCTTGGATTGATGGATATCAACTTGTTGGAAATGTTTTAATTTGTTTCTTTTGCATGATGAATTAAAACAAACTGAATCATATTTAATTGATTTACTCTTTTTTCTATTTCTATCAGAAAACGGACGACAAAAGTTGTTTCTGTTTCTTTTTTATTTTGAATCTTTAAAACGTTTTTCAGTTCCAGTGCTAAACACGCACTAGAATTTAAAGTTTGTTGTTCTTGTTTGTTTTATTGTTTTATTGTTGTTGTTCTTGTTTTATTACCACTAAGTGACTTGAAAGTGGTCTGAAAACAACAATATTGCAGTTCCTCACAATAACTTCTGGTTAAATTGGTTTTCGCCGTCCTGCTGCCGCTGTGGCTCCGGCTCTGCGCTGGCGGTAACGTTTCCACTTCCTGTTTCTGCTCTGCAGGTGCTGAAGCTGCATCTGTCGGCTCAACCCGAGGTTTACGGCCAGCCGCTGAGCGGCACCTCAAGGCACAAGGTCAACAAGAACCTGCTGTTCGACTCCAGCCTGCAGCACCTGTACATCACCACGGAAACGAAGGTCGGAGCTCATTGATTGTTACGTTTACCGGATCCATTGCTCCTCGCTTCCACTTGTCCAGAGCGACCCGGAAGGTCGCGGCGGCGGCGCGAGCTAGCTCCTGTTTCCCCCTTTCATCCATCAAGTTGCTGTCTTAATGAGCCCTTCATTTATTCCCTCTGTCCTGTTTGATCATTTATTCACTCTGTCGACTAACACCAACACATCCGTCTGCATTACCGCACACAAGTCGCTGCGTGATTTATTCACTCTGCTTCTCTTCCTCTCCGTCATCCGTCTTTCTTTGCTTTGTCCTTTCATCTTTTCCGCAGCCGAGGTGAAATAGATGTTATTGATTTTAGAAATGAATTAATTACAAAGCACTTCAAGAGAGCAATTTGCTTTGATCAAGTCGAGCGACGACGCTGGAGCTCGTTCCATCTGCTCATCTAAATTTATTAGACGGCGCTCAGCCTGTCAGAGAGAGAGCCGAAGATCTTCAACGTAAAGAAACATCAGGAGGAAGAATTAACGTTGTTTTAACGACAAATCTGGCTGTAGGGCAGAATTTCACATTTTATATTTTTTTACTGAATTTATACATTAATATTTTAATTTCTGGTGGGTTTTTTGCAGGAAAAAACTATTTTTATTGATTAAAAACATACATAAGTATCTAAATAAATTAAATAATAGAAAAATACATTAAATTAAATTGACTTCCTGTGTGTCCAGATCACCAAGGTTCCGGTCCAGACCTGCCATCTGATGGCCGACTGCCACTCCTGTGTTCAGATGAAGGATCCGTACTGCGGCTGGTGTGTCCTGGAGGGACGGTGAGCGACTCCTGAACTGCAGCCCCAAACGGGAGCCAATCAGCTGCTAGAAACCAAGCCGCCATGTTGTTTCTCCAGGTGCAGCAGGAAGCAGGACTGCAGCAGGTCAGCAGAGACGAACGCCTGGCTCTGGTCTCCCGACGGGAAGTGCGTTGAGATCGAAAACTTCACCCCGCCGAACATCAGCTGCAAGAAGACGAACCAGGTGGGCGAAAATCCCAGCGAAGGATCAGAACAAAGTTTCTCTGATGAGACGCCATCTTTAATCTCTCCTCAGTTCTGAACCTTTTATCTGTTTCTAAATGGTTGCCGATGATGTCATTACTCCTTATTTTGGTGAATTATGCATCAGCAGAGTTGGTAGTAACTCGTTACCTTTACTCAACTACAGTTAATGTATTTCATACAGTAAACTTTTATTTTACATGTCAGAAGTATTACATTTAAATACATTTCAATAGTTTGCTTTGGCCTTTAATGACTTTTCTCCATAAAAATGAATGAAATCATATCTTCTGTCATTTCTTGTATCTGAAAAATCTAAAATTTGAATTAGTAAATAGATTGAGAGCAGCATGTCAGGTTAAGTCGATAGAGTTCAGTGCGAGCGCTGAGCTCATATGTTTTCATTAGCAGAGGATGTATGATTCTGTCTGAACCTGAATTAATGGGACATTGATCCGACGCTGTGTCCTTCAGCCGGAGTTCACAATGTAAAGTATCACTTCTTTGTTCCTTTAAGGAGACATGGAGCTTATTTTAATGACATTAAGATGACAGGAATATTTGCTTTATGCAGATTGCTGCAGTCGCTGATAATCTCACAGTCGTCCTCATCAGATGTGTGATAATGCAATCAGATCAGGCTGGAAAAAACAAAACGCAAACAAGTTGATGTTTGAATCATTTTAAAATGCAACAGTAAAGACATTTCTCTGTGTTTTCTCATCATTTTTGGAAAATAGGGAAAGTTTTTGCAGTTTTAAACATTTAATAAACAGAAACATAACTCAAAACGAGTGATGTTGCACATTTAAAGATTTCAGGATCGTGGATTTATTTCAGAATATTATTTAAAACAGGAACTCAGAGATGAACCATGAATGCTTGGCAGCAGAGAACTTACTGCGTCGTCTTGTTGAACAGGATAAATCAGTTATTTATAATCAATATAACGAGATATTCTGATGCATGAAAATGTTCAATTTTATTTTAGGTTTTTAGAAATATCTGAAATAATTACATAGATATTTAAGCTAGTTGGAAATTTAAAAAAATATTAAATGATATCAGATGGATATTTAGCCCCCTGCTGTTTAAAATAATTATAAGATTATAAGTGGAGATGATCTTTATGACAATATATTAACATTAATAACTGATGTGAAAAATAATTTGCCATTCTGAAGAATGAATACTTTTCTTACAGAAATAAAATCTTAATCAAACTTAAAGAAAAATGAGAATATTGTAGTCTTTTTCTCAGACTGGAGGATTTATTTCGACGTGAAAGACAACAATGTATAAATTTGACCTTGACCTTGTGTTCCTTAACGTATGAGGCGTTCTGGCTTCAGGTTTGAATCTGATAAGACTAGCAGATCTAAAATCTCTAATGGAAGAAAAGTGACTTTGTTCTGGAGCTTCTAAAGTTCAGACGCTTCAGAGGATCAAGAAATTTGAAATTAAAACTTCAGCAGCAAAATGAAAACAGTTGAGGTCAGCAAAGAGTAATGAGGAGCTCATGTTTGAGCAGCGCAGTTGAATCGTAATTATTCCTGCACCACACACTCTCACACACACTTTGAAGTGCCTTCACTCAGCCAGGGAAACGCATTGTATCGGGTTTAATGCATCAGTTTCAGTGGAAACATTGCTGCAGACGTTGAGACGCGTCTCTGTCCTGTTTGTCTCTGCAGGTGAACATCAATGTCCCGTCTCTGCCCCAGCTGAGGGACAGCGACCAGCTGCAATGCGTCTTCAATTCGTTAAAATCCGACGCCGTGGCGCATAAAGCCAATCAAACCATGGCGGTGGCCTGTTCGCTTCCCGACCCGGGAAAAATCCCACCCACTCCGGAGCAGCAGGGTACGATTCGCCGCAGATTCTCATCTAAACGCTGAGGCGTTTTTATTCTGTAGACACATTGCATGTTGTTGTTCACATCGGGAAATTTCATAAATGAACAAACTGAAACCTGGAGAAGCAGCTATTATTAATTCACCGCCGAGCGCCACAGCAAAGGGAAATAAAGCAGAAAACTGCTGAAGAACAGCTAAAACCACTGATATTCTTCTTTTTTTCACTCATTGCCATGGCAACTGACTCACAACAGCTTCGCAATATGTGTCAAGATTCAACTTTAAAAACACTCCAACATTTCCCTCACAAAGAACAGAACATTCAGTGCATTTATGTTTATGGGTTTATTTTCTGATTATTATTAACTGAGCGCCGTGGCAGATTAGCAACCGGTGATATTAGCTAAGCTTGATTTAAACACCTGCTCTACTGATGAGTCAACGGTTTTATTTTTCAATTGACCCGAAACACAGAATTCCACAACACGTCTACAGGTTAAAGTTGTCATAGTCAAGCTAGCATAACTGAACTCCTTCCCTTTTCCTGAATTAAAACATTTTGCTGACCTTGTTATCTAATTGTTGTAGTGTTGACAATTAGGAGCAAATCCCTGCGTCCCTTTACTTTTACACATCAGGCGTACATTTAAGATTCAGTGGTATATTAATTACAGCTAAAACAATGCTAGTCATTGTTAGCGAGCAGCTAACGGGGTCGAGGTTTTGTCCTTGTGACATCAAACTACGATGGGTTCAGACTGGAAATGCATAAAAAATACAAATAAACAAAAAACTTATTTCCTTTTTTTTTTTAACCATGTTGAGACAGAAAAGATTGATCTCCTCCACTTCCTCCTCTTCTGCTGTTGCTTCTGAAGAAATGCACCAAAACCAACCAATCAGAGCCAGGAGGAGGAGCTTAGTGCTGCCAATTAACCTCATGTCCTCGCTGCTAAATGTGCTAATGACAGGAAAACTGTTTATCTGCAGGCATAGTTGGCTATGCTAACTAGCTTTAGCGGTTTCTGTCCTGCTACCATTCTCTATTCTTGTTCACAAATGGCCCCGGCGCCGCAGTTTGGACCCTCAGAACCTCTGACTCTTCCTCTGTGTTCAGACTTCGTGTCGGTCCCAGTGAAGATTCTGCTGAACCAAACGATTGAAATAACATCTGGAGAATATCACTTCTACAACTGTGCAGCTACTGTTTGGAAGAACCCCAACACACCGTAAGCTGCATCTCACACACGCGCACACACACACACACACACACACACACGAACACCCAGCATGACGCAGCCACATGTCCCACCTGTTTCCAGGTGCATTTCCTGTGTGACCAGTCAGTGGGGCTGCCAGTGGAACACCAGGGATCACACCTGCAGTGATGCAGACGAATCTCTGGATGGTCACATTGTCAAACCTTCACAGGTAATTTGTTTACCACAAATTCAGCCACCAAAGGTTAAAATCCTGGTAGAAAATATCTAAACTTGCATTTATTTCTCTTCTGAAGCTGAAAAATTGTCCTCAGTTTGAGTCTCCGGATCCATTGCTGATCCCTGTCGGCTATAAGATGCCCATCGTCTTCCAGGGAAGGAACCTGGAGAGCTACGAGGTGCAGCTCCGCCACACCTGATCAGTTCACCATTACCAATCAATTAATGATTGATAAGTTAATCATTTTCTTTTGGACAACAGTCGTTAAGGAGATTCTCCCCTTTAATATTGTTGAAAAGCTGCTATTTTGACATCCTGTGGCTACTTTGCACTACCTGAAACACAAGACTTTATAATGCATTTTAATTATTGTTGTTTTGCATGTTGTGTTTATTTTGTGGGATATTTAAAATGTTTTCCAGTTCCAGTGTTGGAAGCTACATATATATATTAGTTAAAAATGGTCTTAAAATGACAATATTATAGTTTATCAAATCATTTCTAGGCAATTTATTGTCATCACGACATGCTGACATGTGCAGATTTATAAACAATGCATCTAAAAACCATGTTTATGCTCATTTATTGTGTTTCAAAACACAATTTGCCTACAAAACAAGAAAACCTGTTGTTAGAATACAGTTAAGACTTTTGGATGATTTTCTAATTTATTAAGATGCAAATTAAATGTTTTTACTAATGAAGCAAAAACAGTGAATAATTGGAATTGCATTTTTCTGCAGGGGAAGAGCTTCACCATCGGCACGGAGCTGATGAAGGACACTGAAGAAAGCGTGGTGAAGATGGAAAACTCAAAGTTCAGATTCAACGGTTACCAGGCGAGTTTGAGGCGCAGATTCATCCCCGAGTCTGGAAGTTTGTGGTTCAGATTGTTAAAATAAGTCAGAGAATGAAGCATCTTAAAGGAGAGTAATCAGTGTTGTGGGCAAACAGCGACAGATTAAACCCGTTTAACCCGCTTTAAGAAACACTCTGATTATTTAATTGAAACATCAGCAGCAGCAGTCGGCTCTTCACCGCCTCCTAAAATCAGCCGCTTTGATTACTGTTGATTCACAAGTTGCTCAACATGATTGGAACATTTATTTTGTTATGCACTTCATGATTAGTTGTTTATAGATATTTTTTTGCTCATGAATGTAGATAAAAAGTTTTCTGTTTTCTTGCTTTTTCCACCTCGTTCTCTCCCATTTTCCTCCCCTGATTCCCTTTTATTTCCTCCACTTTTCGCTCTTTATCCTTTTCTTTTCCTGAAAACCTCCAGAAGAAAACATCCTCTGATTTATGAGCACAATTGTGCGCGTTTGGTTTGACCTTCACAGTTGGACCGAGGCGGTGTAATTTAGCATCGAGCTGCAAGCAGAAGGGGGACGAGGTTTTGTTTGTGTTTCACCGCAAATCCAAATAGAGAAGTTTGGTCGTATTTTGCTCGTGTTGTGAGGACAGAAATGTTTTAAGGTCGTCTGACGCAGCTGCACAATCACACATTTAAAAAAAAATGAGACAAATCCCCACTTTCATAACATCTATTCAGTTATTCATATTTGTCTCTACTTCTATTTTGAGCATTTTTTATATAAATGAAGCGTCTTTGTGCTGCACTGAAACTGTGATGTTTGGTTCAGTAAAAGCTGCTCGTTTTCTCCTGGATTTCAACTTTAATGATTAAAACCAAAATGTCTTTTCTGAAAATCATCTTTCTGCATAAAATCAGAAATTACATAAATATTGTTAAAATGTCACTAACTCCACCCCCACAGAGTCTTGGCCCCGCCCATTTTTGGCCCCGCCCATTTTTGGTGGGCGGAGCTTTGCATCTCATTTATCACAATAAGAAGGTGTTTCAGTCAAATTTTGAAGTAATGACACTAAAAGTATTTTTAAGCATTGTGTAGTCAGTGAATGCTAACTGTTAGCATTTTTCTCCTAGTTTAGTAACAGTTAACGAAATAGTGGAAATGTTTCCACCTTTAGCAAAACAAAACTAGATGTTGCAGGGAGACGAGGTTTTGGCTATAAAAGCCTGCAGGAGTTTTGTTTGTACCTGTGAAGAAACAACTCTGTTTGTCTCTGTGTGCAGTTTGCTTATGACGAGCAGCAGGAGGTGAACATATCTTTCCATATCAAAGTCCAAGACAGGAACACTAAGATCGACAGCACGCTGACAGGTTGGTGTGTCGCTCCCAAACACAGAGAACAGAGAAGTAAAGAAGTTTTTCCTCTTATTTCCAGTTCTTATCCAGTTGCATCCCCTCTTATCTTCTCCTCCCAGTGACGCTGTATAGCTGCTCAGTGGGGAGAGAGGACTGCAGTCTGTGTAAACACGCCGACGACAAGTACAACTGCGAGTGGTGCAAAGAAACGCCGAGCAAAAACAGTAATGAAGAAATGAAGTGTGTTTTCAAGGAGATCTGCAAGTCACCCAAACTGGCTCAGTGTCCAGAACCGACGATTACCGACGTGAGTCATCAGAACCAAAGAGTCTTCCTGCTATTTACCATCAATACACAACTACACAATACACACAATACACACAATACACAACTACACAATACACACAATACACAACTACACACAATACACACAATACACACAATACACAACCAGAACTTTCAGGTACTTTCATGTAACTCACTGGTTGTTTCCTGAATTTTAAGCAAAGTGTTTCAGAATCTAGCAAGTTTATTTTCTGGGAACTTGTTATGCAAAATTCACATTTTACTCATTTTTAATTCCATTTAGAAGATTTGAGCTTCTTCTAAAACCAGCACAAACGCTGAAAGAAAATCTGCAAAGAAAAGCTTTTGGCAAAAGTTCATGTTTGTTTGCTGTCTGGAAAACAAAATGTTTAAAAAAATAAAATAAAAAAAGTTTGTTGGAGAATCAAACTTTTAATGAAATCCCTGAACTTCTCCAGCACTTTCTGTTAAACTTAGACTTGATTTTCACTTTAGATTGAATTGTTGCTGCTTTTCTGCAGGTTGGAGTAAAATATTTCAGCATATCAAGTTCAGCTACTGGATGATGCAACTGTTTGCTCCTCTGGCAGTTTGGGGGAAATGTTTTCACCCCCAACAGTTCAGAAAACATTGAAGTTTGTTTTTCTACATAATGCACCATAAACCATCTCCTCCAGTGATCATAACTCAAACAAAAGTACATTACATCTGAGCTTATCTTGGGTTTCTTCTCTCCATTCAGAGACTTTTCTCTCTCTGAAAATAGATTACTTCTGCAAACCGCAGGAGAATTTCTGCACCTTTTAATAGGACAGCGATTCATTTTCTGTTTCAAAGTCCTTTGTGGATATAAATCACAGCATTTCGTCTGAAATACCACAAAGATAAATGCTTCTGGGGATTCCTGCTGAAAGGTTTCACTCACAGAAACCAGAGGCAGAAATGAAAAGCAGTGAAACGCAGGATGGATGTTTGTTAGCTTTTTGTGCTAAATGCTAACTTAGCATGTCAACAGTTAGCTTTAATTATTTTATTATAGTGAGAGTGTAGCAGGTAAATTCTTCATAAATCACAGACCACCAGCTGAACGTCTTCAGTCGGATTTGAAGTGTTTCTGTCTGTTTTTCCTCCAGATCATCCCTCGCTTTGGGCCGCTCAACGGCTCCATCGCGGTGACCATCAAAGGCTCCAACATGGGAATAAAGAAGGAAGACGTGAAAAAGATCACGGTGGCCGGAGTGAACTGTAAACACCTGGAGGACAGATACTCCGTCTCCACCAGGTGACGAACATAAACTCCACGTAACTCTTCACATTCGCAGGATCTTTGATCTGATGATGTATGGAAACCATAGCAGCTGATGATGGATTATTGATTAACTCCTCTTGCTGTCCAAAGTGTGGTGTGTGAGATCGGACCCAAGCGGACGCCGCCCTCTGACCTCCCGCCTGAGCTGACCGAAAGCGGGCCGGTGACCATAGAGGTGGAGGGGAACAGAAGCACGACCTCCACAATACACTTCACGTATCGGGTGTGTTTTCCTACATTAAGCAGATATTTCATCAGCAGTGACCAAACGTTTAGCCCCGGACCCAAAACTGGCAAATTTAAATTATACATTAAAATAAAAATACAAAAATTAAAAAATAACAATTTTTTGTTTGACCTGCTTCAACTATAAACAATAAAAAAAAAGTCTGAATATATTTAGAGAGTTAAAACATAAAAAGAGCTTTGGTCACTTATTATTTACCATCAATCATGAAAACAAAACATATTGTAAATATTTCCCAATGAGGTTTTAGAAACCGTTCAGTCCTGCGTCAGGAAACCTGCTCCAGTAAGAGTCTCCCTCAGCGATCAGAGATCTGCTCTCTGCAAGGAAACGAAGCGTAAATAAATCCCTCACAAGCAGATTCGCTGCTGCGCTCAACTCCATTCAAACGTGTTTTTATTCTCCGCCTCCCGCAAGCAGAGAAACAAACATGACCGAAATAAGTTTCACCTGCTGTTCTGTTTTGTTTCCTGAACGCGACTCAGTCGGGTCATTTAAATATCGCTGTTCACTTCTGTGTTTCCTCTTTGTTTGTTTTTGAGGAGACGAGAAGTAATTATAGAAAACCGCTGAGACAAAAACGATTTACTCCACCGGCGGTTATTCCGCCTGGAAGCTCTCATTTCAGGAATTTGAACTTTGTCTTGCTGCTTTGTTGGTTCTTTCTGACATCAAAACAGAAAATATTAAACACTTGTTTTAATTCTTCCACTTGTGTCTGTGCTGCTTCTAAAAACAAACACTTTAAGAAACCAACAGCTGTTTTTTGGCAATAGGCTAATTTTCTTGGAAAGCAAGCAACCTCAGCCTGGCGCTGCCCCGTTACCTAGCAACCTCAGTGGAGTTCCGCCCCGTTACCTAGCAACCTCAGTGGAGTTCCGCCCCGTTACCTAGCAACCTCAGTGGAGTTCCGTCCCGTTACCTAGCAACCGAAGCTGAGTTCTGAAAAATTTGGTCTGCTGGGTTTTCCGCTGTACAATGGCTGCTGGAAAAGAAAACTGTTTGGTCGTTGACCTGCCATCCAGAAACCACTTGCTGCTGCTTCTCTGCTGGGTGTGCAGGAGGCTCCACATCTGCTTTTCAAAGATGTACAGATGCGTAGTTGCGCATCTGTTTGCAGCCATTTTCACTGCAAGTGCATCGTTGAGTTTGGGGGAGTGGCCAGCGGCAGCTACTTAGGATTTAAAGTGACAGGAGGCCCTAAAACAGCTGATCTGATCAAAATCTGGTTGATTTGTGCTAAAAAGGTAAAGAACATGTTTTGTATAGGCCATACTAACCTGTTCAGGGAAGCATAACAGATTTAAAAGCTGCAAACCTGCAGTCAAAATGTTTCATCTCCTCTGGATCTCCACATCTTCTGGGATGAATGGAAGGAAAACGTCGAAGCTTTCTTTGAAATCTAGAGGAAGTCGACGCCGAGTCTGTTTGGGGTTTGAAACGTTGAATCAGGCTCCCGGGTTCAGATCTGCCTCCTTGGTGTCGGAGCCTGAATAAAGACTCGAAGCATCGACTCGGCGCCGCCGCGGTGAAGCTGTTCTGAGTTTGTCTCTCTTTGGGAATGTTTATTTTTATTTCCTGCTCTCTTTGTGACAACAGCCAGAACAAATCTGGAGCACAAACAAGACAAATGTTTGAGTGCAAAGCACAGCTGGACTCCTTCACTTTCAGTTCATTTTTATTTTTGTTTTGAGTCCCTTTAACTCTGCTGTGTTTTAATCTGTGAGTTAAAGTTGAACCAATCAGCTTTTTATCCCCGATTTCCTCAAACATTTAAACAAACATGCATTTCAAGCCAAAGTTAAATTATTTGTGCCCACAAACAAACAGATTTTATTTTTTATGTTTTACATTTGATTTATATTCAGTAAAAGTTATTTGATTTTTTATTTTACATTAGCAGAATATCAACGGTTTTGCACATTTGTAATGAAATGCAGCCTCTGCGTTTTGAATGACCAGCAGGAGTAAAAACAAATCGTTTTGGAGTCAAACTGGATGTTTTAAATGTTTCTGTCCAGGATCCTGATCCTAATTTCATTGATCCGATGGAGGGTCCTGCAGCTGGAGGAACGATCATCACCATCACCGGAAAAGATCTGGACACGGCGACCAAAGGCGACGTCACCGTCTCCATCGGCGGCATCGCCTGTGAAGTGTAAGCTCAAACTTTCCTGCATCGTCAATAAACCGTCACGACGCGCATTCACTTCCTGTTTCCTTCAGCTTATCGTTTGGGACGAACATCACCTGCAAGACCGGCAGCTACAGCGGCGCAGCGGCTTTCCCCGTTTCCATGACGGTGATGGTGAAGTACGGAGGAAACACGATCAAAAGCCTCCCAAAGCCCTTCAACTACACCGACAACCCAAAGATCACCAGCTACACTCCCAACACCAGCTTCGTTTGGTGAGTCTGTTGATCTGCCTTCATCCTCCTCCTCCTCCTCCTCGGCACTCAGACTCCCTGCTGTGTTTTATTTCCCGTCTCGTTTCTCTGGTTTTCATCTGCAGTGGCGGTCGAAGGATCGTCGTGACAGGAACTGGCTTCAACCTGATCCAATCGGCCTCCATGAAGGTTCTGCTCAACACCAACGACGACTCCACCGAGGAGGTAGGAGGTTTCTGTCGGCTCGGTTGGAGCCAACCGGACCCACAGGAGGAAACTAAACGTTTCCTCACCGTCTTTTCATCTCTCATGTCTTCCTCAGTTCAAGTCAGAGTGTAAACGTACCAACAACTCCGTCCTGGAGTGCCACTCACCAAAGGTCAGCAGCCATCTCATCAAGAGCGGCCATCTTGTCAAGACTCAGCTGCACCTGGACAACGTGAAGGAAGACCTGGTCTTCAAGTACTACCCGGACCCGACCTTCGAGTTCCAGACCATTAAAGACCTCACAGCGACCAGCCTCATCATCGTCACGGTGCGAACAGGCTGAGCGCCTCCAGGCGAGAGACGGCACGGACGCCTCGCCGTGAGTGGCTCTGCGTTAACGTGTCTCTCTCTGAACAGGGCCAAGGTTTCTCCAAGGCCATTTCCATCAGCGAAGCCAAGGCCTCCATACAAGGCGTTCCCTGCAACATCAAACTCCTGCAGGTACGCAGAGTCCCTGCAGCTGCTTCGAAATCAATTTCAGTTTGGCGTTTTCACGTTTTGGAAAATGTTTGAAATTTAAAATGCACCGTTTTGTCATAAAGTGCAATGGAAAGCCTAAATTTTCATACTTTAATAATAAAAACATATTTTCTGTCTGAAGTTAAACCAGAATAAAATTTTTAGGTCACTTAGAATCATAAAAGCTAAGTGAGGATGTTTTAGAGCATTTCTGACTCTCTTTGTTGTTTCAATGTGATGAATATTTATTATTCATAACAAATATAAATGTTTTTATATTTTTTATGTTAAACTTTATTGAAATGGGAAATTTTTTGTTTGTTTTGTATATCAGGAGACATTTCAGAACATTTTTATTTCATTTTATTTAATTTAGAATGAAAAATGCTACAAAAAATCATTATTAGTTACTATGATAAACATTTCTTGTCATAAGAATTTTGGTTTATATTCATGATAGATTTCAGTTAATATAAAAAACTATTTTATGCATCAAAAAGTATAAATAAATCTGAAAAATGAAGTCTGTGTGCAGTTTAGATATAAATCATTATTTAAATAATAAGTAGTGAATAGTTTTTCTGTTAATTTTTATTGTTATAATATTACAAAGCATCGTTCATTCGTTCTGTTTTCTTTCTTTCTGAGATTCGTTGCTCTCCATTCAGGAGGTTTTTCTGTTTCTTCTTCTTCTGCAGGACGATAAGTTGATCCTGGAAGCTCCTTCTTCTCCGCCGACGCCCAAGTCCAAGTCCCAGAGCGCGGAGGTGGCCGACGACATGCTGGACCTGGTGGTAAACAAACCGACTCGGTTCTGTTTGGGTTCTGCTGCAGCGCGACCCAAACGGTCCCAACAACGTTCAGCTGGAAATAAACTCTGGCTGCGCAACATGGAAATGTTTGGACAGTTAAAAACAAAATATGAAAGATTTTAGTGTTTCCAAACATTTGGGGTTTATGATGTTGCATCCGTTCGTCTTTCCTTCCTGCTTTGCTTTTTTATTTTGTTTACATTTTTCTCCTTTTTTCCTTCTTCTACTTTGATCTTTTCTCCTCTTCCGGTTTTCCTGTCTTTTTTTCCCAGTTCTTTCTTCCTTTTCTCTTTCCTTTCTTTGCATTTTCTTTGTTTTTGTTTTTTTTCTTTTCTTTTTCTTTCTTCTGAAGAAACATCTGCATTAAACTTCAATCAATGTGATTATAATTTGAGTTTAAAATAGTTTAAATGAGGCTTTTGTAGCTTAAAATGTTTTGAAACTTTCAGTAAAGTGGGATTATGATTCTTTCTGTTCTTAGACAGAAGGAAACTAATCTCTAAACTAAAGCAGTGAAACATTTTCTAATCTCAGATGCTGTTTTTCTTGCAGGTGCAGTTCGGTAACGGGAGGTGGACCGCAGGAAAAGTTCAGTTCACCAGGAAAGAAAACATTCCTCTGGCTATAATCATCCCAGCCGTGATCGTCCCCATGCTGATTTTTATCGTCATTTCCGTCTACTGCTACAGGTTTGATAACGTTTTTAAACATGTAAAACCGCGGCGAGAATAAGAAATACAACAACGATTGTGTTTGATTCGCGTCAGGAGGAAGAGTCAGCAGGCAGAACGGGAATACGAGAAGGTGAAGCATCAGCTGGAGAATCTGGAGGAAAGTGTTCGAGATCGCTGCAAGAAAGAGTTCACAGGTATTCATCCAGAAACAGAATTCAACCCATTTCATGTTTAACAGGTTAATTTTACATCTTATGCAGGTTTTCAGTAAAAACCTTCTTTACTAACATTACGTCACATTGAAATCAGGAATTAGTCTCTGACATCTTGTCTCCGTTTCATGAACCTCTGCCAACTCAACCCTGTGAAACCTGCAGCTTTTTGGCTCAAATCACTAAAAACTTCCCCTCAGATCTTCTTGGCCATTTCTGTGATCTGTTTCAGATTAATCTGACTCTTCTGTCATTCATCAGGACGATAACTGCAGATCTAAGAGCCCAGGATTATTACAGCCGCCATTGATGCTCATAAATATTTATCAGTACTCGGAACACAAAAAGATTAATTCAGTTTAACAAAATTATATTATGAAATTCCAGCGTGTCACAGAATTAGCCGCTAATCAGCTTGTAATTATTGCTATAAAACACAGATTGATTCAGATCTCTTAATCATGGATTTTGTTATTTTTACTTGTTTACTGGGTGAAAGCTTTAGCCTAGCGTAGCTCTGAGTTAATGAAAAGCTATGTGTGTAATTATCATTTTTATCGTCTGTTTACTATTAAATGTTTGTAGAAACTAAACCAAGAACTCCTGCTTAGTGGGTAAGTTCTGTTATGTTCTGCTGGTAACAGTAAAAGGTTTACTAGCTAACTAGCTGCGGATGCTAGCTGCATCTACTACTGAATAAAACATCAAAACTTTAACTTTACACGTTTTTAATTAAGCAAAATAGAAGCCAATAAACCACTGATTGTAGGTAATAATCTACAAATTATTATCTACAATAATTATTCTCTTTCAGTCTCAACAATTATGCTAATTTATCTTGCTAATACAAGCTAGCAGACAAAGCTAGCCTTATTTTGGTGTTAAGTTGGCAAAAGGAAGTTTCTGAATAGTAAAGATACATAATACGCCTCATCACACAGTGGGTATGTTTTCTGACACCTGAATTATGTTCGACCACTAACAGCAATTGGCTAACTTTACTAGCTAAACAAGCTAGCTGAGAACGGTAGCCTAACTTAGCTTTACTCATTGGTTTATTGGTATTGGTACGAAGTAAGTCTTATTTTTGTTTTGTTTTTTTTGTTCTAAGATCCAGTTTATGTTTTACGCAAATTGCTAATTATAGATGATCTAAAAGTTTCTGTAGTGAATGAGTTCCTGTTCGTCGTTAAGTTTCTGTTTTGCTGCAGATCTGATGATTGAAATGGAGGACCACACCAGTGACCTCAGCGAAGGTCGAATCCCTTTCCTGGACTACAAAACGTACACGGACCGAAACTTCTTCCTGCCGTCCAAAGAAGGCGATAACGACCCCATGATCACTGGAAAAATACAAATCCCAGAATCCCGCAGGGCGACTGTGACTCAGGCACTGAACCAGTTCTCCAACCTGCTGAACAGCAAACCTTTTCTCATCAACGTGAGTTTAAAGCTTTTGGTTGCATTCCTGGTTCCTGTGAAGCTAATTTAGATGCTAAACCTTTTATTTATTGTCATCTATGCAGATGAACTGATATTAATGTAATTTATTTTCCTTTCCAGTTTATTCGCACATTGGAGAGCCGACCTGACTTTAACGCCCGGTCTCGGGGAAACTTCGCCTCCCTCCTGACGGTGGCGCTGCACGGGAAACTGGAGTATTACACGGACATTATGAGGACGCTGCTGCTGGAGCTGATGGATGAACACGTCCAGAATAAAAACCCCAAGCTGATGCTCAGGAGGTGAGAACATGTTGAGGGATTTTATTAACTTATTTAAACTCAGAGGTGAAGAGTAGAAAACGTCGTACTAAAGTTAGAATGAAAAAGTATTTAGTAGGAAGTTTACTTAAGTACTAATCAATCATTTAATAATTAGAAATTACATCATCAGATGGGCCAAAATGTAAAGTTAAGTGAAAATTTTAGCAAAAAATAACAAAATCAGGCAAAATAAAATATTTACAAATCAGTTTCTGTAAATAAAAAACTGCATTCTGGTGAATTTTTGGTTTGTTTTTCATTCAGAGAGTAAAAAACTCCAGTAATGAAGTAAAAGTAAAAAGTACAGCGTAGTTAAACGTTCAGTTGAGTAAATGGAACCAGTTTCTACCAAACTCTGGACCGAAGCGTCGATAACGATCGACTCCAGAACCGGACCAGTGATGACATCACTGGTCCGGTTGGGAACCAGTGATGGACTGGGGAGAGACGGCGGCCATGTTTCTTTTCTGGCTGTCAGTTCCTGCTCAACTCTTAACTCCAAAAGTACTTTTTGTTTCAAAAAAGTTGCTGAAGTGACTGTAACTGTTGGTCCCAGCTCTGTTTATATTTGCAGATTTAGTTTTTTATTCCCTGTAGAAACTCTGAGCCGTGTTATTGCTGAGTTGATGACTGCGACTGCAGAGGAAGTCGGCCGGCTTCGCTGCAGCGTTGCTCTGAAGCATGGAAATAATCAGGCTGTCTGGCTTCCTGCTGTGAAGCTGACAGCTTTGTGATTGAGCAGCAGTGGAAGTGGAGCCTCCTTGCAGCTGTGAAGTGATGAAGATGATTCCTCTTGTGTTTCAGGTCAGAGACGGTGGTGGAGAGGATGCTCTGCAACTGGATGTCCATCTGCCTGTATCAGTTCCTCAGGGTAACGGGCTTTTCTTTACTCTCTTGTTCAATATTTTCCTATGAAATAAAGTTTTTCAGACGAAGATTATTACTTTCAGATTGCATCAGTGTTTTATCTCTGTGCGTTATCTTTAGAGCGGATTTTTAACACAAATATTTTATGATTTATTTTATTTGCTGGTAAATTTCAACATATTTCAGTTGATATTTGAATTATGAATCTCTGCTGTAAAATATGGAAGCCCATTCCTGCCATGAAATAAAAACTGAAAGCCCAAAGGAAGTTTTAAAATCATAATTATGAGAGTAAGTCAAAGTCAGTCAAAATGATGAAGGTACGGTAATAATTTTGAGATACTTTAACTTTCAGTGTTACAATTATGAAATAAAAAGCCATAATTTTGATGTTACAAGTCATAAATTTGAGATAAAATTAAGAATTTTCAAATACAAAATAACAATTATGAGATACAAAGTTCTAATTTTTGGATATAAAGTTATTATGTTGAGATATAATTGCAAAATTTAAACTTTACAGTCATAATTCTGGCTTTCAAAGTCATAATTTTGAGATACAAACTCATTATTCACAGTCATAATTACGTCACAGTTTTTCTAAGGAAGCTTTGCTCTAATTTCTCATTTTTCTGTATATGATCATATCTTTGTTGTGCTGGAGTGACTGTGTGTTTGTGTGTCAGGATACGGCCGGGGAGCCGCTATACAAGCTGTACAAAGCCTTAAAGCACCAGGTGGAGAAAGGCCCGGTGGACGCCAGGCTGAAGAAAGCCAAATACACGCTGAACGACACGGGGCTGCTGGGAGACGACGTCGAGTACGCCGCACTGGTCAGTCTGCCTCAACTGGGATTTTCTGATTAGCATTTAAATGAAAAAATTCAAGTATCAAAAATTTGGAAGTTAGAGGTCGGTTTTAAGAGAAATGAAAATCCAAAATATTTGTTCTTGTTTCGGGGAACCTGTTTGTTTGAGGCCAATGAATTAGTTCGTCTGTGAAGCTATTCGATCAGAGATTTGGAATCTGTTCATTCGGGAATCTGTTCATTCGGGAATCTGTTCATTCAGGAATCTGTTCATTCAGGAATCTGTTCATTCAGGAATCTGTTCATTCAGGAATCTGTTCGTTCTTTTTTCACGTCAAAGCGTTAAAGCTGACTCGGCGCATTAAAACACACCAGATGAATCGTTTCTCTGGTGACGTCTTGCAGCAGGACAGAACTAGCAGTGCTAACTGATCCAACACTGTGTGTGTGTGTGTGTGTGTGTGTGTGTGTGTGTGTGTGTGTGTGTGTGTGTGTGTGTGTGTGTGTGTGTGTGTGCTGCTGATTTGTAAAGCCATCTCACCCCTGAACTCCTGCGGGTTCCTGATAAGCTACATCTGGTTTAATGACTCTGAAATGTTTTTAACCGAATGAACTTCCTCCTGACGTCAGGAAGAAAGAGAAACCAGGAGACGCAGCGCAGACGGAAACCTGCGCTGTGTGTGTTGTTTGGGATGAAGGTGACAGGTGTGTGTGTGTGTGTGTGTGTGTGTGTGTGCGTCAGACTCTGCAGGTGCTGGTTCACGGCGAGGGACCAGACGTGACGCCTGTCAAGGTGCTGAACTGCGACACCATCACCCAGGTGAGTTTCTGTTTCCACATGAAGGCAGTTTTTGTTTCTGTGTTTCAGGTGAGGTTTTGATTTTGTTTCTGTTTCCTGCAGGTGAAGGAGAAGATCATTGATCAGGTGTACAGGAACCTGCCGTTTTCCCAGAGACCAAAAGCAGAAGGCGTCGCGTTGGGTGAGACGCACAGTTCAGCTACGGCAGAAAATTAATTCATTTAAATCTAAAACATCTGAGCTGCTTTTAAATGTCCCGTAAATATGAGACCAAATCTGCGTTAGCATAAAGTTACCAACATGACATCATGGAAATAAATTTGTTCGGATGAGTAGCAGCGTCATGCTAACAAAAAAAATTACATTTTTTAAATTTCTTAGTATGGCACTAAGTCAGCAACCTGTTTGTTCTTAGTTTGGGAACCCGTTCGTTTGTTCGGAGTTGTGAAATCTCTGCTCAGGTTTTGGGAATCTGTTCGTTCAGGATCTGGGAATTTATTTGAAAGGAACTATTAAATAAGAAACAGAATTAAAATCACGTGTTTCATTTTGTTCACATGATAAATTATTAAAAATCATCATCCTCCTTCTACTTCCTGTTGTCTTCTTCTTCGTTTCCTCCAGTAGAAACATCCGGTTGTTGATCATGTGACTCGCCTGATGTGTTGTGTTTCTGCTGCAGCTCATCTCAACATGAAAACGTTCACCTTTTTTTTACTGTCATGTTTCCATTAAGCAAATTTATTTTCATAATTCCAGTTTTCATAATTTTACGGTCAATGGAAAGAAATATCGGCAAAGTCTTGTGCAGCAGAAACTACTGACTGCCTGGGATAAATGAGAGCCAGTAAGACGAATTTCATCGTGGTTCTCCTTGTAATTCCTTGTTTGTCCAAAGAGTGGCGCCCCGGCTCTACGGGTCAGATCCTGTCCGACATGGACCTGACGTCGCAGACGGAGGGGCGCTGGAAGCGGCTCAACACGCTGGCCCATTACAACGTGAGTTCAGCCGCATCCCGATTGAATCGGAGCGAATCAGAATCTCTCAGCCGACCGGAAGCTTTAAGTCTCCAGAACTGAGAGTCTGTAGAGCAGAAGGTTGTGATGGAGGGCAGGAAACCCGTCAGGGGGAAACTATGAAGGATTCTGCAGAACAGAAGCTCAGCAGCGAACGCCCATAAAGCTGAAAGCTGTTTTCTTATTTTCCACCAGATGCAGATTTAGGAAGTTGGTTTCCCTGCATTATTTTTAATCCTTCAGATTATTTGTCTAAACTTTATTTATCTCAAAGGGAAATTTAAATCATATCATCCAGTTGTCATCGAGCGTCGTTTCAGACGGTGATGCTGAGGGCAGAAAGGAAATCCAGGAGCAGTCAGTGTTGCAGCGAATATGGAGAAGCCTCTGACTGAAGACTGTTGCTGTTTGACAGCCTGATCATCGTCATGACAGGATAATTATTTAGCTCTGGGCTAAACGGCTACTTTGAAGCTGCACATGTTGTTTTTGTGTAAATAATTAGCTCTAAATATTTGGTTGATATTTAATTTGAAGCTAATATTTAGCTTAGAGCTAAATATTTAAACATTTAATTACAGAGATAAGTACTTCGCTTGAAACTAAAATCTAGTTAGTCAGATAAATATTTAGTTACGAAGCTAAATATTTAAATGTAAGCTAAATATTTAGCTTATTTTGAAGTATTTAGGTCAAAACTAACAGGTAGCTGCCAAGATAAATATGTAGCTTTAAGCTAAATATTTAGCTAAGAGGTCAAAGTTTAGCTCAAATCTAAAGTTTTAAACTAAATATATGTAAACTGATACTTTTGTAAATGAATAAATATGAATGAAACCCATTTTTTCCTCTTATTTTTGGCTAAATAACCAAATTATTACTGTTCATTTTTGACTGCAGCTGCTCTCTGTAGAACGTGCTAATAGGCTGCTAAATCTTTTTTAGTTTGGGTTAATCTGCTGTTTACCAGCTGCACTTTTTAACAGATTGAAGTCGAATTGTTTCTACGTTAGCACCTGGCCTGATGGGTCAAAGGTCAGCGTCAGGCCCTGAGTTTAGGGTTTCAGGTTTTGCTCTGATGTCGGGTTCTGTCCGTCTCCAGCTCATCTTCTGGCTCATTGAACCAGAGGAGATTCATGATGCTGCCGCTCCTTCCTGATGCTTTTAATCAGCTTTGTTTAGCAGAGACCTTTCCTTTCTCACCAAAACAACCGAAAGCTGAAGAGCAGGAAAATGTCGAGCCACTCGAGACTCGTCTGCAAAACCAACAGAAACTAAATCACTGCTGCTGTCCAGACTCTCCTGACATTTAAGGAGGATAATTAATTCAGAGGCGGATTTTGCCTCTAATAACTGTGTAGCTTAGTTAAACATTTTCTCTCTGCTTGAACAGATTGTTATATTTTGTTTCTGCAGGTTCGGGACAACGCCACGTTGGTTCTGTCCAGAGTTTTGCACACGCAGTCGTTCCACCAGCACCAGGACAGCCATGATGAGAGTTCGTCACTTTTTATTCCACGTCTGAGACGTTTAACTGCAGCATCTTCTAGTATTTACGCTCTTTAAGTCGTTCTGGATAATGGGTGGAAAAAGTGACCAGAGATGTTAAAATTAGGCTAAAAAATGGAAAACCGTCCATTTTCTGTTTGTTTATTCACTAATCAAACATTTGCCAACAAAAACAGTTCAAGACACAAATAATTAGTTCAACTTTAAATTGACTTTTTCATGTCTGCATAAGCAAAACATGCTGAGTTTTTCCTCAGCATGTTTTTATTAAAAGTTGACCACAATAACAATAATAATTAACCTTATAATTCTCACCAAGGAGTTCTTTGTTTTATTTTTTATTTTTATTTATTAACTTTAATAGCTACATTTTCTAATTAGTTTCAGAATAATCTCACCGTCCCAGAAGAGAGAAGCATATAAATATAATATAATGAACCAGAGGAGGTTAATATGATGCAGAAAATACCAACAGAGGTTAATTCACTCATAAATCACACGGCAGCAGAGCAAACTTTCATTTCTGTCAAAACACATAAATCCTAAAATATTAAACATATATTATCAACTGCTAATTAAAACTTAACAAAACATTCAGACGACTTTTGGAGGCAAATTGGTGATTTTTAACGATTCGTCTCAGAAACTTCCCGACTGTTGATTCACATTCTAGGCCCGCTGCGCCGTTACCTAGCAACCCCAGCTGCGCACAGTCCCGTTACCTAGCAACCCCAGCCTAGTTCCAGAACATTTGTTCAGTTGGTTTTCCCGGCCGAAATGTTTAGCAGCCATTTTGTAGCCAGCCTGTTGCTGGTCGTCTCCAAGTGGTGCAGGTGATTTTGTTTTCTGTGGCTGCAGAAAACGCGCTGCTGGAGGACGACAACACGTTCCACCTGGTGCGGCCGACGGACGAGATCGACGAGGGGAAGTCGAAGCGAGGCAGCATGAAGGACAAGGCCATGACCAAAGCCATCACAGAGATCTACCTGACCCGGCTGCTCTCCGTCAAGGTGGACATCCGGTTTAAACTCGCTCCACGTCGTTAGCATCAAGCTAACTTCATATTATTATTTCATCATATGAACACTTTGCTGTGCTTAGCTACTTCTTCATATAAGCACATCAGAGATCAAAACGTTGACCTTCTTCTGGATATTCCTGTTATATATTTTGGTAATTTCAGTTTTTATAAATTTTCACTTAAACTTAGAAACAGCTTCTGAGCATCAAGCTAACATCTGATGATTCAACTTTGTTTTAGTTTTGCTAAAATCATGATTGGAGTTTTGGCCGTTTTCAGCTTTATAATGTATTTCAGTGACAGAGCGCTCTCTACATATCTCACTCTACAAACTTTAATCATGCATCAAAATGCAGCCGTGAGTCTTTCAGGAATAAAGGATCAATGCAGAGTGTTCATAACGATGCCTCCTCTTCCTCCACTGGGTTCTTCTGCAAAGAACTGAACTTTTTCTAGTGGTTGTTCTTGTTGTGTTGCAGGGAACCTTGCAGCAGTTTGTGGATAATTTCTTCCGCAGCGTCCTTTGCACCAGCGCCGCCGTCCCGCCGGCCGTCAAATACTTCTTTGACTTCTTGGACGAACAGGCGGAGAGGCACGACAACGTGGACGAGGAGACGCTGCACATCTGGAAGACCAACAGGTACGCTGACTCAGATGAATTAATCCCAGCGGCAAGATGGCCGCCAAAGACCGGGCGTGTCCGAAAGAAACTTCACCAGATTAGCATCTGAGCTGATGCTAATCGGACATGTGATCGTTGTTCCTGCCGGTTCCGTTCTTCCAGCCTGCCGATGCGGTTCTGGGTGAACATCCTGAGGAACCCGCAGTTCATCCTGGACGTTCACGTGACGGAGGTGGTGGACGCATCGCTGCACGTCATCGGCCAGACCTTCATGGACGCCTGCACCAAGACGGAGCACAAGCTCAGCAGAGTCAGTTCGACTTTCCGCTTCTTCTGGGTCAAACTGGAGTCATTTAAAATGTGAACAAACTGTGGCGGATTTATGGATTTATCTACATTCTTTGAGTTGGGATGTTTATCTTATTCTCATCGCGATTAACTAATAAAAATGGACTGAAAATGAAATAACAGCAGCTGCAGACCTGGCTGATAAATCAACTTAAATGATTAATCAAATTTTTTTGATGGAGTATTAAAGGTAGGAAAATAACGACTGAATAGAGTGATTTCAATTTCAATTGATTTCTTATAATTTTATGACAGTTTTTGGTAAAATTGCGTCGTTATGCTGCTGACATAATAACTTTATTCTCATAGTTAAACTAAAATTCTCATATCCGTCCCTAATACTCTCAGAAAGGATGATTGAAATAAAAGCCACATTTTGAAAACATGTCTGAAAAAGAAGGGGACCAGTTAACCGGCCCTGAGGGACGCCAGAACCCAGCCGAGGAGTTTAGCCACTTACTGCCGGAGATCAGCGCGTCTGTTTCTGTCCGCAGGAGTCGCCTAGCAACAAGCTGCTCTACGCAAAAGAGATTTCCACATATAAGAAGATGGTTGACGAGTGAGTTCACACCACCGGCTGCTGTTCTGACCCGGTTCTGACCCGGTTTCTGAACGTGTTTGTTTGTTTGTTTCCTCAGTTACTACAGAGGCATCAGGCAGATGGTTCCAGTCAGCGACCAGGATATGAACACACACCTGGCCGAGGTGTCCCGGGTAGGAAAAACACTCCAGAACCAGAGACTCTGGGTCAGAACCAGCTGGACTGGTTGGTTCTGGGAGGTTATGAGTGACAGATTGACCCATAAAAGTATTAAAATGTTCATATTTGTAACGTTACTGGAGATTTTATGTGATTGATCATTTCACATTATATTACAGATAAAAATCTGAAAAGTGCGGCGTGTCATTCTCTTTTGGATGAACTTTGACTAGACCATATGTTTCAAACTAGTTTGAGGAATTTATCAGAAAATGGGGAGAATAAATAGATTTTTCATGTTTTTTTCATCTTCAGATCAAAGTTTTTTGTTTCTCTTCATAGTTTTTCTTTTTTCTGTTACATAAAATTGAAGCTAACATGTTAACGTAGCTTTAGCACGTTGGGAAAATGCTTGTGACCTGCAGTCATAGATGAGATTTGTAGCTAGAGCGCCCTCTGCAGGTGTTTCCAGCCAAACAACAGAAAATACTGCAGCGTTTATTTAATTGACTTGAATTATTAATATTTTGGTGTTTTTTTTCTGACCCAACATAATAAATCTGTTGCTCCTTTTGTTGCAGCAACACACAGACAAGCTGAACACCCAGGTGGCCTTGCATCAGCTGTACCAGTACGCCAGCAAGTACTTCGACCTGGTGAGGAATCCTGCAAAACATGTTTCTATTTCACACAGAAAACCTGAAACTCTGACAGGAAATGAAACTCAACAGATACCAGATTACCACCTTTAGTTTTTTATTTATATATTTGCATAATCACTTAGCAACGAGTCGTTAGCGTTCCTTAAATGAAGATGATCTTTTATTCTTTTGGCGTTTAATGAGTTAATTTTAACTTGTATTGAGGTTAAAATTGTGTTGATCTGAATTTCATGCAAATATGCAAAAAATTATTTGAAATATGGACATATATTTAAATTTAATTCAAGATAAAAATAATATTTAGGTCATTATGTTTGAAAAAACATTCTATAAAGATTTTAGTTTTTCAGGAATAAAAGTTTTTTTGTCCAAATTTTTGAAAATGCTGCTCTGTTCCTCAGATCATCCAGTCTCTGGACGACGACCCGGCCGCCCAGAACAGGCAGCTGACGCTCCGCCTGCAGCAGGTCGCCGCCGCCCTGGAGAACAAAGTCACTGACCTCTGACCTCACCGAGGGGGCGGGGCTTCTTTTTCGATTGTGAGCGTTTGGACTCATCTGAATCTCTGGAGAGGATCTAGCAGAACCAGAAGAGACGAATTTCCACTCAGCGCCCAAAAGCAAACAAAGAGAAAACCTCTTTCTGAAAATCTCCAGAAGAAGAAAATCCAGAATGTTTTGTTTTTTGGGACGTTTTGACCTTCAGCTGCTCCTCTGTTTGTACTGGACGGTACGGAGGCCCGGCGGGTCCAGCTGTTCGAAACATCAGCGACTCTTTAGTTTTATGTTTATGTTTTCTGTTTGTATCCTGAGTTTCTGCTTCTGGGCCGCCAGAAACCAACGGCTGCGTTTCTTTCACGTTCAAGAAGTTAGTAAAAAAAATCTCTTACAGACCAAAGTCCAGGAAATCTGAAAAGTAAAATGAGTTGCGTGTTATATCGTTTAAAAATCATGCGCCATAAACAAATTTAGCTGGTTTAGAGATAAACTAGATTCATATTTGTGAAGAAAATGTTTTAAAAATGAAATATTTGAGTTGTAGTAGCACTTTTCCACCACTGGGAGTGCTGTTCATAACTGGTCCTTCCCCTTATTGCACAACCAACTGAAAGGTACTGATTAGTTTTTTTAAATCAAATGAATCTTGACTTTCCTAATCATTGTCTTCAATTTATTTATTAATTCATCCGTTTATAATTAACCTTTAGATTCTGCTTAAAATAATTTATGTAATTTTTGCTAAAAATCTCAAATACTGACAGCCAGTTTGTGGAAAGCTGGTTGATTTCAGTAAATTATGAAACACTCAGCCTGCTCTGATTGGACAGCAGGTCTGATCAGGCTCCGCCCACCGGACCCGACTACCATCATGAAACCTGCTTTCATTTGGGCTCAAATTGAGGAAATATAAATGAAAATACACAAAATGTTATGAATCACACGTGTTACCCTCATCGTTTCATAAACTCCAAATGATTTTTATATTAAACATTGAATCAAATCTGTAAACCATCGCAGCTTTTCTCAAACTGAAGCCACTTTGGTGCCAAATGCTCTGAATCCAGGAAATGTTTGTCTCAAAGGATTTTCGGTACTTTTCCGATTAAAAAATGTGAAACTTTAGCGGCCGTGTCGTTGATGAAACGTCACGTCTGGAACATTTTGCAGCCTTGATGGATGAACAACATGTCCGCCTCTGCCGACGCTTGCTTTCGTCTGCCTTCTCTCTGCCACCAGCGAGTGCCTTAAAGAGCTGAAGTGGATCTGAAATGAACAAACCCACCAGAACCGGATCACAGAACTGAATGTTTCAGAAACACTTGGCACTAACTGAACAGGCGACAGAAATTGTGAAACTGTCCCTTTAAATTCTTGTCGTGACCCGATTCTGATCAACTCCAGTTTGTTTCAGGCAGAAACAGAAACTCAAATGTGAACTTTGCTGCCAAATGTTCTGATCGTCGTCGAGGATCTTTGGGTTTCTGTGTTAGAAAATGCTGAAGAACTTTAAGGCTCACGTGAAAAAGTCCGAATGTTTCTTCTGATCCAGTAACGGACTTTAAAGCCAGCGTTGCCGTTGGCGACGGCAGGAATGGTTGGGATGGACCAAGCTTTAGACTTTGAAATGGACTCGGATGTTACCAGAACGGCTCTGAAATAGACTGAAGCCCAAATCTGTTACTCTTCTGTTGAAGTGGGAAAAATCCAGATCTAGGAAGTCCAAATATCCAATAAAGTATGTTTATACGAAAGAAAGAAAGAAAGGCGTCTTGTTTCCTTTCTAGCATGTTTTTATGTTCAATGTTCTTCTTAAAATGAATTAACATGTTCCAGCTGAATGTTACTCTCACTTTTCTGTATTTTAAAGATTAAATGCTAAAGAAATGCGCTTCTATGCAGATGATATGTCTGCAGTAGCCATATTGGATTTTTAGGTCGCAGTTGGAAAGAACCTCAAACTTCCAAGTTGAAATCTTTTGACCATCGTCCTGCAGAATTTAAAAAGCAGACTTTTCTCAGTTTTATGTCTATTTTAGGTTTAATGGGTCGAACCAGCCGGACGCTTTATTAGAACTTGAAGTACAAGAGATTGGAAAAAACAGACGGTTTATGGTTTTATGTTTCCATCCATCCTTGCTTGTTTTCACACCGTTTTCAGCTCATTTGTGACATTTAAACCCAGAAGAATCCTGTTTGGGTCTGTCCTCCTGAATCGGACCGGAACCACTCTGAGTTTCCTCAACAAGCCGCCATGTTTTACATCCAGAGACACAAGTAAGTTTTTCAATTGTCTATTTTCTCCTTTAATTGTTTGTGAATTTAGAGTTTATATATTTTAATAAATTTAATTAAAGTGAAACTCATCGCCCACAGTGATCTGTTTTAATTATTAGTTTAATTTGGATATTTGGGTTTTAGGTTATTATTAGTTTCTCGGGACGCTGCAGAATTAAAATTAGACCCATTAAATATCATTTTAATGGGTTTATTACAATATTGTGGCTTAGATGATTCCACTGACTCCCATTGGAAAGCTAATGTGTGTGGGTGGGGGGGGGGGGATTGTTACTAACAGTAAACAAAAATGTGATGATTCAATGCTGCTTTCCTTTAAAACAGAAATGATCTGCAGACCGGAACCGGACCGGTTCTGATCAAAAGTGAGTTCATAATTTCTGTGACCTTCGGGTCAGATCATGTTATCAAACTTTATTTTCTAATAAACATCAAAGTTTAGAGACTTAATTCTTATCTCTACGGCATCAAAATCTAGTTTTTAAATATTTAAGTTTATCTACAAAATGATAATTTCACTTGTATTTTAGGTCAGAGAAACACATTTTTACTTTTTATAATAAAACACAAAATAGTTTTAAACTGGATTTAATTTTATTTAACTGCGTTGCATGAGGGTTTAATTATAGAAATGCAACGCTGCCCCATTGTGGTCAACGAATACAACACATCCTGCAGAGATTTGTCTTATAAACTAAGTTTTAACCAAATGGTTTGCAGGTAACTTTAAAAAAAAACATCACACAACATTTAAATAATAAACTTTAAATAATTTGGCAGCTCAAACAGATGAAAATTAAAGATTCATTCAGTAAAAACAAAAATGAAATATTAACCAATATCCTAAAATGTTTTAAATTAGTAAGAGGTTTAACTTCTAGTAGTTGAACATTTCCTGGAATAAATAAATGCAAAAGTGTCACAAAATGAGAAACATCCACTTATAACAAATAATTTATTGTGAAACTTTTACTTTATTTCTGGATTAAAAAACAAAAATGAACGTTTTATAAATTCAACTTAAAATAATTTGTTTAAAGTTCAGAGTTCAGGTTCTTCAACTTTGGCGGCCATTTTATAATTTCATATTTTAAGATTAGACAATTTTCAGTGGTGAAACCACACTGCCCCCTGGTGTTCATTAAATCTAACATCTTTCAGGTTTCAATATTTTGAAAACTAGTTTTTATTTAACTAACCGTCGCTCAGCATTATGGGAACTGAAGTTTCAATCTCCAAATAATTTCTCAGCTCAAACAAATGAGAATTAAAGGTTTATTCAGTAAAAACAAACAGAAAAACATTAGAACTCTTAACCCGTCTTATTTAAATGCTCTTGAAGTGTTTAAATAAATAAATAACAGATGTAATATTTCTAATAGATTAACATTTGCTGGAAGAAATAAACGTGCAAAAAATTGTTTAACAATATAAGAAGTATCCACTTTATTTCTGGATAAAAGAGGAAAACAAATGTACGTTTTCTAAAGATAAGTCAAAATGTTTTCCTTCAACTTTGGCGGCCATTTTATAATCTCATAACAGTTTAGTGGTATAATTTAAGAAATTAATGTGTTAAAGTAACCGGTGCAGCTGGATGTTTGCAGATTTAATATTTATTAATCCTGTGGAGGTAGACAGCTGGAGGTCAGCCGGAGGTCAGCCAGAGGTCAGCCAGAGGTCAGCCGGAGGTCTGTCTCAGCTCAGGAAGGTGAGGACGACGGACTGGATGGGCATCCTGCAGACGGGGCACAGCTTGTTCCTCCTCTTCAGCTTCCTGGCGCAGACGTAGCAGGACATGAGGTGTCCGGTGCGCCCGTGGACGATGCAGCCGTTTTTGGGTCGGGACTGGCAGATGAGACACGGGTCCAGACACGAGTCCGGCAGCCGGGACTCGGCCGACACGCTGCGCTCCAGGTCCGGCACCGGGTCCTGGGAGTCGCCCGATGACGACGGCTGGGACTCGGGCGTCCACAGCTTCTCCTGGGAGGAGGAGGAGGAGGAAGGCTGGGAGGAGCAGAGAGCATTCTGGGAGTTTGGGGCAGAGCAGTCTGACCAACTCTGGGCGATCAGAGGAGTTTTCGCTCTTTTTCCATCAGGAACGTCGACGCCGTCGTTGTCCTCCACATCCAAACCTGCAGGAGAAACAAGGAGTTAAAACATACAGAAATTTTGCGTTTAAGATAAAAAAAAAAACCCCCAAAAAACTTCATATTTCTGCCCAGAATTCTGCAAGTTACAGTTTCAGCTTCAAATTCAGCAGATAAAATTGTCTCCTAAGTACTTTTTGTGTCCTATTATTAATCTGTTTTGTAGTTTTAATTCAGATTAGCCGTTAGCTTTAGCCTCCAACAAAAACATTTTTTTGGTTTTGTTGCCTAACAACGTTTGATTGAAACAAACAAACACGCTAGAACCCACCTGGAGTTTCTTTGGCAGCTGACTGGTCGGTGGGCTTGGTGGGGAGGGCTTTGGGGTCGGCGGACGCCTCTGGCAGCCAATCGCGACGCAGCGTCCAGCAGCGGAAGCAGTTTCTGGGCAGCGGCGGGTTCAGCTCGTCACACTTGGAGCAGCGCCAGTAGTCCTGAGAGTGAAACGAACTGAGTGAAGAGCAGCTGGGGCTAAAGCTAATGCTAAAGCTAATGCTAAAGCTAATGCTAAAGCTAATGCTAAAGCTAATGCTAACAGGTTTCTACTCACAGCCTCTGTGATCTCCGTGTCGTCGTCGAACGAGTCGTCGTCCTCCGCCTCGAAGATGGTGACTTCATAAACCTGAGGAGGAAGATCGATGATGAATAATAAAGTTACGTTAACATTTAGTTTGCTTTGCCGCCAGAATAGAAACATTTTGGCTCAGTAATAATTCACGTTAGCGGATCTGTAATCGACTGTCTGTGGTTTCGTCTCACCTGGTCGTCGGCGGACAGCGACGCGTCGTCCTCGTTGTAGTCGTCCGAGTCGACCGATTCCACCTCGAACTCCACGCTGAAGTTGTCGCTGTCCGAGTCGGACGCCGCGATCGTGACCTCCGACCTCCCGGACCGGACGCTGTGGGAGTCGGACGACTGGCTGCCGCAGTTGTCCCGCCCACTTCCCAGCCCTCCAATCACGCACCAGGACAGGCTGTCGTCGAACGTCAGTGAGAAGCTGTCCGAGCGCCGCCGCTTCCTGCCGTCGTCCGACCCTTCGTCCTCCGACTGCTGCTCCTCTTCCTCTCCCTCTGTGCTGTGGGACGGACCTGCGAGGGGGCGGAGTTTACGCCAGGTGCATGCTGATTGGTGGGTTTCTATCCGCAGAAACTCACCTGAGCTGGTCCTCCTCCTCCTCCTCCTCCGGTCTGGAGATGAAGATGAACTCTCAGCTCCCTGAAAACATCAAATCAGGTTTGGTGAATTTAAACAAAACTAAAGATGAAAATAAACATTTCTAGTGCATTAAATGATGAGCAGAAAATTAAATGGTTAGTAAAACAATATTTTAAACAAAATGGAGGATCATGTTTTACAACAGGAAGTTTATAAAATAAACTTCTAATTTATCACTGAATGTTTTATTTATGAGTTTATTTGATCAAAACATTTGAAACTTAGATTAAAATGTTCCCAATATTACATTTTAATATTGTTTTTCCTTTTTAGTAGAAAAAAGAAAAAACCCCTCAAAACAAGTCAAAAATAATTAAAAAAAAAAAAATTAGAAAAGAAAATATTTAAGTCAACAGTTTGAAGCCTTTTTACGTTTTGAACCATTAATGATGTAGAGATTTTATAAAATTGAGCTTGTAAATAAAAACTAAACTAATAAATAAAATTTTATTTGAAAAAAATTACAGTAAATTAATCTTCGTAATTTTTGCCAGTTTTGGCATCAAGGAAAAACTTAAAAAAAAAAAAAACACATTCTCCATATTGAGCCTTTTAAACAACACTGTAGATAAATTCCATTTATGTCTTTACATTTTATTGCCTAAAACACATTAAAAGCATCATGTTATTGATCACTTCACCATTTGTAGCAAAGGATGCATCTGCAGCTAAAAGATAGATATTTTAACAATTAAAATCTAGATTAGTTGATTATTACAATCATCCAATCATCACAGTCAATCAGATTATTTCAACACATTTTGAGTGTTTTTTTGACATATTATCAATATAAATATTGATGACAGTGAAGCTGTATCGACTCGTCTCACCTCCGTCCTTCTGTCCGTCTGGCTGCTCTGAGCTTCACTCAAATCCGTCGTTGAATCTGTGAAAACAGAAACAAGTTTTCTCCGTTTTTTCACAATATTTAACATTTCAATCTAATAAAACATCTAAAATGTTCCCTGAAAATCCTGACAGCAACAGATCATTTACATTTTCAATTGGATCAGATTTAAACTTTTTTTTTAAATAAAATGTTTTATTTCTCTCTAAATTTCAGTGTATTTTCCTTCAAATTGCCAGATTTAATCTGAGAAAATAATCTGTATCATTTATTATGACATTAGTTTAATTTAGATTATTTCTTTACAAACTGAAGCGTTTAAAGTCGGCCCACCTGGGTTCCTCACGGCCTCCAGGTTCTTGGTGATCATTGCAAACAAAACCCTGAAACAGAAACACGTTTCAGTTCCAACATGGCGGAGGAACCGGAACCGGAACCGGAACCAGAACCGGAACCAGAACCGGAACCAGAACCGGAACCAGAGGAGACTCTGACCCACCTTGGTTCCTTCACGGAGAAGCTGTCGACGCCCAGAACCCGGCCCAGAGCGTCCTGAGCGCAGTGGACGATGTGCTGCTGGTTCTGGTCGTACAGCTGCCTCTGCATGATGTACTGACCCAGGTAGAACATGACCTGGAGAGAGCGGCCAATCAGAACGCAGCATTGCGGAAGACCCGCCATATTTGGAGGAAACTAGTTTTATGCTACAAATATTAAGATTAAAAAAAAAAAAAAACACTCATTCTCTGGCACAGAAATTAAATTGTGGAGAAAAAAAAAAGCTTTTGGTCGTCATAACAACGGGAAAACCTTCATATCTGACAAAATGTAGCTGATTTTTCCAAGATTTTTTCAAATAAATTTTCTTATTGAATTAATAATAAGTCATTTATTTAACCCTGCAGATTATTAATATGGGACTCAAAATAAAGGCCTGTAGCCTGGTCATTCCTCCAGCCACCGGGGGGTGCTGAACTCAATGAAAACTGGATGTGGAGTTACCAGATTCAGCTATGAGTTTCTTCACAGGTTGAGTCTTTTTATCAAAGGTTACTAACTTTACATGTAGTATCTATAATTAGCTACACTATAAAACTGTTAAAATCCTGAAATACGACAACTGATTATTTTCAGTTAATGTCTTAAAAATTCTTAACAATTCGGCTAAACTGCCACTGATCCATTTATTTATATTTCTGGTGTTTTTGACATTTTTTGAAATGCTAACGCTTGTAGCGTTGCTAGCGAAACGTCTAAGCTTATTTTCAGTTTATGCTAACAGAGATTTGAATATATTTTCAATTATGTTTGTTGCGCAACATATAATTAATGAATTATTTAACATGCCAATTTCTGATTAATTTGAAACTTTAAATTTCGGAATATATGGAGACAATTTTGAAACATTTAGAGGCAACTTTATATTTGATGTTTTTGCTGTTTTTGTTTTTTTTTACCATAAAATCTCTTAAAGGTGGAAAGATGGTATGAATTTATAAAAGGTCATTCTGTACCTCCTTTATGGTGAAAACGTCTTTGGTGGCGCCGGCGTGTTGCAGCAGAGAACCGAACTCCACCGTCGGTCTCACCTGAGCACAAACAGGAAGTGAGTGAGTGACGCAGTAAAACCAGGAAGTGGCGTTTTAAAACGGCAGCAGCGCTCACCAGCTTGTTTTCATTGGCAAACTCCCCGTCAGCTGACATGGTGATGCTGGTTGCTGCGGCGCACAAACATAAACAAAATGAGTTACTGCTGAGGTTCTGCTCAGTTTGACACAAACTGGACGGATTAAACCAGAAAATTAATCAAGTCTGTGATAGTTTATAACATGATTAATATGTCAAATAAAAGCAGAACTGAATTTGTTAAATGTAAGTAAATACAACAACCTCTGCTTGTTGTGAAGAGAAATGTTTAAAAGGTCATTATTCCTAAACAACAAACATTTTTAACTTTTAACAAAACAAGGTTACAACATTTAGGCCTGGTACATTAATCAATAAATCATTAATCAATTAACCGCATAAAAAAAATTAAAGCTAACTAAATTTCTCTTTCTAGCAAAAACATTGCAACAAAAATCTTGCTCATAATTTTCTTTGTTTATTTTAGATATTTCAAATGTCTTCCAGTTGCATTTAACATTTTCTGAACATGTTCTTGGATTATTAAACCATTATTTTACTTGAAAATGGTTTCAAAACAATATTATCAATTTTTCTGACAGGAATATCTACATTAATAATGAGATTCCAGACACATCCAGTCGTTAAAATAAAAACTATTCAGACAATTTATTCACTTCAAACATCACAATAAGATTAGAAATCCTGAAAATAATTTTCCAAATCTTTTTTTTTTTTTTCAAACAATTTCTCTCCAGATGAAGCAGAAAACGAGTAGAAATGAAATTTCTTACCTGAGTTTATATCCGATCTGGGATCAGCAGCCCATCCTGTGCAAAACAGAGCAGATAAAGTGCAGTGAGCAGCGCCACCAGGAACCAGACCTCTTATGCTCCCACTCAGACATGTTGGGACTAGACCGGCTGCTTGGGCCGGCCCAGCAGAACCGGCCTATCAGAGGCCCTGCAGCACTGACTCAGCAGCAGGAAGAGAAGCAGCAGCAGCTGATTGAATCAGCTGCTGGCTGCTGCAGCAGACATGCCAGGACTAGTCCACTGACTCAGCTACACCAGACAGGTCACCATGACAACCAGCTGGTAACCAGTAACCAACTTCTCAAAAATTACACTGAAGAGTAAAAATACTTTAACATATTTTCACTTATTTGGCAAAACGTTTATCTAAGTACCAAGTAATCAAATTATGAATCATTTAATGTTTAAAAATTACATCATCGGATGGATCAAAATAAAAAGTTAAGTGGAAATCTGTTTTTTTAAGGACCAAAATGACAAAAATTTGTATGACAAAAAAAAAATCAGGCAAAAGAAACTGTTTTAAATCAGTTTCTTTCAATAAAAAACTTATAAAACTTTAACAGAAACTGCAGCAGTGAGTCTGATTCTGCTGAGTTTTTAGTTAAAACAAGTTTATTTTTCATTCACCAGGTAGAAAATCCAGAAATTTTACTCAAGAGTAGAAAGTACAGAGTAGTAAAAATACTCCTGAAACTAATTTTTTTTCCCAAAAGGTTTCTGAAGTAAATGTAACTAGTTACTAAAAAGTCAAAATTATCTCAATAAACTGTCAATATATTAATAAATATTTATGTCTGCATTAAATTAGTTTTTCTTAACATTTCATAATATTAAAAATTTTTTCAGCTCCTCTAGAATTTCTCGACTGTTTTTGTGATTTTGTATCACTAATTTAGAAATTTTATTGGACCACATGAAGAGCTACGGCGACCCAGATTTGGCCCCCGGGCCTTGAGTTGAACACCTGAGCTCTGTCTCTTTAAAATTAATAAAAAGTTTATGTCTGGACATGTTGACTGGTTGACTTTTCCTCCAGTGTTGGGCAACAAAACTGTTTTAATAATTTAAACAGAAACAAAATGTAAACAGCAAAAAATTAGTTTTAAAATTCAATAAGACACAAAAACGTCAAGAAGACAGAAACCCGATTTCCCTCGTTTTATGGTTGTTTTCAAACTGAATGCAGTTTTTAACGACACTAAAATAACAGATGATTACCATTATTAGTATAAAATACTACAGTCCTTAATTTAAAAAGTGTTATAAATTTAAATTTTTTTTTAGGTCTTTTAGCTCCTAGTTTCATTTGTTCCCTAATTAATACTTACAAACTTGAAACCCTTGAAATAATAATACTAAAATCCAGATTCAATTTTAATTTCCTCCCACATTTAAAAATGTCTCATCAGAACTTAAAAAAATATTAATTTTAACCATCTTTTTCCGACTCAAACTGTCATTTAAAATAATTTCCCCCATTTGTGTTGGTTTAAAGCAGGTTTTAATAGAAATTTAAAAAATGGAAATTATTTCTTTAGTTCCTTTTATAATTTGGTGTCCAACATTTAATTCTAAGGACATGTAAAGAAACTTAAATTATAATATCTTATTAAAAAGGGAAAGAAAAAAGTTTGTTAAACTAAAAAAAAAACATTTTTAAAAAAAATCTATTTTTTACTGATCAGTTCAAGCAGCGTAATTGAATACTGTTAGGTCTTTCTTTCCACCGTGCTTTCTGCTTTAATATTAGTCTTTTCCATGAATGTTAATATCTCTTTGTGAAATATCTGAAGTTTTATATCTTTTTCTTTAGGATAAAAAGGCACCAAAAACCTATGATATAAACAAAACCTGAACATGAAAACAGCCCTTTAAACCATCCAGACACAACAGAGACACAATCAAAACTGTCAGATGATTTATTACCCTGATAATAACTCAGAAATAGACCAAGTAGTTTGAATGTATTTTTATTTCTTTCCTACTTCATGAAAGTTTCTGTTTATATCATAGGTTTGTGTTGCTTTTCTATCCTGAAGAAAAAGACATAAAATGTCAGATATTTCACCAGGAGTTATTCGCATACATGGGAAAACCTCACATAACCTTATATTAAGGCAGAAAGTACAGCGGCCACTGTAAGAAAGGCTTACAGTATTCAATTATGCCCCACAACTGATCAGCAGATGATTGGAACGCAAAAGAAAAAAATAATTTCTGTGTCCCCTGGAGGCTTCCGTACATAAATGCTGCTCATTTATGCTTTTTCTAACAGTATTTCTTATAGATATGTAAAAAAACAAAAGTTTATTAGATTTATTACGTTTATCTAAAGTTTATTTATATTCAAAATGTACAAACTGTGCTGACACATTTGTTAAACCCTTCATATTTTGTTTCCAGTCATTACATTTTTAAAAAAATTTTTTACATAATTTTCTTTAAATATAAAGAATTAAAAGTTAAAGGTATTTATTTTTTTTTAGCAAAAATGTGTAACTTTGACATTTCCTCATGACTGATATTTACAGAAAACTAATCCACACAACTTTCTTACTCATTGCCACATTTTTGTTCAAATGTTTATGAAAAAAATCAAACTTTTAAATTGGCTAAAATTTGTTTCAAAAGATTTTGTGATTTGATTAAAAATATTTAATATCTATCCTGATATTTGTTGTTGTAACAAACGTAATGCTGTAATTTGAGATCCAGTCGTTTAAATAAAACTGTATAAGTTTTAGCTTCACTAAGTTTGGCTGGATAAATAATTTATGTAGAAATTTTACATATTTATGTGGCAAACTCATAAAATAATCGTATTTTTCTGTTTTACCTCTCGATTTCTGTCCGTTTTAGTTGTTTACAAAGTGTAAATATAACTGATTCGTGTTAAAGCAGAAGCAGTCAGACTTGCACAGATGAATGTGGGCTCATGGTTTCGTCCAGAAACATCAGAATGTTTGCTAGAAGCTAATGGACCGTTTCTGGTCCGAAACTCGCATGTTGGACGGATTTGTCCGGACTTGTCCCGCTCCACTCCCGCCCACTCAGACCTCACGGAGTCAAAACAAAGTCTGCCATAACATTTAATTATTCCTACATACATATTAAGGTTAGACTAAAAAGCTAAAACAAGAAGATTTTAAAATAAATGAATAAGATTTTAAACGGTGCAGTCCAGCTGTCTTTATTTACGCACTAATGTTTGTAACGGCTGTGTCAGAAAACTACACGTGGTTAAACTTAAGTTGCATTAATAATAAGAAAAAAATACTACATTTATTTTAGACAAATAGCGAGTTTTCTAACTTTGGAAGAACAAAACATTTCGCCCGGAGCGTCTCTCCCTCCCATTCCGGAAGGTCTGTTAGGAAACTCCGAGGCTCTGCGGCCTACTTCTACTGACGACAACTTCGTATTTCTGCTGAAATTACAATGTAAAAAAACACGAAAGTAATCACCCTTAAATTACTCACCTTTAACAGCTTGGTAAACAAATTTGTTAAATGTTAATTAAATTCCAGCATTCCGAAAAGCTTTTCGAGTATTTAGACCTCGTTTTCGTTCCTTCCAGTTTATATTTCGGCGCCGAAGTGACGTTATGGCGCCCCTAGTGTCCGGAGTCTGTAGTTACATAAATCCGTCATGGTGAATAGTTGTTTATCCTGTTATTGTCAGGTTCTCCAGAATCCCTGCAAATGGTTACTTCAATAATCTATTATTCCAAAAGAAAAAGTCACATTCTGCAGATTTTCATTTAACCACTTAAGCCTTTTACACTAAATATGCAAGTTCATAATTCAATTTCTGTTTTAAATAAGAAAATAAACATTTTATTGCCTAAAATGCAACAATATAACAGTTTATTTTTCCAAACAGAATTTGGACCAGGTAAAGATAAAACTGCCACTTGAGTTCTGGGTGGAACATATATACCGATGTTTCTACTAAATCCAAAATGTGTATTTTTTATACGTTTCTCGCTGAATTACTGCTCTGACTTGTTCTTTCAGCAAATTGCCTGTTCTGGGCCATTATAACAGTTAATAAATTACTAAATTAGCTACAATCACATGCCTTACACAATTGTTAGCTGCATATACTTTGTGGACCAGAGTTCCACAAAGTGAGAAAAGATATTTGCTCATTTTTTTATGTCTTTTGAAAACAAAAACAAGGATTCTATTCAAGAGGAACCAGAAGCGTATAGTCACAGCTCCACTATGAGAGAAAAAGCTTTTATTTTTGCAAAAACAAAAAAAACAAAACAAACAAACAAGAGACTAGAAATTCAAACAATGTTCAGGATGTGTGGAGGTTTATCTCTGAGGTCACGGCTGAAGGTCGTAGCCCAGCGGGCCGAGTCCCTGATCCAGCAGAGCGAGCGACGAGTCCCGCAACTTCTGGAGAAACCTCCTCAGCTCCTCTTTAGAGAAAACCTGCAAAACAGAAAACCTTCATCAACATTTCAATCAATCAAACAATGTCATCTCAGAGCAGAGAACTGCGACGGTGTATTAGGGCCATTGCAAATTAAAAAAAAGAGGAAATTTCCTCTGACAAACTCAGAAAGTTTGAGATTACTCATATTTTTGTAAATGAAGTGAAAATGTCAAACATTTGTTCAAAACAAACTCAAATTTTGAGATCAATCTGGAGGTTCTTAGTTATGATTACCAAGTAATCATAATTTTTTTTGACTTTTTGAACTCATAAATTAAAATTTTTTTCTGGAAAATTCCTGACATTGGTGTCTTCTGGGGTAAATTTACTTCTTGTTTCCATCTATATGGCCCCAGCATCCCGTCGTAGAGAACTGACAGCCGATTAAAGCTGGAGTTTATCCCAGTTACCTGGTAGAGTTTATGCTGGTCAGCTGAGATGATGTCGGCGAGCCGCAGCGCCTCCTGGTGTCTGGAGGAACTCTGCAGCACGCTGAGCAACAAGAAGGTGAGGCGGGGAAGACAGAGGGAGCGCAACGCTGCCATCTGGTGGCTTCGCTCCTCATCTGGCTCAGATTCCTAGGAACAAATACACACAATTAGTGTGTTTCAGTCCGGCGCAATAAGCAACTGCCGCTTGACAAATTCAAACGAGCTCAATAAAATGTTTCATTTCTTGTTTTCCGTTTGCAGCTAAAGGAGGGAAACCTAAATGAACGAACCTCTCTGTTGTCGACCATCCAGCCTCCGTCTACAAACAGCAACACGTTGTAGATTCTCTCCTTCACGTCTTCAGTCAGGACATCAAGGCGACTCGACCACTCCGTCCTGGAGGCCTGAAGCACAAAAACACTCGATTCTTTATTCCGATTTCAGACATGTTGGAACTAAACTTCCTGTTTGTTTTTGAACAGAACAATATTTTATCCCTGAATCTCAGAGAGTGACACGAGCAGAGTGTTTTCTTTCCCACTGTCGCCTCATGCTTGCTCAACTGGAGGAACTGCAGCAAAGGTAACAACTCGATGAAATCTGTTTGCCTGTCTCAGAAAACTGGAAATTTAATCATTTATTTGATTTCAATTGGACAATATGTAGATGGAGCTGAAATTTTTCAGTCTGGTAAAATAAATTCATTCTGTGAAAAAGTTTAATATTTGCTTCCTCATTTCAGAAAGTGAAATCACACAAACTGAAATATTTCAAGTCTATTTCTTGTCATTTTGAAGTTTCTGGCTCTGTATCTGAACTAAAATCATATTTCATATCTTTCAAATATAGATGGAAAATATGGTCTAAAAATAAAATGTATATCTTCTAATACCAGATCAGATTTACAACTTTATAACATGATAAAAACTTTTTAAAAAAGGAGATTTTGCACAATACGCCTAAGAATCTGTTTTTACCTGATACTCCTTCTCCTTCATCTCATTGGCCACTCGCTCTGTGAATTTGGCTTCTGGCGCCAACGCCGGCCTCTGCGGGGCAGAGCTGCTGTGGCTGAACCAGTCAGTGAACGCCTCATGGGCTTCCTGTAAACGGATACCGTTAGCATTGGTACAGCACGCTGATGTCATCAGAGCCCCGCCCACTGACCAGGTAGGCTCTGATGCACAGGTGCTCCCTAATGGCGTTCTCGTCCTCAGCAGGAAGGGGAGCAGTCTGACCGACGGCGGTCCACTGCGAATAAATCTCCCTCATCGAATCCTCGGGAACCTTGGAGAACACGGCCTTGGCCGCGTCGTGTTTCTGCAGTGCTGAGGCGGAAACGACATGGCGGCGCTTTCAATCACAACACCAGGAGAAAAGATTTAAAACAAAGAATAAAAAATCTCCAGACGGCAAATCAGAAGTACCCAGGAAGTTCCTCATGATGGCGTTGGACTGCTTCAGCGCCTCGGCCCGGTGGGCGGGGTCAAACAGCAGCCAATCAATGACGTCAATCTTCTGCTGGTCGTCCTATGAGAGCAGAGGAAACGGTGACAGGTAGGAAGGAAGAGAGGAATTAAGGATCGAAGGAGAGGAGGAAGAAAGGAAAGTAGGAAGAAATGCAGAAAGAGGGTAGGCAAGATTAGAAAGGAAGTAGAAAGGAAATAAATAAATTAGGACACATGGATGGCAGGAAAGAAGAAAGGAAACAAGGAAAAAAGCAAAGAAGGAGGAAGGGAAGGAAGGAAACAAAGAAGAGAAGAAAGGAAGAAGTTTAAGACAGATTTGATGAACCAGTTTCAGATTTTTCTTCCTGGTTCCATGTTGAACAGAAAAAGATCAACTGCAGTTTAGGAAAACCCTCACAGAAATTAATGTTAAATATGAATCATTGTATGAAAACATCTGGTTCCAGCTGTAAATGATCCTTCGCTGGTTTTTACCCGAGTTGTTCCCGTCTCCAGCGTCTGGCTGTGATGCGTAAAACCTGCATCGTCTCTGCGCCGCACCGTCTCCACCACCAGCCGGGTGATCGCAGAAACGTCCAGACCTGAACAGACGGTCAGTTATTCAGAAAGCTGGCCGCCAGGGGGCGCTGTGGAGACCTCAAAGTTACAGGGAAGGTGAGAAAAAATATAAAATTTATCCCATAAATTAAACCCTAAACGTTTTATTTAATCTTTTTTTATATAAAAAATATGTTAAAATAATTTATTTATTAAAATGTTTTTGATCCATCAAACTATCTTAGCGAACAGAAAAATGGAAAAAAGGAACCAACTGCTGAAATATGACATATTTTATCATAAATAGACAGGATTATTATTTAAAACTTCAGTAACAATAACATTTTCTGCTGCAGAACTTATGGTCATCTAAAATCCAGAGCAAAGAGGCAACATTTATGCTAAATTATTTGTAAAAATCTGTGGAATGATGAATAAAAAACTAAAAGTTTTGCAATTATGTCTGCAGGTTTGCGACAACCGACCTGCTGCAGTTGCCAGCTGCAGACAACGGGGGCGCCGCTCCGGCTGGCTGACCGTCTCCAGGAAGGCGGCGTACTGGTTGGTGGCCAGCGCCGCAGGAAGCTGACCCACGTAACTCGCCACCAGGTCGGTGTGCTGGTCCCGGATCAGGAGGGAGACGTACGCTTTCAGCACGTCCACACACACTTCCTCCTGCAAAGCAAAGACATTACCTCACTGCTACTTCCCTTCACGGTTATTAGAAGTATTAAAAACAAAACCTTACCTTTAGAGACAAACCAAGAGAGCGGAAAAACAACACCAGGTGAGTCATGAAGCGCAGCAGGTGCAGAGGGAGGGGCTTAGAGGCTGTGAGCCAATCAGAAAACTCCTCCATCAGACCTGAATCAGAATGAGCAAAAAAATAAAAATAAAAAATCAGAAACTGGAGATAATTTGTTGATTTTTAGCCACTTTTAGAGACTCTGAAAGAACGTAAACACCATCAAGAACCCGATTCTAGTGGCAAAAGTATTTACACCCCTAAAAAAAAAATAATGAAATCAAACATTTAGTAAAAATTTATTTTGTATTATGTATTATGTTATTAGAGAAAATATCTGAACCGATATCAGAATTATTATTGGAGGGAAGGAGAGAAAGTAGGAAACATGGGAAGCATCTAGGAAGGAAGGAAGAACAAAGAACATCAGGAAGTAAGAAACAAAGGAAAGAAGGAAGAAAGGAGAGACGTTAGGATGCATGGAAGAAAAGAAGGACCCATGGAAAGCTCCTGATGGAAAATGTTTGCTGGGCGTGAACTTGTGCGAGGCAGTATAGATCAGAATGTGGCGCCGTGAAGTTGACCTCTCTCAGCCACCATACAGGAAGTAAACCGTGAGATCTCACCGTCCAGATCGCCAAGAATCACAAACTTTTGGATGATGTGAAAATGTTCTCTGGTCTCCTCCAGAACTCTCTGCTCCAACAACATAGAAACACAGATTCAGAGGTCACAGTCATGTGTTCATAACGTCGCCCCTCATTCATTCATCAGAAGGTTTACCTTCGATTCTGACGCCTGAAGCTCCTCGAAGACTTTCTCCATGGTCCAGCTGAGAGGAAGGAAAGAAGATGGCAGAGAAATGAGAGACAAACTCCTGCTGCGGTTCCTCTTCAGCTCTTTGTCTTACTTGGCCTCCAGATATTCCCGCGGTAGTGTCTCCAGCTCCTGATGCGTCATGCCCGATGACATCAGATCCTTTTCCACCAGCGAGTCCACCATGACCCGGAAGTACGCCCAAACGCAATCCTCCCACGTCTCGCACACGGCCAGGATCTGAAACGGCCATCAGCCAGAAACTTTACATTCAGCTTTATTATCGAATAACGAGAAAATTAATAAATCATGAAAGTATGCCAGATTTAGCCAGAGAGGCTAATTACCATCTGTAGTTCACAAACAGGTTATATTGTAATATTACTGAAGTTACATTACCTATAATATTTATAGTGATGATATTAGATGTTTTTTATTCAAAGACTAAAATTCCACAAGTTAAAATTTATTAATATTTTTAAATTAAAGTTGGGAATCAATCACCAAAGTATTTATTCCTTTGTACTGGTGTTAATACTCGTACAGCAACTGTGATAATTGGACCTTTTTCTTTATTTTTACACTTAGAAAAAAACATGCAAACTGTTTTATTGAACATCCCACCAAATATTTTTGGTAGTTTCTAATGCAAACTTCTTAATTCACTTGAAATAAAACAACTAAGTACATTTTCAGCGATTTTGTTCCAAGCCAATAATTCCTGATATCGATGAAACATCATTATTTTCAGAAGGGGCCCAGTGTCGAACCTTGGGGAACACCTGACCCACATGGGAAGTGAAACACTCACCGGTTTGATGTTTCCACTCAGGCTGGCGTAGATCGCCCGTTCGTATCTGTTCAGCTGCTCCTGAAACAGAAACAAACAGTTCAGATTTAAATCAGGGCTGAACGATTCATCATGATTAATCAACTATTAAAATAATTGTAAAGACCTAGTAATCATCATTAACTGTAGAACACAATCTAAAAAAATGCCAGTCTGGTTAAAAAGTAACAAACTCAGGCCACTATCAAGATGGCCGTCAGTTACAAAGATCCTGAAAGTGTGACGTCATATTATAACAGGAGCATTCTTTTGAATATTTTTTTTATTTGCATCTTAATATATTTCTAATATTGTGTAAGAAAAAAGGCTTTTGTAAGAAAAATACAGAATATGCAGATTTCGTATCCAATTAAAAGTCAGAATTGATGACTACAATAATCACTAGGTGGAAATGTGTTTCAGTTAAACTAAATTTTGTCTAAATTCAGTTGTGTTTGCAAGGAAAAAGAATATAAAGCAACATGGGAGACTTTTTCATTTCACTTCCAAACATCTAACTTTATAACTGAATATTTTGGACGCTGCAGGTGAAGGTGAGCAAACCTCCTCTGCCATCCGCCAGCAGCAGGCCTTCCAGATCCCTCGCTGTGGGTTTCCCTCAACAGGCTGCAGCTCTGAGTTTCCTGCAGGAACAGTCACGTTATTCCTTATTTTTTTCTCATTTTCTATCTGTGGTCATCATAAATCCTATTTTTAAGATCAATAATCATGTCAACATGTGGTCAGTGGTGACCTGAGGTCATGTTGGGGTCATGGTATAGTTTCCAGCCCTCCAGAGTTGCTGCTCTCCAGGCCTGACCGCAGCGTTTACAAAGCCTCTGAGCCTGGAAACGAAATGCAAAACATGCAAAAATGCAATAAAAGCTGAAAGAGAAGAGAAATCCTGGTTAACGAAGTGAAGTTTGCTCCACCTCATCTGTCATTCCCGCTCGGATCAGGGTGAACAGATTCTTCAGCAGCCGGGCATCGTCTTCTCTATCCAGGTCTGCAAGGGGGCGCTGTTGCCGGAGGGGAGCGTCTGGGTCCTGAGCAGAAAAATGCAACCGTTACATGCCAACATGCTAACGACGCGTCCAGATCCGTTTCCTCTGCAGAACCGAGCCTCACCAGCTCTGTGACCAGAGGAACGTGGAAGTCGGAGGAACTATTGCTCCTCATCTTCAGAGCGTGAAGCGTGTTCTCCCTAAAACGCAGACAGGTGTTTTAAAACACAGGTGAGTTTCACCAAGGAATCGTTAACCGATAAACTCACCAGCAGACGTTTTTGGCGTAGTATTCAATATTATCGGAAAAATCTCCAATCTGATCTTTGGCGATGCTCTCCAGCCAATCAACCACCAGCTGCAGTAAAAAACATTTAATCTCAGTATTGTTTTAGGAGAAGGAAGTCCAACACTGTTCAAAGTAGCAATGAGCAAAGATTAATCTTTAAATTCAATTCATATACAAAAATACTTTATGGTGAATTTAATAAAAAATAAAATCAGAGTTTTCTCTAGTATCAGGACTGACTAACTTTCCATAACTTAAAGAACTGAACCTTCCATAATATTCTGAATAAACTGAAAATTTTAATGATCTCTCTAGTAAATTAACAAATATTTAGAAAATATTTTTAAAAATGTAACTACACTAAAACTTTAACTAAAGGAACACGAACAATTATTTTTGCAATTTATTATTCTGATGATTAATAAAATAAAAAAATTATTTAAAGATTAAATTCCTATTTTTAATAAGAAAATAAGCATTTTCTTGTCTAAAATGCTAATTGAAATGAATTCAAATGCTACTTGAGGAGTTTTGGCTAAACATTGTTACAGAGGTTGTTTTTATCTTAAATGCAAAATTTGTATTAATTTAGTGCAGTTTTCTCAGCAAGTTAATAATTAATCAATTACTAAATTAGTCGAAGATAATTTCATTATCTTATTTAAGCTTATTTTTAATCACATAAAATAAGCTTAGATGGTAAAAGAAGAAGGTGCAGAATGTGCCGTTTCTTGCGTGTTACCTGGCTCTGCCGTACGATGGCGTCTCTCTGGAAAAGTTGCTCCACAACAACCTTCTCGCTTTCACTGGGAACCTGCAGAAAAAGGTTTTAAAAATCTCATCTGGACTTTTCATCGGATGCATCACGATGTTTTCTGACGGGTTTATTGCTCAAACGTGACCACGGTTAACAAACTTAACGACAGATGAAGAAATTATCCCTTATTTCTTTCTATTTTTCTTCTAAATTCAAGAATTCTTCTAATCTTGCAACTTTTGTCTCATTTTTAATTAAAAAAAACTTCCACTTACAACCATGTCGATCATCATGTCCTCCTCCAGCGCCAACTGGACCCGATCTCTGCAGAGTCAGACACCAGGTTAATTTAAAAAGGCGACCAAGGCGTGCCGAGGGAATTGGATGGCTACCTGTAGAGAGAGGCGATGAGCCTCCAGGTGCCGTTCTCCTGCTGCAGCAGCCAGCGGACCCCCGCCGTCTTACTGTTCTGACCGGCTCGCAGCACCACGGACTGCAGAACGTTCACCTGCAACAGAACCAAGAACCAAGATCAGGTTCTGTCTTTTTATTCATCAAGATGCAGACAGAAATTTACATTTTTCAGACTCCATTTAAAAAAATAGCTAAACTTCATAATCCATTTTAGTCATTGTTGTTTGGGTTGTTTTATTCATTTTGGATATTTAAAATGTTACAGTTGCAGTGTTAAATGTTCTTTAGAAATTAAAATGTTTTTTGTGTAGGTAAACTTGCATTAATATTTAAGTATCAAAATAATGTCATTGTTTATCGCAATCACTTAGAACCAGGGCTGGACAACATGGCTGAAAAACAGATCAGTAGATATCAGTAATTGATTGGTTATTTTGTTTTAAATATCATTTGGTGGGACGTTTCCTGTTTTATCCAGTTTCTCTCTCCATTCAGTTGCTTTTTATGTTTATTTCCTATTTTTCAGGGTGGTGGTGGTGGTGGGTGGTGGTTTCAGGTGAACTTGAAACTGCCAGCAATAGTTTTGAATATTCAATCACAGATTTATTGTGACACTGATCACAATAAATAAATTACAAGACATATCATGACAAATATGAGATATACTGTTATTAATTTATCGTCCAGCCCTAAATAGAATAAATAAAAGGTAAGAAGCCGAACTCCATGGTTCTGTTTGCGGTACCTTCTCCTGGCAAATGTTCTGGTAATCCTCCAGGAGCTCAAACACAGCAGAAGAAGAGTGCTTCAGGAAGGAGGCCAGGAACTCTGAGAAAAGACTGGCGGCCACTGAGCCAATCAGAGAGCCCGATGTTAACAGGTGATGATCAAAACGGCACAGCAGCCAATCAGACAGGAGTCCCTCACCAGCCTCTCCTGGGTCGTCCTCCTTCAGCAGCGCTGAGCTCAGGTTTGCCTCGTCGTCTCTGAAGAAGCTGCTGCTGTCCAACCCAGAAACGGGGGACGTATACAAGCTGTTGGTCCAATCGCTGTCCTCCAAGTTCTGCTCACACGTAAATAAATTAAATACAAACAAACCCAAAGACAAGATGGACCCCAGCTTCCGAATGCGTGTCTCACCGCGTTGTGTCGGGGTGTTTGTGTGTATCGCGGCGTCCGAACGCCAGATACCAAAATGGAGGAGACGTCTGGAACTCTGGGAGTGACTTGGAAACAAAAAGACGGGAGCAAAGTTTGGGATTTCGTCCAACAAGTAGCAGTTTTATGGTAAAATATTTGGACTTGGGCAATAAAACAAATTTTTTGGTTTTGAAGATTTAATTTTTGGAAAATCTGGATTTTTTCCCCCCCTGCCAATGAACTTCTTGGATCTCCTTAGTTCAGGAACGTCAAGGCGGCCATCTTGTTTTGGACTTTGAGTTCTAGTCAAATTTACAATGAAGTTTTAGGGCCAGGCTAAGATTTTATTTTTTATCAAATAAAAGTTATGATGTTTCAAGAATACATTTGTAATAATACCAGAGTTAAAGTTGTAATTTGACTCTGTAATTTGAATTTAACATTTTTCTTCTAATTTTAAGTCAAATATTAATAAAATGCTTTTCTGGTAAATATTTTATTTTAAATATTGTAACTTTGCCCTAATTATTCATCCTCAGAAAGGATGAATAAAATAAAAATCCCTTTTTGAAAATATTTTCTGTCAGTTATAATTTATTTTTTAGAAATTAAAATTGGAAACTAAATCTAGATGGAAAATTAGCATTGCCCAACCCTACGTCGAACTTTGACCCTCACCAGCCTGTCGGAACAGGGCAGCTGGGGTGTTCCTCAGGGAACGGGCCGGGGTGAACGAGGCGCCGATGGGGCTGGCGCCGGGTGACGGGACTGAGCACAGAGTCAGGAACATAATGCAAACTTTTCTCTGACAAATGATTTCCATGATTAGCTCATTTCAAACCTCCAGAAAAACAGCAGTTAGCAAATGATCAACTAAACAACTGTTCTCTCATGTGCTACAAAGCTACTTAGCTATCAGGGATACAAACAGCATTTTAATAACTTTACTGGACTCTGATTTTCTCTAATGGCATCTTTATCCTCTGAACTCCTGATTCACACACCTGTGATTGGAAAACTCTCATGTAAAACAAAAATAATTTGTTTTCTCCAGGAGCAACAGTCAAAATCAAGAGTTTTTTTTTTATCTGAGCTCACAAATAAAAGTATTTTTCTTTAAGGATACAGGCCACTCTCTTCCTCCTGCGGGCGGCGACCGTCACCTCATCATCTCGCACCACTGGAGATGGCAGCTCATTCTGACCCCTTCAGGACAAAAAGACACATGTGGTACATTGGTATTGTTATTCATTTGATCACTTAAAAATGATCAAAATATGATGAAATGGTGTATACACGGATGGAGTTAAATGGGTTTTTTCCTCCACTCAATTTTCCATCATTGTGTTTGTATGCATTGCTCTTTGAAGAGCATGCTCATTCAGCATCGACTTTTTATCATTTGCCATTTATTTAGCGAAATAACGTACAGATTTCTAGACAACTTCCGAGTTAGTTGTGTTCCCAGTGAGTAGATGGGTGTAGTTATTAACTCTATACATGCTTTATATCTGTGATACTGCATGTTATGATCATCCAACTCCATAAAGTGGTGTTGCATGAAGTTCTTATAGAGCACAATTTGAGTCTGCTAACCCTTGAAAAGGTGTCGGTTGCTTCATAACAGTCGCCTTACTGGGTTTGTAACCTCTCATACTTTCTGGAAAAAATTCCTAACTAGTATAATCCAACACGGGTGTGTTTTCAATTCAAATTAAAATGCGCTTCATTGGTCCCGAAGGGATATTAAATGTTGTCGTTGCTCATATGAATTCTCGGTTTTGGCAGTGATTGTGGACTGACATCTACTTTTCTGATACAGAAAAGCTCTAATAACATTAAAAATCCTTTATTAAAGCGGGACTTCAATTCTGTTATTATAAGTTTTAAAATTAACGCTCTTTATTCTCTCCATTTTATAACCTACGTTAATGTTTTATTTCCCAATTTCCAACTATGAACAATTTAAATAAACTGTAAACAAAATTAGCTTGCTAGCATCAGCGTTGACAGTGCAAGAAAGGGTTAGCATTGTTAGCATACTTAGCTGCCGCTAAAGAAAACTATGCAACGAGAAAATGAACACAAACAGAATATTAAACAAGGAGCAAATTAAACACAACTAAAAACTTAAAATTGTAAAATGACATATTTTACCAGTCCATTTTGGAGAGAAGTCAGTTCCCGCTTCACGAGGTTTAGCAGGCTTTCTTCTTCTCTTTTAAACTCTCCGTCAAATAACATGCTTAATACTCTCTACTGCCCCTCAGGTAAAGAGTTAGATTGCACCCACGCGGAGCCTGTCAAAGCCAGTGTTTTTAAAAGTAAATTAAGTTTCTTCGTGTTTAAATGTTAAAGAATAACAACATTAATAAATAATTTACTTTTACGGTCCTTTAAAATAACCACTGGGCTAAACGAAGTGTTTTACAATGAATAAAAAGATAAAATATATAAAGTCAACAATTGTGAAAACCCAGTAACATATATTGCATTGTGTCAAATGCCTTTAGTAGAAAATTATAACAATTTGTGTAAAGATTCACTATTTCCTACACGCTCGTGTTTTGCCAATTAGTTGTTTTCATTGTAAAGTAATGAAAGATGAACAGACGGAAACTTTATTCTTCAGGTCTAGAGTATTGGCGCCATGCTCATAAAAATAATTAAAATATATATAACATTTTGAGAATGAAGTCATAATATTACGAGAATTTTTTTTTGTATTGTTTGCGCTTTCACGTACATAACAAAAAATAAAGTTTTTTTTTTTGTATGTGTAGTGAGGCATCTCTTTACGCGACCCATCTCCGCTCTCCAGTCGCCCCTCCGCTCCGTTAGCTGCCGCTGTGGCTCCGCGGTGTGAAACTCGGAGGAAACAGGAACAAACAGGACGACTCAGGCTTTAGTCAGTTGGACCGCTGCATGTTCACGGGCTGGGAAGAATAATCCACAGGTTCGGCAGAGATTCTGGCTGTGGAAACCCCGGGACTGCAGCAGGAAGGACGGGGAACCGAGGCTGGGATTGGCTCGGTTATTTCCGGAGGGGATCCCGAAGTGAAGCAGGGAAGGAGAAAGGAAGATGGAGACCCCCAGGTAAACTTTTCTTATTGCGTGGCAGTCTCTCAAACACAATGACAAGTTGTTTGTGTTTCTAAAATTAAAACTACATTTCTCATTAAAGCTACAGGAACTCACTTTTAAATTATTTATATTACATTTAAGAAATTTGGGGGAAAAAAATATAAGTAAACTTTCCTGTTCATAATAAAGCTTTTAAACTAAAGGATAAATATAAATCTTTGGAGTCAAATGTCTCCACTGAATGACGAGGCTGGTTTTCTGAGCTGTTTGAGGACTAAAGGTTGGGTTTGATTCCTGTATTAAAAGTCACTGTAGTTTCAGACTTTATTCTCTGTCCATCAAATTGTTGATGCATTCATCCATCTGCTCATTTATCCATCTTTTCAACCCTCAATTTGTTTACATGTTCAATAATTTGGTAAATTTTTGTCCATCCATTAGTTTCTTTTTTCCAATTAATTTATCCAAAATCCATCTATTCCTCCATCCATTCATCCATCTCTTCAATCATCCATCCATCCATGTTCTATAAAAACTGTATTATCTCTGGATCCGTTTGCTTCTGGAGTTCAATACAATAATAATAATAATAATAATAGTTGAGTTTATGAACTTTGGATCAACTCACTTCTAATATTCTTATCTTCAAATTGTATTTTCTCCGATCTGCCCTTTCTCTTCTGTAGTCCTGCATTTTGAGCGTGACAAATCCGACCTGGGAAAAGTTGAATTGGGAGCCATCCAGAACCATGGCCCAGCAGCTCTTTGGGTTTCCAGCCAACCGGCGTATCATCACCGGCCTGCTGGTCAACCTCTTCTCCTCCATCTGCATCGTCTTCATCAACAAGTGGATCTACGTCCACTACGGCTTCCCCAACATGACCCTCACCCTCGTTCATTTTGTGGTCACATGGTTGGGACTCTACATCTGCCAGAAAATGGACATTTTCTGTCCAAAAAGCCTACCAGTGCGCAGGATCATGTGGTTGGCACTCAGCTTTTGTGGCTTTGTGGCCTTCACCAACCTCTCTCTGCAGAACAACTCGATAGGAACGTACCAGCTGGCCAAAGTCATGACCACGCCCGTCATCATCCTCATCCAGACCACATATTACAAGAAGACTTTCTCTACCAAGATTAAGCTGACGCTAGTGAGGAAAATCTATATGTATCTATAGAATCTATAGGGCTCAAACGATTAATCAGAATAATAACAATTAATCATTACTAGGTGTGATTAATTGGGACTAATCTGATTAATCACAATTAATTGCATGAAGTAAAATTGATTGGATTAATTGCAACTAATCGGAATACTCACAATTAGCCAGCTAAATAATGATTAATCAGAGTAATTTTGATTAATTGAGTTAATTGCAAGTAATCAGAATATTTGCAAATAATTGAATTAATTACAATAATCCAATTAATTAAGTAATCCATTTTACTGAATTCAATAAACAAATTGAATTGTTTATTTGCATGTTTTAATGTATATATATAATATTGTGTAAAGAAGGGTTAAGTGATTAAATGATAGATCTGCAGAATGTGCCAATTTTTTAATCAATTACAAAGGTAATTGTTCATTGTGGTAATAAAAGTCTAATTTTGTAAATCTGCTGTTTCCTTGATAAAACATTCAGTTTTGCTTCATTTGTCCTTCCAGGTACCCATAACTTTGGGGGTGATATTGAACTCCTACTACGACGTGCGTTTCAACCTGTTGGGGACGGTTTTTGCCACACTGGGGGTTCTTGTCACTTCACTTTACCAAGTGGTGAGTAAATATCCACCCATGGATCCTCTGAGAGCAGCAAACTAAACTGAAATGACGCAAAACCCTTTTTTGTGTTTCAGTGGGTGGGAGCGAAACAACATGAGCTCCAGGTGAACTCCATGCAGCTTCTCTACTACCAGGTAAGAAGCCTGGTGCAGGTCGAAGGTCAGTTATTGCTCCTAATAAACAGTCCAGTTGAGACTTCTCTTGTCACTGCTGACTCACAACCTGTGCAGTTTTTGCCCCACATGCAAAACGCCATATTGGTCAAAAACAGACGCTGCAGCAGCAGCATCATGCTGAAGGGGTATGTTTATAAAGCAGGGCAACTCCTAAATACTGGCTGATTATAAACATTCAGCCAGAGCCAGAGCTGCAATGTTTTAGATCAAAACATATATTAAAATGGCCTAATCAAAGTCCAAACCCAAATCTAACTGTTTTACTACTAAAACTGCTTTTCACAGACACGCTCCACCCAGTTTGGCTAAGTTTGCTAAGACGTATTTGCAAGAATTATAGCATCTAAATGTGCAAAGCTGGTGGGCACAAAAACCGAAAGGCCGGAAAACAAATACATGCCACACTTTTCAGATTTCCAAAGAGAATTTTGAGAATCTGTACATTTTTCCTTCATTTTCATTTTGTGTATTTTTAAATGAAATTAGTTTAAAATATATATATTTAATTTCATAATTTAAATGTATGTTACATAATTTAATGAGAGATTTATTTATTTCATTGCATATTTGTTTAATCTTGTCCCATTTGGCCCTCCGTACACCTCAGGCTCCTCTGTCATCCGCCATCCTCCTCGGGATCATCCCGCTGTTTGAGCCGCTGGCCGGAGACGGCGGGATATTCGGACCCTGGTCATTGCCTGCTCTGGTTAGACATCAAAAATGCTAACGCTAATGCTAATGCTAACTCACAGCAGCTAACCCTGGTTTTTTCCTGAAGTATTAACATTGCTGTACTCCCTCTGACCAGGTGGCGGTGCTGTTCTCTGGCGTGGTGGCGTTCCTCGTTAACCTTTCCATCTACTGGATCATTGGGAACACTTCGGCTGTAACGTATCCTTCAGGCACGGAGGGGAGGGAGTGGTGATGAGGGCTCAGGTGGTTCAGGAGGGATTATTTGTTTTTCCGTCCGTTCATCCATCCGTTTGTTGTCCCTTGATTCCTTCTTTCAGCTACAACATGTTCGGTCATTTCAAGTTCTGCATCACTCTGATTGGAGGATATCTGCTCTTCCACGACCCGCTGTCTCTCAACCAGGTGAAGCTAACTTCCTCTAGCTCTGCGGTGAAGCTAACTTCCTCTAGCTCTGCTCTGTGGAGTCAACCGTTAATGTCCTGCTAAGCTGTCTCTCATGTCTATCTGTCTCTGTCTGTCCCTCAGGCGTTGGGAATCCTCTGTACGCTGGCAGGAATCCTGTCCTACACTCACTTCAAGCTGCTTGAACAGGAAGAGGGAAAAAGCCGCCTGGCTCAGAAGCCATAGGCTGACCTCTGACCCCTCACTGCAACCAGATGAAGAAACCTCCTTAGATGTCTCAGAATGTCCTTCAGAGGAACAAAACATTTTTTTAAAATTTGACTCTTCAGGAAGAGAAGCGGAAACAAATCGCAGATTGTCTCAACTCAAAATCCAAAGCAGTGTTAGCTTCAAAAAACAACATTTTCATTTTCAAAAAGATCAGGATAACGGCCTTTCAGGAGTTTTTGCTCGAACAGATTTGGGTCTGAGTTGTCTGAAGAATTTCCTGCGAATATTTGAGATTTAGTTGACAAACTGGACGGTTTTAGAGCAACTGATCAACAGAAATCAGACCAAAACAAAGCTGACGGTGCCTATTCTGAACATCGCTTACGCTGCCACTCATCATGGGCTTCAGTGTTGTTCATTTTAGGTGTTTAATGATTTATTTACTCATATTCTAGGGTGATTTTGATCATGTAAAACAAAGACTGCCTTTTTATCAATCAAGTTTTCAGCATACTGGGTTTTTACAAAAAACCAAAATACACCCTTTAATGTTTGGTTAAATGTTTGAGGAGCAAAGAAGTCAACTATTTCAGATCATTCGTTCCAAATACATAAACTCTTACCAAGTAATTTTCAGCAACAAATAGGAACCTGTTTTAGGTCAATAATTTCTTAATATTGATGAAAAAGTATTAGTTCCACTCGCAGATTTTCTCTTGTAGTTTTTCATCAAATTTAATGAATTATTAACTGAAAATAAGATATCCTTGCTGAAAAGTTACTTGTAAATTAATTCTGTCTTATTTCAGGTGTGCAAAGATATTTGCACTAGAAACTAGGCAGAAATTCTTGGTAAAATTTTGGGGTTTTTGCAGTGTTATCTTGTAGAAACATGGAAATCTGAGTTAATTAGATGTCTAACAATGGACTAGCTCTTGGGCAAGGTGGTGGTGGTGTCATGCTATGGGGCTGCACAAAATGAACGGAAAGAATAAAGATGGTGGACTACCTCCACATTTTTTGACTTTGCCTCAAATCAACAGCTCTATGTTTGAAACTGGGACTCAGTTTGGTGAATCAGGAAACCAAATCTTTACCTGGCGGAATCAGTTTTAGCTGATAACTCATTTTTTCCTGGCTGAATTTAGCCTAAGACATTTCAGCGATGCAGTTTTTTCCTTGAATGGATTCATTTCAGTTTTATTTTTACAGAAAAGAATAATCATGCTTTAATCGTCAATTTTTTTTTTACCGATTTCTTTATTTTATTAATTTAGTCTGGGTTATTATTTTCTGTTTGAAGCTTAATTACATTCTGCAGTAGATTTCTTTTTTATTCTTTGTCTTTTTGTTTATGTTTTCTTGTTTTAAAATGAGTTGTAATAAATCGGGTTGTAATGTGAAAAATTGCAATATTCTGCAATAAACTGCTGGAATTATGCTGTAATTTCCTCTAGTGTGCTTACTTGTGTAAAATTGAGTACAACTCAATAATTAATTTTCATTTTAATTAATGAATGGTTAGAGAAAACCTTTATTTCAGGACTTTTTAAGAATTGATCAAATAAAACATTTTTTTGGCTCTGAAATTAATTAGATTTTTGTTCTTTACATATTATGTCAAAAACATAAACATAACCTGAGTACAGAAAGTATTTCTTTAATAATTTCATTAGGTGAAGAAAAGTTATGCAGCATACCAATGACTCAAAATAAAAATTAAGGTTTTGTGCCCAAGTTAAAATCTAGATTTTAATCTGATTCTGATGTGTGATCTTTTCTATGTTACAATTATTTTTGAAAAAAATGGAAAGAAAAAAAAAATTTAAAAGATGCAAGCAATATCAACTATTTAAAAATAGTAATAACTATAAAAAAAATATAAATTATGTGCGATAAATAGTGTACTATAAAAACTAAAATGATTATTTATTTATTTTATTCCTTAGTGGGAGTGTTTGAGGAGGAAAATCCTAGTTTTAAAGTTATATTAGCCGCCTAGCATAGCCTAACATACAACTACAGGCGACCTTAAAAATTCCAGTTGACACAATTTAAATTTGCCAAGATATATGATAAAGTAAAATATACATATATTAAAAATAAATCTGTATTGATATTGACCAATTATTTTAGCTGCCACAAAATGACCCATGTTTGTTTTATTTACTATTTTTTTAATCAGGCAAAACGTATAGTACCAATACAACAGGGTCCTTCTTCGGTTAACTTGGAAACCATTCACCGATGTTTGTTTTGGAGTCATCAGTAGGTAAAATTCATCTTTTTACAGCCACATTTCCACCATTTTGTGTCTATATATGTTATTTTACCCTGTATGTTATTTAAAGTCAACATTGCCACAGCTTAATGCGCATTCCCGGAGTGTATAAACGTCTGTTAATGTCGGTTCATACAATGACTTTGCTAATGCTAATGCTAACTTATGAATTTCTAAACACATTTTTACGCTACAACTTGTTACTAGCACCCTGAAATGAAAGCACATCGACGACTTTAGCTGTTAAGAGCTGAAGGAACTTGTCTTATTTCAGTAAACGTGTCAGTTCAGGTCTGTGGTTAAAAGGCGGTTCGTTGGTTTGATTTCCGACTCTTCCTCGCGATGCAAGTAAATGGTTTTGTCGTTAAATTAGGTTTTGAAATAACAATTTTAAGAGATCCCCGACTTGTTACAGGTCCTACAGTTTAAATTATTTTTTTTGCGTGGTAATGGTTGGTAGTTTGAAGAAGTGCTGCAGCATCATTCCAGCTCTGTATTATGAAGTTGAATTGAATAGAACCGTGTGGAGTTAAAATCCAAATTTTGTCTTTAAAACTGGTAGATTATGTATTTATTTTTTATAAAATAAGGAATGTCTTCTTTTGCGAAGGGATTTTTAGAAGTTGTTTTAATCAGCTGTTACATGTTAATGTGTCAGATTGCCACAAAAATAATTTATTATATTCAAGTGCAAAATTCTTTGGCTCTGCATCAAATTCAGAAATACTTTATAAAACCCACAGGGAAGGTAAATGTTTTTGAGACTCATTATTAACTAGAATCCATCAGAGACTTATTGCATATGGTGAATTATTCTTGAAGAAAAATCACAATGAGTTAAATATTCACAATCATTGTTGGATTTTTGAACGACTTAACTTTTTTCATTCCGATGAAGAAAAGCCCCAAAATCCAGTTTGTATCTGGTTTAATTTATCAGGTATGTTTTGACATACCAGCTTAAGTTTAAGAATCTTTTCCTGTTTGATTAATAAGCAATTCTCTAAAAAGGGTTTGGTTCTGAAATTAAGCAGTGTCATATATTAGGATTTCACTCTTCTGAATAGTTTTCTTTTTTGTTGAAGAAAATTTGTTGTTCTCCATCCTCAGTATGCCTGCTGAGAGCAAGCCCTCAGTAAACATGGATGAAAAAGACGTCAACTCCTTCACCAACAAAGAAAAAGAGAAGGACAAAGAGGCTGAACGGAGGGCTGCATCTGCTAGAGACAAGGCTAAAGAAGAGGCGAAAGCCGGTGGTAAAAAGGATACGCGACGGAAGAAAGAGGAGGAAAAGCAGAAAGTGGAGGAGGATCAGAAGAAGAAAGAGGAGGAGGAGAAGAAGCAACAGGAGGAGCTGCAGAAGAAGCTCGAAGAAGATGAGGCCAAACGGCAGCGTGAGGAAGAGGCAGCGTTGCTCAAGTGAGTCATGATTAACTTCATTATGAAGAAGAAACCGAGTGATGAGGTCAAATTAAGTTTGGATTAATGCAGTTCATCAAGAAGATTTCATTAAGAGATTCTGGCTTTAATTTGTCCTATTTAGGAGTCAAACATAAAGCAGCTGCTTATTTTATTAAATCAACGAGTCACAAAACAGTTAAATTTTGGTTGGATGCATTTAAATCAAATCCATTAATTCTAAAATCAAAATAATGTCAGACTTTCAAATGTAAACATAAGATATATACATAAATTTAACATGCTTCTCCTGTTTGGAAGCAGAACACATGAGAGGTCTGGAAGATTGATGCAACAGCAGCAGATCTTTCAATTTTTAACCTTTTAATCTAAAAGTTTTAAAATAAAACCAAGATTAGTTTCTAATCCAATGTATTGGAACATTTGAAATAAGACAAAATTAACTAACAAAGCACTTTTCAGCAAGATGCAGTAATTCCTTAATATTGATAAAAACCTGCTTGTTCATTTGCCAGATTATTTTACTTACAACAAGAAATTTTCCCCGTGTTTGTCGTAAAATAATCTGCAGGTGGAACTAGAACTTTTTCATCAATATTACTTAAAACAATCTGCTTTATATCACTGAAAAGTTACTTGTAAATTAGTTTTGTTGTATTTTCAGTGTAATAAGATATTTGCACTAGAAACTAGACCATAAATAATTGTTAAGATTTTGTGTTTTTTCAGCGTAATGAAAAACCCAGAACTATTCTAACCCTGGTCCACCGTTGCCTCTCGCCTTCAGGGAAAAGGAGGAGGGCCACCAGCTGCACCAGGAGGCCTGGGAACGGCATCAGGGCCGGAAGGAGCTCCGCAGCCGGAACCAGAACGCCCAGGAGGCCCGACCCGAGGAGGCCTTCTTCAGCCGCCTGGACTCCAGCCTGAAGAAGAACACGGCCTTCGTCAAGAAGCTGCGCACGCTGACGGAGCAGCAGCGCGACGCACTCTCCAACGACTTCGCCTCGCTCAACCTCAGCAAGTACATCGGCGAGGCTGTGAGCTCGCTGGTGGAGGCCAAGCTGAAGATTTCCGACGTGGGCTGCGCCGTGCACCTGTGCTCCCTGTTCCACCAGCGCTACACTGAGTTCGCGCCGCTGCTGCTGCAAGCCTGGAAGAAGCACTTTGAGGCCAGGAAGGAGGACAAGGCGCCCAATGTGAGCAAGCTCCGCACCGACCTGCGCTTCATCGCCGAGCTCACCATCGTCGGCCTGTTCACCGACAAGGAGGGGCTGTCGCTGATCTACGAGCAGCTGAAGAACATCATCGGGACGGACCGCGAGACGCACACTCATGTGTCGGTAGTGATCAGCTTCTGCAAGCACTGCGGCGACGACATCGCAGGTCTGGTGCCGCGCAGGGTGAAGCTGGCGGCAGAGAAGTTCGGCCTTGCGTTCCCGCCGAGCGAGATCATCAGCACCGAGAAGCAGCAGCCGTTCCAGAACCTGCTGAGGGAATACTTCACCTCCCTGACCAAACACCTGAAGAAGGACCACCGGGAGCTGCAGAACACCGAGAGGCAGAACCGGTCAGATCAATCAACCAATAAATCAATCTATCAAGTTTATTTGTGTAGCACAATTCAGCAACACAGCAGTTCAAAGGACTTTTCATCATAATAAAGACATAGAAATGTTAAAAAAGTAATAAAAACAACACACTGCCATCAATTGTGAAACTCCAAACATTTAATTTTATCAAGTACCATAGTTAAAATCAAAATACACATGAAATATGTTGATCAATGTTCAATTTGTTACTTTTCCAAAGCAACCAAACTTGTGGGTTTTAGTCTAGATTTAAAGGAACTCAATGTTTCGGCTGGTTTGCAGTTTTTCTGGAAGTTGGTTCCAGATTTGCGCGACCATAGAAGCTGAATGCTGCTTCTCCATGAGAGGCCTGGAAGGTTGATCCAGCAGCAGCAGATCTTTAATCCGATCAGTGATTTATGAACTACCAGCAGGAGTTAAAGTCTCTTCTCTCAGTGAAGGATTGTAGAGCCGGGTGATGTAGAGCCGGGTGATGTAGAACTGGGTGATGTAGAGCCGGGTGATGTAGAACCGGGTGATTTAGAACTGGGTGATGTAGAGCCGGGTGATGTAGAACTGGGTGATGTAGAACTGGGTGATGTAGAACTGGGTGATGTAGAACCGGGTGATGTAGAGCCGGGTGATGTAGAGCTGGGTGATGTAGAGCTGGGTGGCGTCTCTATTCTCCTGGTTCGAGTCAGAACTCCAGCAGCAGCGTTCTGGATCGTTGGTCTGTTAGTCTGACCTGCTGCAGGAATCAAAGCCTCAGCAGAGAAAAGCCTGGATGAGTTTCTCTGCTGAGACTTTAGTCTTGAAAAACCAAAACTTCAGTTAATCAATGAAATTGATTAATCGCTCACGTTGCTTCATGTTTTTCTGCCAATCCGCCCGACTCATTTAATCAGTTCCCCTTTAAACTTTAGTTGCTTTTTCTTTCATTTTCAGTTCACTATCAGACGACTTTCTGTTTTTTAAATGCTCTCAGAATTATAAATGAGCTCATCAACTCCAAGAAAGTTAACAGAAAACGGAAAAGTAAATTAATTTTCCGGTAAAATGGATTTTTAAGCACTTTGACCCGAGCTGAGGTATTCTGTTGTTGGTTTCAGGCGGATCTTGCACTCCAAAGGCGAGCTGAGCGAGGATCGCCACAAGCAGTATGAGGAGTTCGCCACGTCTTACCAGAAGCTGCTGGCCAACACGCAGACGCTGGCTGACCTGCTGGACGAAAACATGCCGGAGCTGCCGCAGGACAAGACCGTGCAGGAAGGTGAGCGAGCGCCCAGCGGGGGGCGCCCAGCGGGGGGCGCCCAGCGGGGGGCGCCCAGCGGGGGGCGCCCAGCGAGGGGCGCCCAGCGGGGGGCGCCCAGCGGGTGGGGAGGCCCTCAGCTGCATCAGATCAAGTTACTGGGAAATAGTAATTTGTTACTGATTACGTCCCCAAAAAAGTCATCCAGTTACTATACTGATCATTTATTCTCAAAATTGAGGGGTTGCTGGGTAACGGGGTGGAATTCTGCTGGGGTTGCTAGGTAACAGGGTGGAATTCTGCTGGGGTTGCTAGGTTACGAGGAAGAGTCTGTGGAATGTGACTTAACAATCAGGAAGTTTTTGAAACAGCTCATTTTCCAGGCACCAAAGCAATTATAACTCATTGGCCAAAAAAGGAATTTTATTGTAATTGTTTAGCTCAGGGTTTTTGAGTGCTTGGTCTGTCTTTTCGAGGCTAATGGAAGTATAAAAATGTGAATTTTGCATAAAACTATCCTTCTCTGGATAATTTGGTTGGATGTAGCCCTGGCATCAGCTGTTTTCTCCCCCAGAGCACGGCCCCGGCATCGACATCTTCACCCCGGGGAAACCTGGAGAATACGAACTGGAGGGCGGCATCTGGGAGGACGAAGACGCACGAAACTTCTACGAAAACCTGATCGACCTGAAGGCTTTCATTCCCGCCATCCTGTTCAAGGACAACGAGAAGAGCGGCCTGAGCAAAGACAAGGACGACGCCAAAGGTACGTTTATCACTATTCTGTGGTTTCTTAGTTTTATTTAATTATTTTGAAGTATTGCTAGTCTTGAGTAAAATTTCTGGATTCTGTGAGTAAAAACTTAAACTTTTTTTTAAAAGTTCCTAAGTTTCAAGTTGAAAAAAACTTATTTGAAAAAATATTTCTTTCACTTGTTATTTTGTATTTGTCATTAAAGTGATTTATTTTCTTTTTGGTCTTTAAAAGTACAGAAATTTTCACATAAGTTTGTATTTTAGTCCATCTGATAATGCAGTTTTTGAATATTAAAAAACTGCATCTGTGATCAATCAGTTGTTCAGTATTGAGTAGATTTTTGTTTAGAACAAGTTTGTTCTTCATTCAGTGAAATTACTGTCAGAAATTTCATTCAAGAGTAGAGATACTTCACAACAAACTGAATCAGGTGATAGTTAAATAACTAGTTACTGCCCAACTTTTGTCTTTGGCTAAAGATCATGAGCAACGTCTGCTGCTAGCGCTAGGCTAGCAAGTTTGTTGCAGTTGCATTTACCCAGGATGCCATGCGTTTTAATTCACCTCCTGCTTTTGGAGCGATCTCTAATAGAGTTCACTTCACCCGAACTGAGACCGAGATTTGTAGGCGAACCAGAGATAGTTCAGCATTCACACCTCAGCAGAACACACTGGACTTTCTGGACAAGCGGACCGGAGTCGGGTTGGAGCGGACCAATGGGGCCGTGTGAGTGATGCACTGTGTTCCTCAGATGGCAGAGAAGGGAAGGACGTGAGCGCCACAGAAGACCTGGAGCTGGAGCTGGAGGTGCTGGACATCGCAGACGAGCCTCTGGAGCTGGAGGGAGGAGACGAGGTGGAGAACGAGGAGCTGGCCAAGAAGCTGCTGGATGAGCAAGGTGGGAACTGATTCCAATCTGACATTTTCCTGAGCAATTCAAATGAAAAACACGTGGAAATGGAAACATAATCTGACTAAACTGAAGTATTTCACAGATTATCAGTTGCTCTATTTAAATATCCCCTTTTTAATCTGATATTATCATTTATGCCAATAATTTTTGGGACAATTCATCCATCAGATCCCTGATTTGTTCCTAGAACTGCAACTAATGATTATTTTTTTAATCAATTACTCTGACAATTAATCTGATCAAATTTTGCACATTCTTCAAAATTTTCATCCATTTTATACATTATTAAAAATACATTAATTCTCTTCCATTTTATAGAGAAAATTAGCATTTTCTTGAATTAAAAGCAGCAAAGGAAACACCTGCAGTCAAAAAACCACTTAACATGTGAAAAGTTCTTCTGTTTTTGCTTGACTTTACATCAGCACAGCGTATTTATTCATTAGATTAACTGGTTAATAACACGACACAAAAGATGATTAATATAATAGTATTTTGAATAAAAAGTCGGAAATTAAGTCTGATAGCAGATTTACCTGCATTTTTTCTTTTATTAATAGGTTTTTAGTTAATCTAGATTTTACACATAATGGTCGTTATTTTGTGCAGAGCAAGAAGACGAGGAGGCCAACACCGGGTCGCACCTGAAGCTGATCGTGGACGCCTTCATTCAGCAGCTTCCTAACTGTGTCAACAGGGACCTGATAGACAAGGTGAGTTAATTTGAGGCTCAGATTAACTCTGAAGTCTGTTAATCTGAGGTTCAGACCTCAGATTAACTCTGCTGCAGCTGCAAACAGTCAATAAACGGCTGATTTGGACTCTTCCAGGCCGCCATGGACTTCTGCATGAACATGAACACCAAATCCAACCGGAGGAAACTGGTCCGGGCCTTGTTCACCGTCCCCAGGCAGAGGTGAGGTTCATACCTGGAATCGCCACACAGAGGCGCTGTCGCACCGTGTTTCTGTTTGGTGACCCGCTGATGTTTCAGGTTGGATCTTCTGCCTTTCTACTCTCGCCTGGTGGCGACGCTGCATCCCTGCATGTCAGACGTAGCCGAGGATCTTTGCTCCATGCTGAAGGGAGACTTCAGGTTCCATGTGGGTCGTTTTTCCATCATTAAACCTTTAAATTCACTGTAAATACAGAGACAAATACACATCTGCACATCTCAGTATTAGTTAAGCCTTTCAGGTGGTAGAAATACTTGAAAAATGCTTAAATGTATGTACTTTCAAGAACTTTAATTTCTGTGTAAAGTCCTTGAAAGTGCTTTATATTCAAACTGCAGTTTAATTAAAAACAAAAAAAAGTGCAATCTAACATTTGATTAAACGCCTAAAATAGGGAAATGTTATTTGCAGTTAAACCAAATGTTTTTGTTAAATCAGACAAAACTTGTTTTAGACAGAAATGGCAAAATTATTTTGCTGAAACCCAGAAAAATAACTGATTAGTCTGATTAATGGATACAGCGCTACATATTTTCTTATGTCTTGCATTAACATTTCCAAATGTACAAAACTCTTGTGCATTAAAACACTAATATAAGTAATCAATTAACCTGATTAATCGTGTCTTCCCTAATCTCAAGTGCAGTTCTGGGAAAGTTTGAAAACTTCCCTGGAAATGCTTGACGGGTTCTTGCAGTTTTACTGTGTAAATGTAGAAACCCTGCAATTTATTTAAATATAGAAAAGCCAAAAAAACATCAAATAAGGCTTGAAAATATTTGCTTCAGTAAATGTTTGTCCCATTTTTAGATCCGTAAGAAGGACCAGATCAACATCGAGACCAAAAACAAAACTGTGCGATTCATCGGAGAACTTTCCAAGTTCAAGATGTTCTCAAAGACCGACACGCTTCACTGCCTGAAGGCGAGTCTGGACCTCCAAACGTCCTCCGGTTTCCTCAGATGCTTGATTAACATGTCGTTGTGCTGCACCCCATCAGATGCTGCTGTCTGATTTCACTCACCACCACATCGAGATGGCCTGCACGCTGCTGGAGACCTGCGGCCGCTTCCTGTTCCGCTCGCCCGACTCTCACCTGCGGACCAGCGTCCTGCTGGTCAGTCCGCTCCCTGCGGCGCCAACGTTTCTGTCTTTATGAGCACAAAAACCAGCTGCTGCAAAACTTGAACACAGTTTAAATTTTGTTCAGCAAATGTGCGCAAAACTTTCTGTGTTGCACAAAAAACGTTTTGAATTGCGGTGTTTCTATTACATACATTTTTTTGAAGGACAATTTCGTTTATGGAGACTTAATAATTCATTTGATTTGTTTTGTTTATTTTGGATATTTAAAATGTCAGAATTATTTCCAGTTCCAGTGTTAAACGTTAGAATTTAAAGTTTGTTGATCTTTGAGAATTTTTTGTTGCATTTTGATGTCATTATTACCGTGATATCACTCGAAAATGGTCTCAAAACAACAACATTATTGTTTATCGTGTTAACGTCCTGGACAATTTATCGTCCAGCAAAATGCTAAAAAAAAACAAAAAACAGTGTTTTATTTTTTCTTTAACCATCAGCAGATATTCAGCTCAAATTGTCTCTGCTCTGCAGGAGCAAATGATGCGTAAAAAGCAGGCGCAGCACCTGGACGCGCGCTATGTCACCATGGTGGAGAACGCCTACTACTACTGCAACCCGCCGCCCATCGAGAAGGCCGTGAAGAAGAAGCGGCCGCCGCTGCAGGAGTACATCAGGAAGCTGCTGTACAAGGACCTGTCCAAGGTCACCACGGAGAAGGTGCTGCGGCAGATGCGCAAGCTGCCGTGGCAGGAGCCCGAGGTGAAGGGCTACCTGATCTGCTGCATGATCAACATCTGGAACGTCAAGTACAACAGCATCCACTGCGTGGCCAACCTGCTGGCCGGCCTGGTGGCGTACCAGGAGGACGTGGGCATCCACGTGGTGGACGGCGTCCTGGAGGACATCCGGCTCGGCATGGAGGTACGCTCACACAAACTCTACCTGCGTATCATGATCTGCGGTTCATGACCAGCTGGAGGAAAACTTCTCTTAATTACTACTCTGAAGAAGTCCTTTCAGTAAATTTTGTTTCTTTGAGTCTGTACATTCTAGTTATTGAAATAATCAATTTAGCAATAAATTAATCATTAATAGATAAATCGCAATTAATCCGATTAATCGTTCAGCTCCACATGCTCCTTTATTAACATTTCTAATGTATTAAAATGTCTCTTCTGCATTAAAAGGCATCGATAGACGTGTAAAAACAGGAACTGTTCCAGGTTTCCTTAGCAGTTGCCGTTGCAAAACGGAAAATTTGAAGCCTGAGTTTCACCTGGAATATTTCAGCTGCACATGAAGAGCCGTCTGCACATTACTGCACGCATTAAGCATCCACCCTGCGCCACCCAATGGAAACACTGAGCCTTTTGTCCGAGCCTGTTGACAGTAACTACAGTATGTTTACTCAAACTGTGACTTTAGACCAAAGCCTAAAGGATTTGCAAAATGATCCCAGTGAGAACTTTGCTGGACTTTGGTTAGATTTCAGTAAAATGTGGAAAGTCTTGTCACTTCTTTATTTTCTGTTGGATTTAAACCCCTGCTGTACATTTCTTATGTGTCAGAATAAAAAACTTGGATCTGTGAGAATCAGAACTGGTATTTCAGACCTCAGATAAAACCAGAAGTTAGAATCTGTCAGAAAAATCCAGCTTGCATCTTTTCTTTCTGACATCGGACTGAGCTGAAGAGACGCGGTGCAGATCCTCCTGCATCTCCAGCCTTGATTTAACATCAACGCAGTGCAGGCCTGATCCAGAGATCAGTTCTAGATTAACTGACTCACAAGGTGCTTAACAGGAGATTTCTTTACAGAATTTGAAGCTAAAACTTCAACTTAATGTGTTGTGGGTAGAAAATGGAAAGTTTTTTAAATTTTGAAAGCAGTTTTAGCTGAATTCCTTCTGAGTGTGTTTCTTGTTCACCATTTTGCCTTTATTTGAGGATTTACACTTCAGTTAATGATTAATCGATTTCTAAATTACTTGACAATTATTTTAAGAATTGATTATTCACAATCAATTCATTTCAACCTACATGTTGTTTTCTTCTTTTAACACTTCCAGTTGTAGAAAACTTGCTCTTGTTCATTAACAAACACCAATAGACATGTGAATGACCCAGTTAACAATTAATTGTATTTTCATAGTATTTCCTATATTCTGCCTTCTGAAAGTGAAACTCTAGATAATTTGACATCAGCTGGAAATAAAAAAATGGAAATGAAGTCTGAGTCAAACCTTCAACGCTCCAGTTAATAATGTGGCTCCCCACAGCATGATGCTGCCACCACAGCTTTGATGGTTTGCTGTTTCCAGGTCAACCAGCCCAAGTTCAACCAGCGGCGGATCAGCAGCGCCAAGTTCCTGGGTGAGCTCTACAACTACCGCATGGTGGAGTCGGCCGTGGTCTTCCGGACCCTCTTCTCCTTCATCTCCTTCGGGGTGAACCCGGACGGCAGCCCCAGCCCGCTGGACCCGCCCGAGCACCTGTTCCGCATCCGGCTCGTCTGCACGCTGCTCGACACCTGCGGCCAGTACTTCGACCGCGGCTCCAGCAAGAAGAAGCTCGACTGTTTCCTCATCTACTTCCAGGTAGGTTCAGCACCTCCCGCCGCTAACATGCTACCAGAACCGCTGGGTTCATACCGGGGCTTCAGTCCGGGAGAATTTGGGGTTTTCAAGGTCTGGAAAGTCCTTGAAAGTGATTCAGATTCAAATGGAGCAGAATAAAGTTGATAAAGTTCAATCTCACGCTTAATTAGAAACATCAATTTGAAAACAAATATTTTAAATCAGAATCAACTTTTCTTAGTTTGGATCAGTGAGAATCACCCAAATTATTTCTGTTTGCTAAATGGAGAGAAAATCTCTTAGAGATTGTTTGTAACTTTCCCTTTATTTATTTTGTTTAACCAGAATTGTTTTAATTCTCATTCAGAATATTGTGTTTATGCCTTTAATCTGAGGAGAAAACAATTTATTTGATATGAATTGTTCCATTGAAACAAATATTCATAATATCTCAATAACTTATTGTCTTACATTTTATGTCAGAAAACATTTGTTTGTTTAACAGCTGCTGCAGAATGGAGATTACAGCCACAAACAGATGAATAAGTTATAAATGATGTCACATGATGGTGAATTCAAGCAGTTTTTTGTGAACCTTTCTGAAGGTTTGATGAGGTTTGTGTTTCTGCAGCGCTACATTTGGTGGAAGAAGAGCGTGGATGTTTGGACGAAGGACCACCCGTTCCCCATCGACATCGACTACATGATCAGCGACACGCTGGAGCTTCTGCGGCCCAAGATGCGGCTCAGCTGCTCGCTGGACGACGCCACCAGGCAGGCGGCCGACCTGGAGAGGGAAGTTCTCGTTAAACTGGGTGAGGATGAGTTTCCGGACGACGTGGTTTGGCTCTGCAGCTGGTTTCTCTGGTTTCCTCCCAGCAGAGCCGCATTCCGCAGGAGGAGGAAACGTTTGCATACCAAACGCGTGCGCTCACCTGACGGTTCCGTCAGCACGCAGCATCTGGGATTAAATGTAATCACGTTTATGAATTATTTTATTCCAGCTGCGTCACCAAAATAGAAATTACTCATCGAAAATGGAGTTAATTGCTTTGTTTTCATCTGAGTAACGTGAGCTGGTCGTCATTAGCTCCTCGTTTTAGACTCGGTGAGACGGTTTTCCCTAGAAAACCAAGTTCAACGCAGCAGAACAATGTCTTTAAACAAGAGACAGATTGATGATCTCACCCGGCAGGAAAACCTGCATTCCCCCAAAGTGAAGGAGGAGAACTTTATATAAAGATGAAGAACGAAGGTTTAGTGGTGTGAAATCAGGCCTCAGATGGAAACATTATTACATCCAGAACTAGAGGTGGAACATTTATTTTGTTACTTACAGAACTACAAATAATGATCACATTATTAATCGACTGTTTGACTATTAATCGATAAATCAGATTGTTTTTTTTCACATGGCAAATTTTGCAGATTTTTAATTAATCCACCTGATACAATACAATATTAGACATATTATTATTGGTTGGAGGAGAAAGCCTCTCTACAAAACAAGATGGCTGCCAGCTTGCAGAAACAGGTCTATCTGAATACCCACTAGCGTGTGATGGTTTGGTACCTGCTGCGTAAAACCCCAGGTCAGGATGAGGGTGTACTTTCTTTTTAGCGTGGCTGTATTTATAGCATGGCCTAGTCTTGTAGCCTGGTTTAGTTCCAGTCTGCCTGAGGTGAAAAGGAAGAAGGAAGCGATTCTGCAGCAGGTGTATCTGGCTCTGCGACTCGATGACAGCATGAAAACTCTGCTTTGTTCCGCAGTTTCAGTGAGTTGCTCTGGAATGCAGAGAAAAATGTGAGCTCCACCCTCTGACAAAGTGACTCAGTCAAACGAGTTAAATTAGCTCAGAGGAGGAAAACTAGCTCTAAACCAGTCTACAAATACTCCTGGCATGAATGAAAACAATTAATCCACTTACGGTTCAATGCTTGTGACGGAAAATAAATAGAAAAAGAAAACAAAGTCACAATTTTATAATATAGTGAATAAAATATGAAAATAGTCATACTACTAGAGAATGAAGTCATAATATTGCAACTTTATCATATTATTTAGAGTTTATTCTTTTAGGACTTTATTGTCAAAATATTATGACTAATTATCTTGACTTTATTCTTGGATTATTTTGACTTAGAGACATTTTTGTGGCACTTGTTCTTCGTTGTATTTGTCGATTTAATGGTTTACTAGATTAAAATGAATTCCAATCGATTAACTAATAACGTCTACTTAGATATGATCTATTTGTAGTTTGGCCGCCATCCAGCAGAGGGCGCAGCTGCTCATAAACGGAGCGGTTAACATGGAAACAAGATGGCGGAGTTAGCAATTTAGCAATACCTTCTCTTTCTAGTTTTCTGAACCAGAAAGAAACGGTCCGGAGTTTGAAAATGTTCTGGATGCGGTTCTGTTTGGAGATATAAAGCTGATTTTATGCTTGTTACAGTTTCACCTTTAATCGTGGTCATTCAGCCTCTTGATACAACAGAAAACCGGCTATCAATTAACCATTAATCCATCAACTTTATATGAATTAATTCATAAATTGATAACTTGCTTCTGCAGCTCTTGGAATCATTAGATAAAAGACGCAAAAGTCAGACTTTTAAAAATGTACCGAAAGATTTGTTGAAGTAACGGCGCTCCCTAAAGAGGATATCGGGTGAGGAAGCGGTTTGCATGTTTACCCTGTAACTTTCCACGGCCGGTGTTGATGAATGTTTTGGTGACAGCATGAATGCTGCAGAGTAGAGAGTGATTTATGGACATTCGTCCTCAGGCCTTCAGACACACCAGACCTGATCTGCTGCCTCCCATCGAGTCGTTACACCTTCTGTCAACAGGTCTAATTATCCAGTGGCTGCCTGCATGTTCAATGTGTTCATAGTGTGTGTGTGTGTGTGTGTGTGTGTGAAGGCATGGCCATGGAGAAGGACGGCCGCTCCAGCGCCATGAGCGAAGGTGAGCCGCTCGATGAGGAAGACGAGGATGAGGATGAAGAGGGAGCCGCTGACACCGAGGAGCAGTCAGGCAACGAGAGCGAGATGAACGAACAGGAAGAGGATGTGAGTCCATCTGGTTGCTATGGTGACATAACAATGTTTACATCACGCTGCAGAGAAGTGAGGGTTACAGAGTTTATATTTTTATATTTGTTTTCTGTGTTTCTTTTTGTTTTCCTTCTTTTCCGTCTTCCTTTCTGGATTTACTGTGAAGATGAAGCTTCACATAATCCTGTTTTTCTCTCTTTCTTTGTTTCTTTATTTTCTTGTTTAGGTAACAATCAGGTCTTTGTCTCCACAGGAAGGATCTGAGAACGAGGAAGAGGAGCGAGAGGAAGAGGAGGAGGAGAACACGGATTACCTGACCGACTCCAACAAGGAGAACGAGACGGACGAGGAGAACAATGTATACATGTGTCAGATGGGCTGGTGTCCTGGTGGACGGTCTTTGTGTTAAATCGGGTTTGTTGTTGCCAGGAAGTGACGCTCCGCGGCGGAGGACTGAAGCACGTCGCCTGCGCTGAGGACGAAGACTTCATCCAGGCTCTGGATAAGATGATGCTGGAGAACCTGCAGGTCTCCTCTCCTCCTGTCCTTCCTGTGGGATGCGCTGACTCTTCCTGCCTGCTGACTCTCCACTTCCTGCTTCTGGTCTCTGCAGCAGCGCAGCGGCGAGGCGGTGAAGGTGCACCAGCTGGACGTGGCCATCCCGCTGCAGCTGAAGAGCCAGCTGAAGAAGGGCGGCTCCGGCCAGCAGTGCATGGGAGAGGGAGACTCGGACATCTCCGACACCATGCAGTTCGTCATGCTCACTCGCAAGGGGAACAAGCAGCAGGTGAGGAAATGACGTCTGACCTGGATCACAAAGATTCTTTTTATGCTGATGATTCACTTCTCTTTGTTTCAAATACTAAGATAATTCTAACCCTGTCATTTATTTTGGTCATTTTTAACGTTTCCATACAAACACAAAGCAAAACTAAAACTAATGCAGCAGAAGCTTTCTGTGACCTCGGCTCAGATCAACATTTAACTGATGTATGGAAATAATGAGCAGCAGCACAACATGGAAACTGATTTATTACATTATTTATTGAATCTTTTTTATTTGGAAAAAAATTTAAATATTTAGAAATTTTTTATTTTCTAAAATATGAACTAAAAGATTTTTGAAAATATTTAATATTTCAGTCGTATTTGACATTTTAGCCATTTTGTTATATAATAACTCACAACCATAAATATTATTTTGTTCACTTGTTTTATTTTAGCATTAAAAATTTTTTTTTTTTTTTATTGATGCTTTCAATGAGAAAATTTTCAAATTAAATTCCAAAAATATGGGCAGTTGGTTGAAACTAAAATAAAGATGTTTTATGATTTAAACATCATTTTTTGGACTTTATTGTGGTAATTATTGGTAAAATTATTATAAAAAGATAAATGCCCACCCCAGTGTGACATCATCAGCAAATAAATGTTAATAACTTGGATACATAGAATATACAATAAAGTAAAATAAAGTTCAGGATCGAGCAGTGAGCCTTGTGGGACTCCATCCCGACTGTATTAAAGTCTGAGATGTTTAGGAAGATGATTTAGAGTAAATGTTTTCGCTCTGCTGATGTCTCCAGTTAAATATCTTTGGTTTAAATGTCCGTCCGGCTGCAGGGGAGAAACCTGCGGTTTGAGGGTCAGGGTGTGTCCGCCTGCCTTCCAGAGTCCGCTCCAATTAGCCGTCAGCACGGCGTGAACACAGAGCTACTTTGTGGTTTTCAGCGTGGAGAGGAAATGACGTTTGTTCCTGGGTAAACACTGTGACTGCAGCTCTGAGCTCCGTTTGTTCGCTCGGCGCTGAAGGAGACCTTTCAGGGAAAATCTGGAGCTTTCAGCTCTGAGTCGCTTTATTGTTGAGCTTTGAAGATTCTGCTGGATGCATCTGTGTTTCTGTTAGCATAAGGCTAGCAGTTTCCCTTTGATTCCAGTCTTTAAGCTAAGCTTAAAGACTGGAATTGAGAAGGAGAATTGAGACTTCTGCGCAATAAATTAAAATAGGCTCAATAAGAATTAATAATTCATAATTTTTCTGTTTTCTCTCTTTCTACCAAAAACTGGATGACAAAAATCTTCAGTCTGGTGCTTTCGTCTCAACTAACCCTTTTTTTTTTTAAAGACAATCTGTTTAATTTTTCAACTATAACAAAATTTTGACTTTTGAAACTGAGATTTCAAGGTTTTTATGGAAAATTTCAGAGATAATTCTGAACTTCACGAGTTTTTTTCCCTTTTTCTGTGTTTTCTATCTTTAACGTCCCTTCTTCGGCATCGTAACGTAACTTCCTGTTTCACTGACAGTATAAGATCCTGAACGTCCCCTTGTCGTCTCACCTGGCGGCGAATCACTTCAACCAGCAGCAGGCAGAGCAGGAGGAGAGGATGAGGATGAAGAAACTCACCCTGGACATCAACGAGAGGCAGGAGCAGGAAGATTACCAGGGTACACATGTCTCTATGTCGCTATGTAGCGTTAGCATCTGCTATTTCTGACCAATAGTTTGGAATTAGCTTTGATTTGATTTGTTTAGCGGTTTGTTGTTAGCTTCTGCTATTTTTTGTAGGTTTAGCACTAGCATAGCTAAGACTCTTAGCTAAGTGTATTAGTTGTTGATAAACATAATCAGCATTAGCATCTGCCATTTTTTAAAATGTGTTTTATAGTTTAGCATTAGCTTGTGCTGTTTTATTTTGTGTTTAGGTTTAGCTTATGCTATGTTTTGTGTCTTAGCATTAGCTTCTGCTCTAGTTTGTATTTAGTGATTCAGCATTAGCTTGGCTAAGACACTGAACTAGATCAGTAGTTAATGCACCTAACAAGGAAATGGAGCGACTTATTTCCTGAAGCATGAGCCGGTTTAGCTGAGAACATGAATTTGGAGCCTGTCAGGGGAAAACCCACATTCTTTCCTGCATTTCTTCTTTCATTTTATCTTTATTTGTGTTTCATTCCTGCACGTTCTTCAGAGATGATGCAGTCGTTCGCCCAGCGTCCGGCTCCGGCCAACACCAACCGGGAGCGCCGGCCGCGCTACCAGCACCCGAAAGGCGCTCCTAACGCCGACCTCATCTTCAAAACCGGAGGAAGGTGAGACGCGCGTCCAGAGCATCCAGGCGGCTAACGGAGAGAATGTTCCAGCTCAGGGTGTGATGTCTGAATCGCCTCCTGGTGTCTGTTTTAGCAGAGAGAAAAGGGCGAGAATTGAAAAGCATGAGGTCCAAGGCAGGCAGAGAGACAGAGACAGGAAAGCCAAGCAGCAGAGACAGCAGGGACAAGCTGTGGAATAAAACCTTGAACACTCAGAGACAAAGACTTAGATCGTTTTATATTTTCACATTTGGTTTTTTACGTTTCAGATTCTTTTAAAAATAAAAGCCGGTTCAGCAGCAACAAGCTGCATCTGTTGTGTGTTGGATTCACTGCAGCAGGATCCAATAAAACTGATCTGTTCTTTATCAGCTTCCTCACTCATTCTTTATTCAAAAGAGGAAAAACAAGTAAACCTTTGGTGCTTCCATTGGATTTAAGGAGGAAAGTATGGCTGCCATTTCCAGCCTTTTAAATTGATTATTGCCATGATTGGTAATAATTTTTTCCTCATTGGATGAACTTTATCAAAATTCAAATAACTTCAAAGTAATAAGTAGCAAAATCAGAAACTCAGGACTTTCCTTAAACCAGTTGTCAACTGGAAGGAGATGATGTCATCTTGGTGGTTAGCTTTAGCTTCCACTATTTTTTTTATGTTTGATTTTGCTAATAAGCGTTTACTTCCAATCATTTTGTGCTGTTTAGCGGTTAGCTCCTGCCTTTTTCTATTTTTTTGTGGTTTAGTTTCTGCTATATTTTTCTGTTAGCTGCTGCAAACTCTGTTTTTTGTGTTTAGTGATGTCGCCTTAAATGGCACAAATTACTTATTTTAGTGATAACTTCCGCTAATTCTTTTTGCAATGATTTGACTGCAAACACATTCATCTAATTGCCGATTTTAGTGCAATTAAAATTTCCATGACAGCCACCATCTTGGAAACTAAAAAAAAGCAAAAAGAAACGTTCCTCGACGACCAGCTTGAAAAATGTCTGCCATATTAACTTTTTAAGTGGCTAACTGATTTTTTTTTTTCTTTCCAAAAAAGTAAGCTCTTGAGCTGATATATTTTATCTGTTGCCATTTATCAATCAACACAAACATCTCATTACAAAAACCAAAGGAACAGTCGAGGTCAGTCATGTGACTCCAGGGTCACATGACTGGCTTCATTGTTACTGATGCCAGATGGCAGCCAAATCCTCAAGTCCATAAATATAGATTCTCCAAAAACTCTAATCCTGGGAACAACAACGTCCCAAACTCATTGTAATTCCCAGTTACAGGAGGAGAAAATTAGGAGGTAAGTAACATGAAAATTCAGAAAAAATCTAAAAAAAAACTACATTTAAAAAATAAATAAATAAACATCAAGTTGTTGCAATGGTCCAAACAAAGCCCAGACAACAGATGGAGATCTGGAGAGGTGCGGCAAAAGTAAAGGAGGTGGATTATCAGAGCCGATATCATCCACAACATTAACAGCCTGAATTTTAAGCCATTAGCTCACAGCAACAGTCTTCAGTCAGAGTCCTCTTCAGTCAGTTGCAACACTGACTGCTACCACCCATGCATCCCTCAAACACAAATGATGCAAACTCCAAAAAAATGTTAAAAATGAGTCGTGTTGACTTATGACTGATTTATAAAAGTCATAAAGGTAAATAACTTGAAATCAGCTAACAAGATATTTACCAAGTTTTAGCTAAAACTTGCTAGTTGAAAATTTAACAAAACATATAAATGGGTACATTTTTGTTTACAAAAGTTTTATCTAAAATTAGTAATAATTTGCTAAAAGTAACAAATAGCTTAAAAAGGTCTAGCATAAATGGCAGCCAGTACATAATGCTCAGTGGTCCCTCCAGGCCACTAGGGGGAGTCTAGAGCAGGTGATTTTGATCCCTATACACATGCTGCTGCTCTGTAATCATTTTTGTAGTCTTGATTCGTCTGGTTAAAAGCTTCAGCCCTAAATTTGATGATTTTTTTTGTCATGTTTCCATTTAGCTAATTTATTTTCCTAGTTCTAGTTTGGAAACGCAGCCGACTCTCTTCTTGTGTTCGAGTGGAACAATCTAAATGCTGAAATGCTTAAATTGCAGTTGTGTTGAAAGTTAATGGAGGGAAAGCGAACGTTTGGACCCGTATGTGGGAAATGAAACTGTTTCCTGCTCGCCGACAGTAACTTCCTGTTCTGTCCTGCAGGAGACGCTGATGGGAGACGGCGCCGGGCCGAGCGAGCACCAGAGAGAGAGAGAGAGGGAGGGGACAGCGAATCCCCCAGACGCCGGGTCGGACCAGAACCCCCCGGACCTGAACACACACTGTTAGCAAACCCAGGGAGGAGAGGTCAAAGGTCAGGGCTCAGACAGGAGGCTCTCTTCCTTTTTTGCCTGTTGTCTGAAGAAAAACCCGGCAGCGGTCGGGTTTGGAGGACGGACCGGACGCGGCGGCGGAGCGTCGGTGTCACCGGGTTGAAGATAAATAAACCGATTAAAGGAGAACACGTCTGCATCTTCTTCTTCTACTGTTTCCTGTGTGCACGGATCCTGCTGACACCGTCTGACTGATGCCAACGCAGGAACCTTTGATTTCCCGGAAAAACGAAGGTTTTCAGTTGAACCATGAAGCAGAAAAGATTAAAGAATAAAAATCACCTTCCAGAGGTTTTTATCTGCTGATTAATTCAGAAAATCGCTTCGGACTTCATCTGCAGCCGTTTTTAATTCCTGTTTCTCCCATGATTTATTTCAGTTTAAAAGTATTTGTTTATTAAAATATTTGATAGTTTGCACAGATTTAAGTTTTCTGCTTTTGTTAAAATTTGACGTTTCTGGCTCAATCATGATCCTCTGGAAGGTTTTAGCAGGTAGAAACTTTGTGATTTTTCCGTCTATTTGAATTTTCTGTGTTCAGTCAGACAATGTGCAGAAATGGAGGCTCACTGTCGGTTGCGGTTCTGAAGTTTAGGGGACTGGAGGTTTTTTCATTTGGAATATTCTTTTCAATTATTTGATGCAATTTACTGACGGAAAGTTTATTTCCTTTTAAATGATGCCACAAAAAGTCACCAGATCCCCTCTGCTAAAGCCCAGCAGATCACAAAAGCAAAAGCAAAGGAGGTGGATTAGCAGATGGTATTCTGTGGAATGTCATCTCTGCTGAACGTATATTGAGCTGTTAGCATGTCATGATTAGGGCGGCTAATCAATTTTATCGATACATGGATCAAATTTCCTGTTTTTTGTGATTTTAATTGAATGTAATTTTAATTATTGTTTCCGTAGTTCAGTGATGTCGGAGCTCGCAGGGCGGCCATCTTGAATCCTAATAATCTGTCATCTATAATTTCTTTTTAAGTAAAGAAAGTGAGGGGAAAAAAATTATTAGAATCAGATTTTGTAGGAAAATTAAATTTATAACATATAACATTTATTATCTCAACATTGGAATAAAGAAATAATTGAGCTTGTTTTTTAGTTTGGGTCTAAAATGGTTTTAAATCCTGACAGATTTACATTTAAACTTAAATTTGCTTCAGATTCATCATTCATTTTGTTTTTATTTCAATTTCAAGACAATTTAAATTATTTCTGCTTTCTGATTGGATTTATTGGCATTACAGATGTTTTTGTTTGTTTTTTTTTAACATGTGTACTGATTTTTTTTTTTTTTTTTACTTAATTTTATTTAGTTTTTGGCTCCAGCTTTGTTTTTATGAGCACATGTTCTGTTTTCACGAGTAAGCAGGAAAAGTCACCAGTTTGCATCTTCAAAGCTCAGTTTGTCACATTTTTATCTATTTTAGTCATTTATAAATTAAACAGATTAGTGGAACTAAATCAGATCTTGACAGCAGAAACAAATCGCTTGGAGAAATGTTTTAAAGTGCTTTTGTACAGATTTTAAACCGCAGATCAAACGGATCTGGATGTTCCCTGATGGACGCCTGGGTGTACATATTTACCTTTTTTTGTTTTTGTGGAGATTTCTCTTCCTCCTTTTGGACTAACGTATTACTGTGTGCCTGAGGGTCGTCCTCGGTGACGACCTTTGCTCTCTCGTTAGATTAATTTGATCTGTTCAAGCTTTAGATGGTTACATATGATCTGCTGCATGGAGCTTTCATTTGTTTTCTGCTGTAAAAACGTAATTCTTTGCGTTTCTGTGCCCAGATTCAGGAATCTCTTCCTGCTGAAGTTTTGTGTCGCCGCTCATGATGAAGAAATTTCAGCACAATAAATGTGTGGAGGTGATGGATGTTGTTTTTCTGAGTTTTTTAGGGTGCGTCCTGTTTGTCGAGCTCTAATTACAAGGCAGCAGGAGAGTTTCCTCATTTTCTGCTGCCGCAAAGTTCAGCCTGCAGAGAATAAAAGCTGCTGAGAAGGAAATGCTGCAGAAACGCAAAAATCTAGAGATTTTAGTCTCGTTTCTCATTACACTTGAACTAAAACTGATTTACAAGCAACTTTTCAGCAAATTAAAAATAATACTGATAAAAAAATAACCACTTCAGATGTCAGATTATTTCCAGGATGGCATTCAGGTCAATTTGGACAGAAAAAATGAGTAAATTTCCACCAAAAAACTCAAAAAATGTCTAGAAAAGATGAATAAATTTCCAAAATTAAAAAAAAAAAAAATCTGCAATTTTGAGAGTAAGCTCAGAAATTTTAGAACAAAATTTGTGGTGAGTTTCAAATGTCAAACATTTGTCAGAATCTGAAAATGTGAAAAAAAACATGGAAACTTCTGAGTTTCAAAAGTCAAAAATTTGCAAGAAAACTAAAATTTTAAGCCTAAATTCAGAAATTTTTTAGAAAAAACATTAAAATTTCTGATTTAAAGTAAAAAATTTGTGACTTAAAATGGCAAATATTTAATTTGACTGAACATATTTTGGTTGAATTTGTAAAATTGCATCAATTTCTCCAGATTGTTCTTGATTGGGAATAACGTGTTTGATAATGTTACAGATTTACAGACGAAGCAGAACAAATGTTTAAGGTAAAAAAAAAAGAAGTTTATTTTCACATTTAGCAAATAGGAATATTTATTTAATCACAACTGACCGAAAAAAAAGTTTTTGATTTATCTCTGACAGTGATAAATATATATGTATATTCATACATATATAAACATCTTTTTGAGTATATTACTGACAACAAAATATTTAAACAATATTAAACTGAAGGTTTTTATTTCCCATATTGAACACAAACATGCAGACTCATGTTATTCTTTAGAAGACAAAATCTGACGATAGATATGTAAAGATATATAAGGACATTTCAGGCTAGCAGCATCTTTCACATGGCGGTTTGTCCATTTGGAAGATTAAATGCTCATTTCCTCCTCGTGTTTTCAGCAGAACATCTTTACCTTCTGTTTGCTTTTGCACCATTTGATACTTCAAAAAGTCTGTAGAGGAGCTACAGAGAACCGGAGTCCGTAAATAAAATTTACTAAATATACTTCAAAAGTTACTGTAGGTGAACTACAGAGGCCGGAGTCAGAATACACACACACACACACGCACACACACACACACCACATTTTTAAAAACACAGAGTTATTGACAGATTCAAACACAGTGAAGAAACCCGCGATGTATTTCCAGGCTGGGTGATTTTACAGCTGCAGTTCTGCACAGTGAGAGCAGTTTTTAAATTCCTCCTTCCACCCGGTAAAAACGTCCAAGTCCTCTCCACATTCCCAATCCAGCAGTTTGTGGTTGACTGTGGGATGTTTGTCTGTGGAGTAAAAATACCATCCAGCTCCACATTCTCCAGAGAAACTGCATGTTTGCATCAACGCATTTTGCAGGATCCTTTAACTCCGTTGTTCGTTTTTCCTCCTAAGTTTCAGTCATTGGAGGTAATAAAACTGCAGCACCTGCAGTTTTTCCCAAAGTTTTGATGGAAAAAAGAAAAATGAGCTGCTCACTGAAATGCCCAGCAGATAAATGTAAATATATCTTTCAAAACTTTTCAACTACTCCATGCGGAATAATCTGAAAATGCACATCTAAAGAAAAAATCTTTACCAATCTACAGAATATAAACATGATTTTACTTTGTAAATAATAAAACTATTTTAGTGGGAATTTTCTTAATTTTACATAACCATTCAGTATGTCAGACGTGTACTCAATTTGTTCATTAAATATTATGTACAATTTGAAGTTGGAGGTCAGAATTTGAAAAGTCGGATCTGCAAATCCATATGGCTGCCTCTCTATAATACGTGACCATATCTACAGTAATTATTCCTATATTTTAACCTCCACTTGTTTTTCACAAGGTCAAATACATTATATTTTACAACTTCTGTTGTAAAGATGTTATATTTATGTATGGATACATGTATATTGTCTCTGTACTGCTAATATTGCTATTTGCTAATTCCAGTTAGCATAACTGAGTTTCTGGTTGAATTAAAGTTTGAATTTGCAAGTTTATGTTGAAAAAAAAACAAAAAAAACTGAAACTGAAAAACTGGAAAATCAGATCTCAAAATCCAATATGGCTGCCTTCCTAATAACAGCTGATCATATCTACAGTAATTATTTATTTTTAGCTCCATTTGTTGTTTCACATTAAATTGGTCACTTAAAGTGTTGACACTACTTCTGTCGTTATAATGTTTAAAAATTTAATTGCAGAAAGGATTATCAAAGTATCGCTAAAAGCTAAGTGCTAACAGCAGTTAGCTTTGTACAACATTTTGACAAACCCACCATGTTTCCAAAATGCAGTTGACTAAATGTTTAAGTTAGTTAAATGGAAAAAAGGGTAACAATCCACAAAAACTAAAAAAAACTAAAAATTTTCAAAACTGCCTCATAATTTAAAGAAACCGTTTGAGAACAAACTGGAATAAAATGAGAAAGGAATCTACATCATTCTGACAAACACAGAATTTAGCTAATAAGAACCTGACAGACAAATGGTTGGAAAATGTGCAGCTGATCCCTTTTCCATGTTAAATATATTTACATTTGAGCTAAAAAGAGCTGAGACAACAAATGATCTCTGACTCCCCTGTACAGCATCGCCCTTTGCCCCACAGTGTGTTACTCAGACATATTGTTCACAGCGTCTTTGATGAGATTTCACAGAATATCCTGAACCAGCCGAGATCCGAGATTTCTTCTGAGAAAGCAGTGTTGAGTAAAGGCATTCTGTTTTCTTAAGGCTTGATGGTGAGGAGTGGCCCTTCAGGTCTGTCAAGTACCAAGATTCCTCTGGAAAAGCCGTTTGTCTACAGACACA
>CAKLNU010000939.1:0-190000 GCA_922788865.1 Poeciliopsis turneri
CAGGCATTAACATAGCCGTGACCCACCGTTGATGCTGATTACACCACTGCCACCGAGGCCTGTTCAGCCTCACATGGAACAGTTTATGGCGCTTGAAACAGCTGAAACGAGCAGCGATTGAATGTCGTTATCATCGTCACATTTTCCTTTGATTCGTGTTTGCGCTTACCCTGCGAGTTTGCTCGACGACATGGCGTTGCCAGTGACTTTTACTGTTGCTCAGGTCCATAACTATGGAGTTCATGACACGCTACTGTCATTCTACGAACAGGACGGCGCTTCGATCGATATTTTGTTTTGCTTCGATGATGCCGAGTCGTTCTTCGAAAAGAACATGGCTGGCGAGAACAGCCGGCGAGAAGGTCGTAGCAGATAAAGTGAACTTGAATCACCAGTCTTAGATATAAATGACTTTGAAGACCGGTGCTGGCTCCACATACTGTTTTCAGATGTTCCTCTCAACAACACTGATATCACAGAACAACATCATCTGTGTTGAGAATCTGACATAGCCGGAATCAAAGCAGCAACGAGACAGTCTGAGAAGCCATGTTACGTTAGAATATGTGAGGTTGGCGAGCCGATCTTTATTCCACCATGTTTTCACCAAAGAGTTGTTAATGATACACAGGCCCATCTACGTCAACATGCTCCAAACAATTTGCAGCTCTTCACCTTTACTGAGTTGTCTGAACCTGACAGCAATAACCCATTGGTTAACAGCTTTCAGTGAGTGTTACAGTTAAATAAGCATTTTGTTGATGTCAACCAACCAAGTCACCTGCTACTTCTGCTTTGGTTTACGGTAATGCCTCTGTACCTGCCCAGTTTCTGACATGCTGTTATGTTGTTCTGTGAATTGCCCAGCATTGAGTAGAACATCAGAATATCAGTAGAGACAGTCAAACATTATTACAAGAATTCAGCCACCATATTCAGATTCAGAATTCAATGTGTCTTTAAATGAAAATGAAATGATTGGCACACAACCTGTCACCTGAACAGACTCACTTAGCCAGCAACTAAATGAGGTAACACAACAAAGTAATATAAATAATATACATAAAGTAACGCTTAGAACACATACATAATATAAACCTAAGAAGTAACAGTGGTAAAAGGTAAAATAAAACAAATAATAATATAGGTGTAACTAATAATGAATATTAAATGTAATTGATGCATAGGTGTTAAATTCTGCTAGAATGAACTGATATGCTAAGTTTTATCAAATGAGGTCTAAGAGCATTAAGAGTTACAAAGAAAATGCTGGAATCAAATAATAAGAATGTCTATAAACTTAGGTTTAAATAAAATAAGGTAATTAAAATTAGATCTAAGAGGTATAAACAAACATAATGGTGGTGTTTGTTAATCTAAACAAATATGGTAAGTCTGTAATTTACCTTCCTCATTTTTCTGTCCTTCTAGCTCAATGGTAATAAAGAGTCAGCTGAGGTAAGTTTATCACTGGTGAGAAGTGGAAGGTGTTAATAACTTCTGTTGGTTTCAACCCACAAAGAACATCATCTGTGGTAAAATTGAACAGATTTTGGACATTTAAGGCTTTACCGCTTTCAACACTTGGGATGACAGCACTGGTAGCCTGGCGCATACCACAAGGTGTATGAAGGTCAGTCTAGTTGAGCTTTGAGAGAGAGGATTATTACAGAGATCAGCCCTTCATGACTTTCAAGAAAGATAAACACTCTCATTGGCATATTGGTAGTGTGCTGCAACTCAGCTATGAGTTGAAGCAGCTTTGCACTCATCAAAGTGGCTGAATGTGGAAGGTTTGAGAGAGATGACTGGCTCCACTCACTAAGAATTAGCAAAGAAACAGTTGATGTTTGAATGATCTGCTCATTGTGTTACATTTCCACCAATCTAGATCATGATTGAGTTTATTGTTTGAACATTAGTAAGGCTGGTTTACTCAGTCAATGACAAACTTCTGTTTACATCAGCTCACTATTAACAACACCTTTCTTCCCCTTTTTGGTTTATCAGATGGAGGCGGAACCGGTCAGGAATGCAACTAGTACTCATTTTTCGGATGTTTTCATGCTGTTCTTTGTTGTTCTCTGTTGTCACAGACTAAAAACACTTTCCTATCCGATTCTATAGAAGTGATGTCATGTTTGAAGCATTTCCTTTTACTGATGACATACGAGAAGACATTTTTCACAAAGCACATGAGAAAAAAAATCAATGAGAAAAACTTTAAACATTTTCAGTTTAAAAAGGGTTTATTTAAGATTAAGCAAGAGATGTGGCGATTTTTTATCATTAATAATGCAAAAATTTTTACATGAAAGTATAAATGAGGCTATTAGCAGTGCAAAGCTAATCCAGCATTTAATTATTCATTGTCACTGCAGAGGGTGGTTTATTTAGCTACAAGCTGATTTAGGATCTTTGTGCATGATGAAAAGACTGAAAATATGCACTTTTTCCATTGAAAATAAATCTGTTGCGGTCCTAATGAGCTTGTGGATCAAGAGTTTCACACTGCATGCATTCCAGAATCTCAGTCATCTGTGCTGGCAGTTAAAAATGTGTCTTTAGCAGCACATCAGGACAAGTATGTGCTTATGGTGACAAAAGCTGAAGCGCAATCAATCCCACCCTCCTACTGAATTAAACTGAATTATTGTGTCTCTACTATTTGCAGTCATTTCAAGGAATTTCCAGATATTGAACAGCTGCAGAAAATAACAGGCCTGTTTGTTTTTCTGACACTTGTCTTTTTTAAAAATTAATACCTGTTTTTATTTCCTCTATTGAGATTTCAGCTCCTGCTTGTTGAGTTCAGTTTAATCCCAGGAGGTTTAGATTTGTTTGTATTTTACATGTGACTAATGGCACTGGAGGACATTTTCAGTGGCTTATTAACTATTTACAGCATCCTTGACAATTATTGGCAGCACTGCTATAAAAGTGTAAATGCCTTACAATAGGTTTGTCTTTTGTTAAAGCAACCCAATTTCTGTGTTAATTTCATTCAAGAAAAGTACAGTTTAAGGTCCATCCATCCAATATATGATTTCAGTACTAAATTATTCTTTTGTTTTTTTACTGAATCTTTGACGCTCCAAAGATTTGGACTCCTGTTGTTTTAACCCTGTTATGTCAATAGGACAGTTTAACCTGGTCCTGAAAGATTTTTCCGTGTTTGCGGGGAGATCTGGCAATTCTTTCTATTGTTCGCTTCTCTTCAACTCACACCACAACTTTCTGATAGCTTTCCATTCCGGGAACTGAGATTGTAAAATAACAATGTGACCTTGCTTGTGGTGAGCAATTTCTTTCATTATTTGAACTGTTTTGTCTTGTTGAAAGATTCAGTGATAATACATTTTCAGTTTTCTGGTAGACACCAGGAGATTCTAATCTAGAATGTCCTAGTAAGTGAAAGATTCAAACAGCTTTTGTAGGAAAAACCGTCCCACAGCATTCTACAGCAACTACCATGCTTACAGATGGCCATATGATTTGAAAAATCCTGACCTAAGTCTGGATTAAATCCTTCCAACACCTCTTCCCTTTATTTTTCACCAGACGCAGCAAGAACATTTATGTTTCATGTTTCACCAGTGGTTATCTACATGAAAGTGTGTCTCAAAGCATTAGGTGGAATTGCCTTCAACGTTTGGCTAGTGGCCTTTAAATCAAATCAAATCAACTCAAATTTTATTTGTATAGCACATTTCAGCTACAAGGCATTTCAAAGTGCTTTACATCATAAACACAAAACACAAAGTCATGCAACATAGAATAAAATACCACCGTTTCCTGTTGCCCACAACAGAAAAGGTGTAAAATCTTTTGACATGGAATTTAAGCGCCTGTTACCGCCGGACTCCACCGTCCGTTCAAACAAAAAGTGCAGGTTATTCAATCTTTAACCTGCACTTTAAAACACAGGAACAATAAAGACATGCTCGCTGTTCGTCTTGAACTTTTTCCTGTGTAGAGGCGGATAATTAAGATTTCAATGGAAACCGGTCAACGTGTTTTCTTAATTAAAACTTTCCCCTCACTGATCATTCTGCAGGCCTGAGAAAACAAATAGAGACTCTCGTGATGATCAGATGGAAAGCATGTCTTTGTTGCCTCACGCTGAGGCATCAAGAGTTGACGTCACTTAGGTCAGGGTCCACGGCTGGAGAGGAAAGGGTGGAGTGGGAGATCCCTCCCTGCCTTAGGTTAATTAGCAAGATTTTTTATTTTTGTTTGTCGTATGCTTTGTGTTGAACCTTTGGTATGAAGACACCTACAGGAACCCTGGAGGGTCACTTCTTAATGGAGGATATCCGTGATTAGAATCAAGATTAGCATGATTTTCTTTGCTTCCTTTAACCTCTAATTTTCCGGTGCAATAAAGGTAGATCCAGTTATCATGTGGAAATGAACCAAGAAAAGAAGGAACTATATTATAACGTAAACATGCACGTTTATATTTATTTATTTTGTGTGTGCGTGTGTGTGTGTGTGTGTATGTTCAGATGGTTTTATTGGTTTAAAAATGTAAACATTTCTCTACATTTCATTGCTGATAGGGGCTGCAGTTGGTAGCACTGTTGCCTTGCAGCAAGAAGGTCCTGGGTTCGATTCCCGGCCCGGGGTCTTTCTCCACAGAGTTTGCATGTTCTCCCTGTGCGTGCGTGGGTTCTCTCCGGGCTCTCCGGCTTCCTCCCACACTCCAAAACATGACTGTTAGGTTAATTGGTCTTTCCAAATTCTCCCTAGGTGTGAGTGTGTGTGTGCATGGTTGTTTGTCCTGTTTGTTTCTGTGTTGCCTTGCGACAGGCTGACAACCTGTTCAGGGTGACCCCGCCTCTCGGCCGGAATGCAGCTGGAGATAGGCACCAGCACCTCACTTCATGTAAAATGCCAAACTCTGATCACCAAATACAGAAGGATGCAGCGTGTAATCATTAGCAACACAACCCTTTGTCTCAGAACAGATGAGGTTGTCATTTTGTGCTCATGTTAGATTAAGTTTATTTGCCCATTCAGCAACAGTATCCCTCATAATAGGACCTTCAGTAAATATTTGCAAAGCTGATAAAAATCAAGAAACAGAGTAATGATGAGAAGTCTGGGCTTTGTACGTCTATAGACCAAAAAGTAAAAAAAAAAATAAAAATAAAAAAGCTTAAAAAACATATGATAAAATTTCATCTGAACAACACAATTTTAAACATAATATATTTTTATAGTTTTGTTAAGCAAGCTTGTTTTTTTTAAAGGCCAAGCTGCTGCAGTTTCAAATCAAGCTCAAGGCAAATATTTGGGCACACTGCAAGATTATGCAATTGCCAAGAATCACATCCTTAAATATCAGATGTTTGCTCATTTCAGTTCAGACTCTGAACTCTGGTACTAACGCAACAGTCTTCTTATCCTGTGATTTTCCTGGATCACCTTTTATGTACAGGTCCTTTCAGGTTTGTCAAAATGTAGTGAAAAATAAAGTTGTTTTGAAGTCGCAGAATTACTTAATGGACGCATTTTGTAATTTAATCTAGCTAGGTTCTGTAAACCTTCTTAGAGGCTTAAGGACAATAATAGTTCTGTAAAGAACTATAGTTATTTAGAGTTGTTGCTACAGTAATATGTTGTTTCACCACTCCAGTGTGCTGAGTGCACCTGGAGCAAAGTCATTTTTCAAACAGGAAATTAATGTTATCACTGCAGTAGGGAGTATCTATATATTTCCTGAACTTTTAGACCATAACTTTAAAACAACAAAAATAAAAAGAAAATATTAAATTCCTGCAGAAGTAAAACATGGGAAGCTGATTTCATACAGTTTGTCACCCAACTGCCCAACAAACCCCCCATTTGTTGATTTAAAATCCTAATGTTCGCCTGCAGCTCTTGCTCAAAATAAACTTAACCATGTTCTTATATATATTCCACATAAAATGAGCACAAAGCATGAAGGATAGTTGCAGATATTTATCTGTTTCTCATGCAATGAAACTAAAGAAGAAGGCAAAAGCAATACGCTATGACCATGAGAAACAAGGGTAAATGCTTTTGTGGTGACGTAATATGGAAGTTTTTTTTCTTTCAATGCTTCTTAGCTAATTCAATTTTAAGATAAACTGTATGTTCTCCCTAAAGTTTGCTGTCTGTTGTTGTCATTTGTGTAAATCCTGTAGCTTTCTGTCAGTTATTTCAGCAGCAATAATAATATTTTATGTTACGCTGCTTCCTCCTTGACTTGACCTCAACTTTTAAACCTTAATATGTTTAAAAGTTAACAGGAGCACTCCTTTGACCATGAGTAGCCAGTGTGTAACAGCCTTTGAAACTTTCCTCTGGAGAGAAATGAACCACTTCGCCCGTCGTTATTTACGACTGCACGGGGGACGGTTTTTCACTTCAAAGAGCCAGAAACGGGAGTACAAGGTGAGAAATGTAATGACATGTCTGAATAATGACAGAGAACTACAAAAGAAGAAAGGCCGATTTATTGTTACAGCTACCATGTATCCTACAAATTCATAAAACAGCCTACTCTTTCAAATTTGAACTTCAGCATAGAGGAAGTAGTGAAAAACAAAGGGAAAAGTATGCTGGCAGGTTTTTCATTTCTTCAATATGAGCTCACTGGGTAGAAGTTTGGTTTAAAAATCCAATTTTGATAAGAGTTCCCTGAGATCAAACAGAGCTTTCTTTTCCAAACAATTTTTTATGCAGTGCCTTGAAACTATGAGCTTTAAATTAACATGTAATCTTTCTTATATTCCAACTCACAAACAGTGAATCTGATAACAAATCTGGGAGCAGAGAAACTTTTCATCCTCTCTGAACATTGGTATAGTAATTTATAAAAGTATTCACGCAACATAAGCTCTTTTAAGCATTTATTTACATTACAACTAAAGTCTCCAATGGATTTTTGGGGAGAGATTTTATTTGAAAGTCAACAAAGGTGTGCATCATTGTAAAGTAATTGGGAAATGATAAACAGTTGTCAAAACTGCACTTAAATCTGGGGTTTGTATTGAGCCTCCCTGACTCTATTCTTTGTAGAAACCCATTTAGAAGAAATTAAAGCTGTGATGCTTTGGGGTAATATTTCTACCAAGGTATTAATAGACGAAAATAGTCGATTATTCATGTGTGCATAACAACCCGAGTTCAGTCCAAAGTCTTTGCAACCCTTCAAATGTTTTCTTCCAGGTTTGACTTATTTCAACTCCATCCATCATTCCAGCTTTCCTGGGATCGCTGGGATGCGAGAGAAAGGTATTTCTGAATCATGTTCTGTCCACCACTGTGTTTTACCATAGGGCCAGTTTGTTCAGGACGATGTGCATTATCAGTTTCCTGCCACGCAGCATTTTGTAAGAATGCATGAACGTTTATTACTGGTCTCAACCAGACTGGGGAACTTTATGTAATATTTTTGCATTTACATCAGCCAGTGTTTTGTTTCAACAATACCTTTTTTTTAAATTCTTTCCACCTTCCAAAAAGGAAGGGCTGTCACTTTTTCTTCCTGTGCCATGTCTTTACTATATTGCAGTTGTTTTAGGCAGTTTCTACATTTGAATTATACAGAGAACAATGCTCCCTGTGAATCTTTTTTAATAAGCAAACCCCAATGTATCTTCCGCGCAACTTTATTGCTGACCTTTGGAATGTTTTTCTTTGTCTTTATGATGCTGTTTGTTCTCAAACAAACATCCAAGGCCTTCATTGAACAGCTGTTCCTTTTTATTGTATTTCTTTCTTTCTGAATAAGAGCATCTGAGCTGTAAAATGCACACTTCATTTTTATTTTCAAAGATTTTTTAAAATTCTGAATCCTTTTCTTTTCCCAAAAATGCACTTTTTTATGATGTATTTTGTTTTTAAAGTTTTTTTTGGGGGGGTTTTTTTTAGCTCTGGTGAACTTTTCTCAACAGAAAAGCAGGTTGTAAGAGAGAGGGGGAAGACAGGCGACAAATGTTAACAGACCAGGACTCAAACCCATGACGACTGCATTGATGATTGAGGCCTCTGTACATGAGTTGCGCGCTTTACCCAGGCACCACCCCCGTGACATTCTTCATGTTGTCTTAAAATAGATAAAATGTCAATAATGGGCTAGCAAGAATGTGGCTCCTTTATGTCAGCATGTGAAAAGCTTTGAGGCAGTGCAAGGCTCTTTATGTCATGGTTTATTTTTTGTTCCGTCTGCCGAAAGAAATTAAATCCTTGAAGTGCTAAGAATAAAACAAGATCATCAGCTGCTGAGCATTTCCCAGCAATAATGTGGGAAACTTGTTGGCACTGAGCGTGCATCTCCTTTGGAGAAGATAAATTTGTTATGAATAAAAGCTATAAACTATCACCATCACTTGATCCCAGTGGGAGTATGGAGCTTGACCTCATCTGGTGTTTCCAGCAGCTGCTGGGCCCACTGTGGAGAGTGCTAAAGAGTCAGAGACAGTTTCAACAAATACTTCAAAATCCTCAGCATGGAGCCTTTCTGGGGCTTCAGCTGCAGCAACATGAAAGGTGAGTAAGTGGGGAAATTGATGGATACAGTTACATGCATATAAACCTATACATATGTAGTACTTGAACGTGCACAAGCTGGCTCTCTGTTACACACATACTCACTAGTGGAAATACAACACTGTGAATGCTGGTTTTAAAAACGTGTAAAACTGACATAGATGTATATATGTTTATCAAAAAAATAAAAAAAAAGTTAAATTTCTTACTCAATTGCTGTGATAATGTTTATTATTTAATATTATAAGTATTTTTACATATCAGTTCATTTTAATGCACAGAGAAAAAAATAGCATGATGAAGCTCAGCTTCTGACATGAATTTGGTTCAGTTGAAGATATATTTTAAATAAGTTTTAAATATAAATCCACTTTAAATGTTGAGATTAATTTTTAATTTACTTTCATTTAAAATCATATACTCTATTCCTTCTGCATAACAGTATTGGCTTGTCCATCCAGTCAGTTTTGACTTTTAATAATGAGGGATAAAGGTAATTATACTTTTCTCCCTTCAGTTATCTTATGCAGCTGGCTGGCAGCTTGCAGAGCAAGAACTGTTGTCTGTTCCAGAGAAATCATTCTGACAACACTGCCCTGCCTTTCAGTTCTCATAAAGACCTTGAAATTAACTGTAGCAGTTTGAAATTGAATCCAGGAACCAGGACCTGACTGCTTCAGATAACACAAAATTTCAGAAAGCGAAGAAACAGATGAAGAAAGAAAAAAGTCGAGAGCTACAACAGGAAAACATTGAGGGAAAACATCAAACGAACATTTAATATAGCAAGAAATATTTTTGTTTTATATCATAGAACCACAGATAAAATTGAGTGGACTAATATTAAAGTCTATTAATATTATTTGCAAATCACTGTCCCACTGTGCATACAACAATTTGTAAAGAAAACAGCTCCCTAACTGCTTATGTCAATTTAAAAACAAAAGAAGAAGAAGAAAAAAAGAACTTAAATTAACATTCCCTTAAAAAGTGTTTGAAATAAAGGAAGTATGATGGCCTGGAAATCGTCTCCAATCTACCATTGCTGCCAATGTGGATTCCAGCTGAAAATGTTATCATTAATATCTTATACAAGCAGACCACATCATTATCAGAAAAATATTAAATATCCATGTACAAGAAAGTTTGACTTGTGGAGATGCATTGGCACTGCAACAAATAAAGATAACTAGTGGGAAAGTCCCAATGATGATATTGCATTTCATTCATTATCTGAGCACATTTTTAACCAAACCACAGATTATGCTATTTCATATCCAAGCAATCTAAAGCTGTTGAGTTTCAACCATCATTAATAAATGTTTGGTTGTCATCATAAAAGAGTGGTGGCGTTCTCCTTGCATGACATTTTGTTGAATGAAATCTTTATTTGGCCACATAATCTTTTTGACTTTGAGATGCATTTTGCACCAGAATCCGTGGCTTAGCAGTCATACAGGATGGATTTGAGCAAAGATCAGGCACATGCCTCTTCAAATCCCTGAGTATTTATATTTCATGGTGGAACTGAAGCATGAGACGTCATGACAGACCAAGACTTGCAGTGTTTAAAGTAAAAAATGATACTTCCAGCTACACAAATCTTGGAATAGTCCAAATGTGTTGTATTTAGGAGCAGGGAGGCTTGGGTTTCAGTTCAACTCTACATGGCAGTGAACCATGTGAGCACCATTATCAGGGGAAATCTCTTGTTTTATTTGGAAAAGGGCTGTGTGTGTGTGAGTGACAATAAAGAATTTTGCACACATCCTGACAACGTGTTGTCCTGCCGTCCAATTAAGCTCATACAGAGAACGGATGGAAATGAGCAAAGGAGTGTGCTGGGTTACAACTCCCTAAGGATTTGCAGAGTTGTATGAAGCCTTTAGGAATATTCTTACAGCCCCAGAGTTTTCATTCAGTCTGTAGACATCCTCTCAGGTATTTCCCCTGTTTTATTCATGTTCTCTTGCCTCATTTTGTCAGCATGAAAGGATGATATTGACTTTCCTGATATGTTTTTGTTAAGCATGGGAATGCTAAGGCAATGGCTGATTTTAATCTGGTTCAGTGGCTAACCAGGAAGGCAGCTAATAATGGACTGTTCTGTACTGCTCTTCCTCATGAGATAAAAAAAGATGTTGAACATGTTTGGAAAAATGATATCAGATTTATATAAAAATAAGTAATTAAGTAAGTAATAATATATGTGATAGTGTAATTTAGACTGGAAATACTGTAGTAGAGTTATCAAACTAACGTAATTTGCCCTGTTACAAAGTGGACAAATTACACTTTGTAGCAGTGTAATTGTAGCAGTGGTATATTGTGATATACCACTCCCAATATCAGTCAGAAAATCAGTCTGATTAGTCAGTTTTTGTCGCTGCTCAGCTCTCACTCTCAGTGGCTCCGCCCTCCTCTCAGCTGAGGTTTATCTTCACTGGCCAATGTTCACAGCAGCTTTATGGCCAACATGTGAGGATGTGGAATGAATACAACTGGAATTTCATTCCTTAATGGGAAATTAAGCAAACACTTTCCTTTTGCATCGTACTTCAAAAGTCTATCACTTTCGTCAAATTGAATGTCTAATGATTGAAGCCATTTTTACATTCAAGAATGGAAAAAAAAAGGTTTGCAGTCCACTACCTAAAATGGCAATTTCAAGGCTTGACATTAACAAATAAATACTACAGATTAGCCATGAGTAATTTCAAATCTCTGAAATACTTAATGAAACCAAATCAGATTGTAAGCATCAGTGAAATTTCCTTTCAGTCTGATTTATGGCAAACCTTAATTTTTCTGAGTTACAGCACAGCATGACTTTACTTTAACTGCCAGTCTCAAGTCTAAAAGCTACAGGGTGGAGTCAACATGACTACAAACAAAGGGACTGATGTGCAGCTCAGTTGCTGAGATTAGCCAGTCAGATAGTGAGGTCTTTTGAAGTGGCTTTTAGTGATGACATAAATACCGCTTGATGGACTGCAGCAGATATAAAATTATACGATTGCTTCACAATTCACTTTCATTTAAATTCTAGGTTGTTGGGTTTTTTTTTTTTTTGGTAAATTTTTTTTAAACACATTACTCATTTAGACCTTGATATCTTAATGCTTTTAAAAGTGTTTAGTAGCATAATAGAGCTTTCAACTTGGGCCCTGCTTTGTTTCCTTAAAGTCTGCTCTAAGAGGAAAAATCTCCTGAGAATAGCTTTATAGAGGAATAGACTTCTATTTTCCTTTCGAAAACATACAGGAAAAACAGTGTGGCACTAAGAGAGAAAAAATAACGCTAAGAAAAACAAATCACCACAGAGGCTGAAAGATCAGTGCGCTCTTTGCCAGAACATGAGCTTATCCGTCAAGACAAACATGAAGTCTAGCAAGGGTGTTCCGTAGATCAACCCAAGCTTTCACAAATATTTTTCTCCTGTAGATTAAATAGAAATATTAATAGTTAAGGAGGAAGATCAACCCAGCGGTGAACTTAAGCACATGAACAAATTAATGTTGTTTTTTGTTGCCGATGAAAGGGTGTTCCTCCTGTGGGTTACATAACTCTTACTAATAAAAAATGAAAGCTGTTCATTAGTTGTTTCTGGGCGGATTTTCCTATTGGGATTAACAGCTCATCCTGTGATAACTGACTAAGTAACAATGTGCCTGTCGCTTTTACATTTTTCACAATGTTCTCAAGCTTTACAGAAGCATAGTAAAACACATCATCTTAAAAACTTTATTTTAGGTAGGACAATTAACGCTTGATCTAAACCTAGATTGGAATTATAAACACGCAATTCTCCCAATTCCCAATGTGTAGAATGCTTTGGATATTACAGAATGCTGTTCAAAATTGTTAAGTAATCTTACTTACACAAAACTATCCCTCCCACTCTCTGTCTTAAGTGTCAAACAAATTAAACTTATGCTACATACAAAAGACAAAAATCCAGTTTTATAGGACCAATGTCCTGTCCCCAAATCCACATCCCCTTTTTCCAGTTTCTTATTTCACCTTTGTCAGTTGTTGGTAATGCATAATATTTTGCATACGCATCAATTTTTCACACAATTTTTATGCAATGTAAGGAAAGTCTTATGGTTTGGGATTAGACATATGCTGAGTCCATATGAGAGACTTGGCTTAATGAGAGGAAAGTTTCTGCTGTTAAAGAAAAACACCACTGTGACCAAGAGCTTGGCTACTAATTAGAGTTAATGTGACATTTTATTCAGTGCATGCAGCATTTATTGAGACCCTGGGTAAGGACATGTAAAAAAAACAAAACAAAAAAAAAAAAACACACGTAGAAAGCCTACATCTTTTTTTACAGTCTTTTTTAAAATAAAAGCATATTGCAGTGGAATAATCTCACACTGTACAGAAACAATCCAAAATGTGTCTGATGAGACACATGTTTTAATTGCTGATCCATATCTTCCTGTTTAGCCAGGATGAAACGGTTTGATACAGAGGCTCATATTACAAAGTCACTGGAAAAGTTGAAAACAGCTGAAACTGAGCTGCAACTTTGGACTAGGGCCCAGGTTTATGTTGATTGGGAATCAAACCCAAGGATTCTGGGTTGCTACAGGCAAATAGTTTCTCAAAAGGCTCTTCATTGTGATATTATGCTCCTGCAAAAGAGCTCCATTTGGTTTGTTGATTTTGAATGCTTATGCTTATTTCAGTTTCTAAAATGGAATAAAGTACACTGACAAAGCTAAAAAATATAGATCGCCCACAGTTATTGTCTTTTTTGTTCCACTTCTTCCTTGGGCTTCTCCCATCAGACAAATTTTAGCCTGCATAACGACTTATATGTACACTTTATACATTGTAGTATCAGGGGACTATTCCCAATTTATTCTCTGCAGTTTGAGAACTGACTGTTTTTCCCTCCTCCATATATACATCAAATGCTGGAATATTTTTAGCTATTCCAGACCAGCATAGCGGATATGTTTCAAATAATAGCTGTGACTGACTGGCTCTCCCAGCATGAGTTCCACCATTTTGTTGCCTGCACACAGAACCAGGAAGACATGCTGAGGTTTAATATTCATTGAAACCATTGGGAAAGATAAATTATAGTTTTTTTGTGAAATGAAGCAACTATTTAATTCCACCCCAGCTTTAGCCTGTTAAAAATACAGAATGTATTTTGCATGACAGAAAGAAGCCAAATAATTGCACCTTGTTTTCTTTTTTGTTTTCTTTTTTATTTTACGTATGAAGGAGTTTAAGGATGCTTGTTAACTCCAGACATGCCTTTGGGCAGATTTTTAAAGCATGGTAAATCTTTAGTGCCAGACTTGCCCTTTAATTACATGAAATAGGGTAAAAAATGCTGTACAATTTTAAGCATTCCACAAGTCTAATAAAAAATGTCTTTATGTTATGCTAATAACAAGCCCACAGCATGTTACTTTACCTTGCTGAAGTCAGTATAGAATTAGGGAATATTTTCTTAGTAAATTATTTATGGAAAAACTCACAAACTTCATGACTGTTTGTGGATAGTGACAATTATTGTATTTGTCGAGAACAAACAATAACAAAACTTACAGCTGCATAACTTTCGGGGACAACTTGTGTTGTTGTCGCTCTGTATCTGTAGCTGTCATGACAGTTGAGTAAATTCCAGTTGTGCATTCCTGTGGTATTAAGACACTCACGGATTCCTGGCAGGAATTTCCCCCACAATCCTCTGTTTTGTTTTTTCTGCCGTGTCTCTGCCCTGCGTCTAGAGGTGATGGAAAGTTCAGCTGTTGAAAATGTAGAGGTCTCCGAGCATTATTATATTTCACTCTCATCGTGTTCCTCTGCACCTTTGTGGTTGAGAAAAACACTGAAAACAACTCAAATATTGTCACATGCATCTCATGTATTCCTCAGTTTGTGCACTGAGCAGATGTCTGCGTGTGCTTTTCACAACATGCTGAACCTTAGCAAATAACTGTGCCACGCTGATAACAAAATTATTTGACACAAATTATAAGAAACCTGATAGGTTAGCACAAGAAAAATGTAACATATATGACAAAAAGTGTTTTTTGCAAGGTCAGTAAATCATCACCTTGTAAAAATACTGTCTGACTCTCTCAGGGCTCCTGGGGTAATTTATGACAAAACGTGAGCTTTAATCCATATCAGCTTGGCTCAGCAAATTAATGGAATGTTCTTTTTAAAGCTTTTGACATATTCACTGATAGCAGAGATAAGGGGAGTAAAGACAGGATGAAAGGGTGGAACCTGGTTTTCTTTCTGCGTCATTCCAGAGATAGAGCGGTAGATATCAGATCCAGATGTTGGACACTACGGTCTACCACACCTTTCCTGGTATTTGACCTGTACGGGATATAACCATTTGATAATTGTCTTTACAGAGAATTTTTTAAAAATACATTTTTGAAAGTACATATAAGCCATAGTTTTGAATTATGATCCAATTAAAAATCATTGACCCACAACACAGTTTTGTTTCAGCTAGAAAAGTGTCTGATACTAATCCAATATGAAAGACAAAACTTTAAAATGATCACAAGCACCAACTGCATAGAACCAACATACATTAGACAGTTTGAATAATTTGCAGACCTAAAGAACTTATAATTTTTTTTTTCTTTTCCAACAATGTTTAACCTTGTAACTCACAATTGTTTGATTCATTTTCATATTAATAAAAGTTTTTCATATTTCTTGGTTATTTTCATAACCAAACTTGGTTGGTTATCAAACACAATTATTGACCAAGACTAAATAGGTGATAACAATCATTATTATGGTGATCTATGCAGTCAGTAGGAAGAAATTAGAAAAAATGTTCTCTGTGAGCTTTGATCTGGACATCCAACAAACCGGCATCCTGCAAGAAAACTTGCAGGATGCAGATTCTTTTCTGTTTTAGAAAATGCAGTATAAAATTACTTATCTACTTTGTGCTGATTGTTGCTCTAAAATATATTATGCATGCATGAAGAGATAATTTTGGTGTTTTTGCAGTAGGAGTCTCTGAAGTTGTCATCAGCATGTAATATCTAGCTGCTCTGGAACTGGCTGGTCATTAGGTCAACCCTCAGGTCTTCAGGAATATTTGTTTCTCCAAACTAAAGTTGTTCAGGGAGTTGTCTACTGCTCGTAAGACACTGACTGATGTCTTTGTGCAACAACAACGCTACAGAGCAACATTGGGGTTGGGGGGAACCCAACCTATCCCTTCATGAGCCAAAAGTGAAGAAGTATCCCTCCCAATGGTGGTGAAAATAAAAAAAACACTTGGTAGGCGTTTTTCTTAGGCACCAGAGGCAACTCCAGTTTTCAACAGAACATAAATTGAGGGAAGCCGCACAAAACCGCAGAAGCTGTTGAAGATGAAGACACAGTCAATTTTCTTGACTTTTTCAAGACAAACCCAAAGTTTAAAAACAAATGTGTGAACAACGCACACATTTGAACAACAATGCAAGTTGTTTTCTCTCTCTACTAAACTTGCTTGTCTCTAATTTAGTGCCATAGGATCATAACACTCAAAGGAATGTTCTGTAATTACTCAATCAGAAAAAAAACACACCCATAAAAATTCCAGCACAGCAAAAAGCAAGGAGTGATACAGTCAGCTGTGACCATATGTATCTAAATTGTGTTCTTTTTTTTTCAAAGGTTGACAAAAGCAGAGGTATCTTCATTAAAAACAACAAAATTTCCAAGATATTGGAGATTTTCACATCAGAACCCCGTCACCCTGGATAGTGTTTCTACACAGCATACCAGAGAACTCAAGCAAACTCAGAAATGGTTTGGAAACCAAAAAATCTCCTATTGAGAAATTCTACCCAGTCAGATCCAAATGATAATCTCAAAAATATTACTGTCAGTGTGGTCGACTGCTGATGTGGTCACAGATGAGAACTGAACTGGTAAAAAAACAACAAATGTTTCATCCAAAACTGACAGCTCACGAGAAAAATAATCATCAACATGGGAGCCATATCAAAACGAAAACCAGGATATTAGCGGGTATTAGAGGGTTTATGATATTCACTTGAATAGTAGTCTCTTTTTTTTTGTCTTCTATTCACAAATATAGCGTGAGCTCAAGCTCATTCACATCCTGTCACAATAAAACCTGATTCTGAAGTGGGAAAGAAATGACTCAGGATTTTTGTGCGTGACAATCTGAAATGTGTGGCAGGTATTCACACTCAGCTTCCTTTACTATAATAAACCTAAAAAAAAAAAAAAACAGCATGACCAAAAGCCTTCAAAAATCACCCTGATATGAAACAATGTTCTCAGTAGAAATTCAGCTTTTCAGAACTGACTTCATCAGTTTAGGATGAAGTCAGTCAGGATTACAGAAATTTGTCTATTTTACTAGATGTCAGAATAAATAAAACTTAATTTTTTTATCTTCGGAATTCCCAAATTTACATATATTTATTTGACATTTGGTGATATTGCCTTTTAAGCTGTAGAAACTGTGCTTTCTCACAATAATTTTCTCCATTTCTCATGACAGAATTAGCCCAGCCTAGTTTAGCGGCCATACCTTTTTAGGTGTGCCCGCTAATCTTCTGTCAGACTCAGATTAAGCAAAATGGTCAGCCGTGATCATATTTATGGTCACGCCAAGATATTTAACTGAAACATTTTGTTCTCCTATCAGAAGCTAGCAAATCCTCACATCTTCTGGTGATCACATCAATATTGGTGTTTGCTAACTTTTGAGTTTAAAGAAAGTAATAGAAATGCTCTAAAAACTGTTGGTATTTATCCATTATTTCGGTAATCCTAAGTGACTTAAAACCTGGGCTGTTCAGTCTGATTTAATGCCACTCAGGGAAAAGGTTAATGTATTCTTGCACATCTGGTTTCAACTTTACATTTGTAGTCCATGACTTCAAACGAGAGACTTTTCTGATTGTGTTGGTCTGTTTGTGTTTGTTTATGTCACCTCGGCATCTAAAATCTGCACAGCATCCGCTCAGCCTGAGAAAGATGAGGTGAAGTCCACCAAACTGAGCTCATGTGTCAAAATGCAGAAGAATTTACATTCTTGCCTCAAGCATAAATTGTAATTTGAGTCTAAGCAGAATAAGAACTTTATTTTCCTTTCATTCCTCTACAGCGCCGCTGATTAATTGGTATATCAGTATTATTTCGTGCAAAGCGTAATAAAAATTTTGGGCGATATTTTGAACATCTGTTTCTAAGTTTGTAATTCTGCAGTCTTCCACCTCTACCAAGCCAAGTTTTCCATCTGGAATAATGATATAACTAAACTGAGCAAAATCTAGTGGTTATCTCAGGAGTGTTCTGTGGTAACATCTTGCTTAGATTCTCACTATGTCGACTGAATGGCTGCCCCCAAGTGGCTAAGAAAAACCCACACGCAAAATCCTCTGTGGAGGATGCGTGTGGAAGCGATGTTATGACTTTCTGTGAACTACAGTGGTGTATTTTAAATGTTGACATTATCCTTCTCCACGGGCTGGTCTGGGTCATTTGAGCACTTCTGCTTTCAGTTTACGGCTCAGTTGTGTATTCCGGCAGACCCACCACAATGTCCCAACACCGTCACCGCCACGGCACTCAAAGCTGCGATTCTTGATCCCTGGCCTAATTTTGGGGCCTTTCTGGAAGCAGAATCACCTACAGGAAAATGACCAGGTAAAGGAGTTGGGTATAAATGCATGCTGCACTTTTCAGAATTTTGTTTGTGAAACAATTAGAATAAAAAACAAACATTTATTTATCTTTCCAAAAAATGGGTCTGAATAATTTTGGAAAATGACAGTAAACTTTATTTATAAACACAGAATTATGAAAAATAAAAGTTAATTAAATTGCTACACAAAGAAGTAGAGCAAAATAGAATGGTGATAAAAACAAATGAGACTCTGTAACTATTAAAATTTGGACAAAAACCAATGAATCTAAGAAGGCTTTATGGTTTATTTGGATTAAAACTTTGAGAACCTTGAATGTGAAGCCACAAGTAATTCTTGTCAACATCTCTGGAGTCTTGAGAGGTGTCAGTGTCGGAGCTTCTGATTTGCTGCATTTTAAGCCAAACATCAAAATCCTTCATCACACTAATATCTCAAGAGGGACATCAATCATTTTCTACCAAATATTAGTCTTTCACCATCCTTGAAAGTAAGATATTGGAGAGAACTGTAGCAAAATCTGGCTTTCATATTGCCAGACCGCACCCCTGCCTTGGGAAAACGTAAAACCTAAGGAAAAATACATAAGCATTCTGGGAAAACAGAGCTCAGCTTAGTAGCCACCCTAGACTAATCCTTCTAGGATTGTCTAATGAAGAGTGACAAGTTCAAAATATTGTTCCAGAAAAGCACTGAAAGTTAAGCACATATATATATTTCACCAGATTCCAGTTTTCAGAAAAACAATGAAAAAAGACTCTGCTTTTTCAGGAGAGACGCATCTCAAGACTGGGGTCTGCAAGGAGGGGAAAAATATAAAGGAAAAGTCTTTAGAATATAAATAGATGATATTGTTCAGATATTTCTTCAGCAGCACGCCTACTCGTATTTTTATGTAGGATGGTAAAATAAAAGACAGAAAGTTGCATAGGTGTTCAAATGCATGTGCTTTCCGTGTAAACGTCTTTCATCCAACTTACAACTTTTACTGTGACTTTTTTTTTCTGTGAGAAAATGTAAACCGATCTGCCATATGTTCTCACCTGCTGCATGACACACACACACACATTTCCAGACAGACACGCATGGGTGCCCCCTCCGCACATTTACCACCTCAGAAATGCAGACGCGCATGTGCTCAGACACATCTGTGAAACAGACAAGTACTGATTAATGTGCAGAGCAACTGAAAGTAGAAGGCTGAGCCTTTGATTTTCATATATGTGTGCGTTTCCATTACAAGGCCACCTACTCAGAGCTATTTATACAGTGTACTGCAAACATAATCCGCATAGCAGGAGAGGTAAGAGGTGGGACAAGATTCTGGTAAGAACGGGTGGAAAAATGTGCAAGGGTTTAATTAAGAACGGGGATTAAAGTCTGAAAATAATTACACAGTGTGAGAACCCAGAGGAGAAGTAAGCGGCTTTCAGCGTTTGAGCATAAGGGGCACCTGTGTGTTCCCTGTAAGTGACCTGTGTTTTACATGTGTTTGTGTTTGTCCAGCCCCAGATGTGTTTGTGTGTCCAGTCTGTGACCTGGTGCTGATCACGTCAGTTGCTTGCATGTCTCATTCACAGAAAAAAACCCACTGTTGGGCTGAGGTGATGGATGATGCCTGGAAGCTCTACAACTGCGTGTGCTTTCTGAATAGCTACCAGATAGTTTATAAGCGTTGGGTTAATTAAGATGACTGCACAAGTACAGGAGTTTGGGTGTAAAGGTAAGGCAACAGGTTACCGACGGTGTTCCAGGCGCTATTCTAACACCACTGGTTACAAGGTGACAGGCGTGTGAAGGGGAGTTATTTAATACTGTAGCAGAATGTGGTAAACCACAGCCTTGCCCATCCTCCTCCCTGAAAGTCATGTTTGTTCAAACCCCCTCTGCTCCTATAGAATTACAAACCTTATACCCATTGTAAGACCAGAGTGGAAAGGCCAGTTTAGGTTGCAGTCTTTAGTTTAGGCATTTCTGCCCCAATGAAAATATTCATCCGTCAAGATTACAGTCTGACAGGGTTGAGCTAAACAACCTGACAAAAACATTCTTTAAAATCGGCACTTTAGACGAAATCCATAAAAGTTGGAGGTCTAAGATGTGAGTTCTGTCAACCCATGTCCATTCAGAAGAAATGTGCATAAAGCTGCAATGTGCAAGTTTTGCCCTCATCATTTTTACTGACAGGCCTGAGAAGCTGACTTTGTGTTTCCCCAGTCATTATAGAGGGTAATCAGATCAGCCTTCAAGTGTTAATGCACTTTTAAAGCTATGTAGCCCATTTGCTCAGTAGGGTCCTAAATTTAAAAGACCTAACACTTCAAGCACTTTATAGTACTGCTGTTGTACTTCTATATTTCAAGCCCCTGGCAGACACCATACTTCATGACCCTACAGCTCCTCGTACATCTCTTTTGTGTCAAGGTGGGCTTACGTCAGTGTTACTGAAAGAAACAGTTTTTTATGTTGTCTTTGAATGTAATATAACTGAACCATAAAGCTGTGCTTCTCAAACTGTGGAACAACTTCTGCTGAGCTGCCTTTGGTGGTAGTCAGCAGAAATGTCAGTGCTAATTACTTTGGTCAAAATAAATGATTTACCCAGTACAAAACAACATCATGTCTATTTTGGCCTGAAAAACCATTGAAAGTCCTTTAGAATGAGCAGGAGGCGTTCCTGAGGGGAGAGATACATACTTTTTGTTTTCGAGAATTTTTTAGACATCTTTTAGTGTTTAAAATCATAATGGTTCTTGAAACACTGAAAGTTGCATTGCAGCCATGCACATGAACTCTATAAACCAATGAGAGTTGTATTTGTAAGGTAATGAATCAGCTTTAGAATTAAATTTCCCTGCTGATCAGATCTATAAGAGTCAGAAACAAATCAAAGAACCTCGAACTTTAACTTGACTCAAATTAATTGCTGTAATTTTCTTCCTTTAATGTTTTTCAATATTGTTCTCCAAATGGACTCAATTTTTATCAAGGGGTTTTCCAATAAAATCAGACAAAAAAGGCTTTGTGTTGCTCATTCTCTATCTGTCCTTTCATCATTCTGACATATTTAGTCCAAATGCTCAAATTACATCTGTTTGATGCTTTTCGTTACTACAGTGACTTGGCAGAAAAATATCAAGATGATGTACGCTGAGTCGGACAGAAAATGCTAATATCTGAATGTCTGAATGCTGCACAAAGAAAACACATTTCTTAAACAATACAATCAGTAAAAAAAAAAAAGAACAGAATCTCAAATGCACAGAGAAATAACAGTTCACAATACATTTATTGTTATGCAAAACTGTAAAGAGAAAAAAAAAAAACTTTTCAGGCATAAAAGTGTTGCACTTCAAGCTTTTTATCCAAAGTCTGAAGGAATAATGAAGAGGCACAAAATCTAAGTCACATGTGATACAGTGCAATATGACCGCCTGTCATTGGTCCACTGTATTTTATCAAGTTTAAAATCAGACTTGTACAGAGTCCACCTGGTGACGTGGGAGAAAATAATAACTCATGGAGATGACTGGTTTATTTAGACACAGCTCAATATATTGTGGGAACAACTTAATTATAACAAGTCATTGCTATGATATTTTTTTATTCCAAGCCACCAAATGAGCTCGTAGCATTGACACCTATCAGGAAATGTAAAGCACTACATGCCTCTTTATTCTAACAAGCTTCATGGACTTACAGAGGATGACCAGGACCTGACAGCTGCCTACAGTAGCAAAATTATAATTTGAAAAATCAAATGCACTAACCATGCTTTTCATTAAGCCACATATCTTTATCCAAAAATATAACATTTTTATTTGTCTGAGGGGATATGCTGATCTTAAATGTCATGTTTGAATTAACTGTAAGTGGAAAACCATCATAAAAATGAGAAATAAAGGCTTGAACACATCTATAAACTATAGGTTATACATAATGTGTTCACTTAGTGAACTGAGTTACTAATTTTTTTTTTCTGTAATATTTTAATTTATTGAACATGAGATTCTCCTGAAGCTCTTTGTCTCTCTTTAAGCAAACGACGGCAGCAAAAGGAAGAGGAGAAATCCTCTGTTAAGGCTCTGAAAACATGGTTTTTACAGCCAAATGCCAGAGAGGGAAACACAGTTCATTAAATATTTTCATTCAGTCAGTTCTGAGAATAAGACTTGGTGTCAGACTGGGTGTGGAAACTGTGATTTGGCACACCCTTCACTGCCCTGACACCCACCCGGAAACAACCACTTCCTCCCCTATCCGTCTCACTCCTCCTGTTTTATTTCTCATGACTTCTCTCACAAATTCATTTGTGAAGCCAAGTAAAAGTTTATCAAGGCTTTTGAAACTAATCCAAGAAAAGCAAATATAATTCTTCTCTTCATACACATTACAGAGAAAGCAGTCTGTTGAAAGTGAGAAATTTCAGTCTTTGAGACATTTTTTTCTTTTTTTGCTTGCAGAAGTCTGGTTCCTGTTTTTGTGGGTGAGTATAGCGTTGCTCATTATTTCTTTTTTCGCAGTAACATGCATGGCATAAATCACAGTTTCTTTTAAGCCTGTAGCTAAAACAGCGTTTTGCCAGCTGGGTAGCGTGAGTCAGGAGCATCGTTGTGGAAGCTTGTCTCCGGCAGCAGCCAGTAACTGCAGTGTGATGGAAGATGACGAGCAGCCAGCGTTCAGCCAAGTCTCTCTCGAAGGTGGTGGTTGAATGACGTGGAGACATTCATTTTTACCCCAGGGTGCGAATTTTCTTTGTGATGACTTGAGAAACTCCCTGTAAAGTGATATCACACACAACGTTTCTGTGTGATGCTCCAACAAGACACGAGCCAACAAGGAGGAATAAATGAAAAGACTAAAATGTTTTTATATATTTTTTTTTTCCCTGTTGGTCCTGGACAGACTTAAACACGTAATCAGAGCCAATCACTGTTGAGTTGATGTGCTTTTTCGACTAGTGTAATGAATTTCTATAGAACATAAACCAGCCAGCAATCAGGTTCTGCTGTGAATAACATGACTAATCAATCTAATTGGCGCATACATTTCTGAACCACAGTTGGCAAGAGGCTTGAATCTTTAACATTGTTTTTTTTATGACAGGTCTTGGATTTTCTCTCAAATCGTCCATGTGATTGAAAAAGCAGGTATTGAATATACTTTTCATTTACAGCCAATTACAGTCAATAATTTCTGCCATCATCTTCTTTTTTTTTCACTGTAATTAAGCAGCATGGGAATATTGCTTTACATTTGATGTGTACAGGCCTTCAGGTGTAATTGTTCCCAGACACAAGTAAAATAGGCTCAACGATATCTTTGACAATGCGCACAACACACGTTGAGTGGTTTTTGCGGTACGTGACAGGGCATTGACACATGTTTAAACAATACATATCTTCAGTGGTTGGAATGTTATAATGAGAAAATCAGAATGCAGATAAATTGCTGCACTGTGTGGAGGGAAAAGCTGCAGAGAATAGTGTCGGGGGAAATTTTCATCTTTTTCCTTTTGATCTGAAACATTATGTTCAGACAGCTCTATGTATTGTGGCTCAAGGGAGCGCATATGTACACATGCAAAAGTTAATATTTAAACAATGAAAAAAAAAGTGTTTATAACAACTTAGCAACATGTCAGGAATCATGGCTCAATTTATACAGGAATGTGTATAAAAGCTGTGAGAGAAAAACAAGTTGATGTTTTCTGCTTTCTTGGACTTTTTATTGTAGCAGTTGAAAGATTACTCATTAATTGTTATGAGATCCAAACCAAAAGTCTAACATCATGAAGTGAGACAAAAAAAAGCATTCTGTAATTTTTGCCCACACACTAACTGCTCTAAAATATGTACCGGACCAACTTATCAACAGGACATATCTAAACAGTGAGGAAACATGCTATCATTCGTCCGGGACTTCAGGAAGCTGGTCATGATAAAAGAATAACAAAAGAATCATCAGGAGCCAGAACAAGATTTAACTCATGCTACATTAGGATTTCCTACTCAGAAATATAAAAATAATTCCCTTTGAGGAAGATATTCTCGGAGAAAAGCCGGTTGGCCAGACGGACTCCAGCTTTTTTTTTTTATTTCCAATATAAGGTTGCCCTTTAGATGCTCCTGCTGAGGAAAAGGATTTATCTCTGTCAAACAAACAAAACAAAACATGGAAGCTGCAGAGTCTGGAACACCAGTGATGAGTGAGTTATATGGGACATAATCACAACACAAAGGAAGTAATGTGTTTTATTTTATGAACGTACAGAAATTGAGCCTCTACTACAATTGCTTTTCCCCTGGGAAATTTTTTGAAGGCAGTATTATTTCAGCCTCGATAATCAAAATACATCACAGCTGTAGTACAAAGATGTAGTCTTTCATTATAAAGGACCACCTCAAAGTAGCTATGTGAGCTTCTTTCCATAAATGAAATGGTAAAATCTTACATCAGAGGACAGTTTATGTCTTACAAATTGAATGTTTCACGAACGATCCACTGACTGTGCCATGACTTAATAAGCAGACAGAACAAGGAGGCAGCTGCATGTTTATGAGCCTTATTAAAATTGCTCTGGGGCTGTAATGTCATGTTGCCTTCACTGTGAAGCATGGTCTTGTCTGAAAAAACAAGGCGTGTTTACGTAGCAGAATGCCACAGTCTGACCCCAGACAGGAACCAAAGGAGGACATTTGGCTGCTCAAACATCACCACAGACAAAACATCTCATGCAGCAAAAGACTTTCTGTGTTTTTTTGTCACTTCACATAAATCCTGCTTTCAAACGTGACCGTGTCTGTTAACACACAGTGACAGCTGTGATAAAGGTAGGTCAGCACCTTTATTCATTCCCAGGAATCAAAATAAGCTCATTATCTGGACTCGGTCTCAAAGGACTGTTGGGAAGTCATTTATTACGCATATAGGAAAAGTGGGAAGTTTTAACGGGAAACTGAAGTAAACATGACCAAATGTGTTCTAGAAGTAAATGTTTAACCATAATGCCACTCTCTACAAATGATATGCTGATAGAAAAAAAGACTTGTTAATTAAACATGGGTGGATATCAGTAACTTAATATCTTAGATATTGCCTCATAATCAGTCTGGTAGTTAAACGCATTACTGATCCTTATAAAATGCTTGACTGATCTGACTTTAATAACTCAGCCAAGTGGTTTGCTTGGACTTGTGTGTGTCCCAAAGCTTTTTTGCAGCTGTCTTCTTTTCCCCAGAACTTCTCTGAAGATGTGATATTGGTTCTGACATGAGTGTCCCATTTGAATGATTGAGTGGAGACTGAACCTGAGGCTGAGCATCGGGCTGAACTCTTGAAACCATCAGGATGGCGAATGAATTAGGTGACTTCTAAACACTGGAAACAAAGCTTGGGCACGACTTGTGGTATAAATCAACCCCCAATATGGGGCCTGAGCAGCTATGTGTCTCATCCTTGAACCATTACATCTCTAATCATCTTGTAATGATTAGAGATTTTCAAAAGAAATGGTTGAAAAACCACCATGGAGCAGTAAGCGATGAAGAGGACTTCCCATAATTCAGAGGGCATGTGAAACTTATTTTAAAAACAGTGTCTAAACACAACTTTATCTGTAAATCATGTTTAGAAATTTAGCCCAGCATTCTCTCCATGTAGAGCCAGTAGAGCCACTGAGCTACTGTAGTTCTTTGTTTCTTTGAGTCTGCATATTTATACATTTATTGGGGTAAAATGTAGACAGCGTAGTGTTGTGGTTATTGCTGAAACCTCATGGCAACAAGGCCTGAGGATTAAATATCAGTTTGGCAGGCTTTTGCAGGGTTTCTATGTCCCCCCCTGCTTGGTTTTACTTGGGCTACTTAGGTTTCCTCCCACAATCCAGAAATATGCATGTTGGGTGAATTAGGGGTTCTCAGTTGACTTTGTGAGTGTGTGGATGCATGGATGTTTGTCTTTGTGCTTCCCTGCTGATGGATTGGTAAAGTGTCCAGGGTGAAGCCTGCCTCTAACCCAATGTCATCCCTCAACAATGAACCGGACAGAATGAGGTGTGTGGAAAAAAAAAAAGCAGAGCATTAGTATTTCCCTTTTGATCATTGAGTCAAATGAATCGATTATTCAAGCCATTTGTTGACATTTATTAATTGTAGTCCCTTTTATTTATTCTCTTGTAATAATATTGTTTATTATGTGAGCTTGTACTTTTGTAATTTTGATGAACAGATACACATACAGAATGAACAACATTAAGTTTGTTGACAGGTGTAGCACTGCTGAACCATGAAAAATCAGGTGACCGTTTAAAAATAGGAGTTTTAGTAGAAGTAGACAACAGCTTAAAGCCTAAACAAAAATCTACAATGAATCCAAATTACTATGCAATGATGATACAGAGATATTTTCAAGAAAAATGAGAATTGTGTGATTCTGGATTTGCTCTGAAAAGTAATTTGAGGTGTAAATAATTGCAGCTGTTTGACCTAAAATCATGGATTGGTCTGTATTTACTTAAATTCTGTCTTATAATATACAAATATCCATCCATCCATCCATTTTCCGTCACCCTTCTCCCTAATGGGGTCGGGAGTTGCTGGTGCCTATCTCCAGCTGCGTTCCGGGCGAGAGGCGGGGTTCACCCTGGACAGGTCGCCAGTCTGTCGCAGGGCAACACAAAGACAAACAGGACAAACAACCATACACACACACACACACTCACACCTAGGGAGAATTTGGGAAGGCCAATCAGCCTGACAGTCATGTTTTTGGACTGTGGGAGGAAGCCGGAGAACCCGGAGAGAACCCACGCATGCACAGGGAGAACATGCAAACTCTGTGCAGAAAGACTCCGGACCGGGAATCGAACCCAGGACCTTCTTGCTGCAAGGCAACAGCGCTACCCACTGCGCCACTGTGCAGCCCTAATATACAAATAAAGTGAATAAAATTTTACAAAATATTAGGAATCACTTTGTGCTTCATTGGATCACATAGAAATACTGTGCTTAGAATGTTTTTAGTTTCTTTTTTTGATGTATTTTAGGACAAAAACTATAAAAATAGATTAGTTTTTAAGTCATTTGGGTTAGAATTTGACATAAACGTGATTCATAAAGTCATGGACAGTTCAGGATGAGTGGCAGTGTGATGGTGTGAGAATATCTGGTGCACTTTGGGCCTATCGGTACAATCTTAAATCATTGAAGTTTCTGCTGTTTACTTTCCAGAAAGCTGAAATCATCTCAAACTTCATGTTTGCAGTGCTGCAGTGGCCTCCACATTCACCCGATCTCAATCCAAAAAGAAATGTGATGGAGCAGAAAATTTGCATCAAGGATGTGCAGCTAACAAATCAGAGCCACAATTACATAAATTATAATTCCATCATTTAAATATGAACCAAAATCTCTGAGAAACATTTCCAACACCTTGTTGAATCTACACCATGAAGAGTTACGCAGGTCTAAAGGCAAAAGTGGAGTATAGTGTTTCAACAATTCAGCAAAAAGGACATATCCAGCCATACTTTCTGTTCTTGCGGTTTTCAAACATAATTAGTTAAACTTCTTTTTTTTTTTACAAGGTAATGGTATAACACATAGTGACTTACAGGCCTTGGTCACAACAAAGCCAGATGTTATGTCATATGTTTTACAGAGAACCTCAAGATGTGACAGCAAACTACTAAAGGAAGCAACTCGACTCAGTTGCTTACTTATGTGCTTCATTTTGTTTGTTCTGAATTTGTACTTAATTTCAGATAGGCTTTTGTTTATTTGACTGTGATTTCAGACCAACATCATCATGCCTGTTTATTGCCTCTCACAGCAAACAAATAAAAATAATCATCTTAACAGACTCATCCGCTGGGTTCACTGCGTAGACACTAAACTTGAATTATCTACCACTGATTGCTTAGCTGTTAGTTGCAGCTGGATGAGATATCCTAAACCTTGGACAAATAAATCCTTTGGCGTTGTTTATGAAATAACCAAAGCTCAGTCCTTCAGAGGGTTCTTTTGAGAGTTGTGGTCTCGTTGCATGAAACAGAAAACGTTTCTTAAAGACACATCATTGAAATGGTGACATTTCCCAGCTCACTTAAAGACTCTGCCTTCATTACAATTAAATCAGGATATACTAAATGAGGCATGTCTTTGTAAATTTCTGAGTTGTTTCATCGCTTCATCAAAAATCCAGTTCAGTTGTCTTTAAACCTTTTCTGTCTTCCTCTTTTCTCTCAGACTAAACATCTGTCCTACATCTGGCCACAGGGGTTGTCTTTTCCTGCTGACAGTAGTGTAGCGCTAAACTAACCCAGACCATGAGGTTTTCTTCATATGCCCACTTAAAACTCCCTTTGACTGCAAACAGCTGTTGATTTCTTATTCTACTTCATTAAATATTTAAAGCCTTTTATGTCACCCTGTTCAGTCCTTTACTACATGAAGCAAAGCAAGCGCAAACTATATTAGGAGTCAACATTCATGCCTGGAAACCGTCCAGAAACAATATAACAGTTTCTTTGACCACACAGGCATGTTTGCCTTAAGATCATTGGATAAGTGTGCGTAAAATTTCAAAGCGTGCACCTCCTGGAGAAAACGGGAAAGAATCCATGTGCCATGAATCACTCTCTGCCGCTGCACCTCGTTTCTATTTCATAATTCATTCATGTTATCTTGTCTCAGTGAAAGATAGAGGCCATTATTGTGAAATGAGAAGCAAAAGAACCTCACTCCATTAAGAGAATTTATGCTCCATTACATCCTCTTATTAAATCAAACCAAAGCAGATAGTTGGCCATTAAGTAACTGCTGTTGAATCAGAGAAAATCTGATTTAAGAAAAATGAGAACTGAACATTATTCCCAGGCCCCAGACATGATGCTTGAGGCAGTTCAGACACTGATATTTCTCACTCAATGTGTTTCCTTTGTTTTGACGAGGAGATTGCGCGCTGTCTCAGCTCCAGGACAACATAAAGCTACAATTAAAGGCAAGGTGATAAAAGAGGAGACTTGTAGCTTTCTCCTCTGAGGCTGGTTCGGCATTTTAACTGCACGGCGTTAGAGTTTGGTCAGAAAAGAGTTCTCAGTGATAGGTCTGATACTTCTGCATGTGAAACATCTCAAAGCAGAATAGTCTCATTAGAGTTGGCAAATTGTGACAAAGCACAGCAGTTCATAACATAAATCCATTCCTGGGGGAATAGAAGACATTTAACCGGAGTGAAGCTTCACTTTTCACCCTGAGAAACCCAGTCTCCCAGGAATGGCAATTACAAAAATAATCTGCAGCATCGGCACATTTACAGAAATGACCTTTTTTTTTTTTTTTCAGATTACCTTCATCGTAATTCAAACAGTGGTAGCAAATGCAACAGTAAAAGTTAAACAAAAACCAACCATAGGTAACATGTTCCACTTCAAGCATTTTGGTTAATTTTGATGGTTTACTGAATCCTGAAAACACAGTTTCTTAGAATGACATACTGAATGTTATGTGAGACCAGTGGAAATGTATTTTTTAAATAAAAAAGATGCCATGTTTTTTCCTATGCATTATTACTTATGTGCAATAATGCATAGGATAAAACCTGGCATCAGAACAAGATGCATTATTGTTTAGGTGGTGATGAAGATCAGTGGGCTTCTGTCTAATATTAAGTAATTTGGTTTCTGATGGGGACAAGAGCTGGTAAAAATCAAAGTATTAGGTGTGATTTCACCGCTAATTCACTTTCAACTCAGCGTGATATTTATATCTCAGTATTTGACCTTTTAAAGATGTAAAGAGGATAATATTAGCATTTGGGTTTATTAGAGAAACTGTTTAGTTCCAAAACAAATCCTTTGATTTATTAACTCCCTATTTTATTTCAGAGGCTCTAATTTTATCTTTCCACTTTACTGGAAAGATAAAGGGGAAAACAGATAAGGCTGTTTAGATCAGCCCTGTAGAGGAGCTCTGTCTCTACTTTCATAGCATTTTAATTGTATTTCAAATACATAGTCTTTGTATACTCCAAAGCATGTTTTGCTTTTAATCAAACTGAAAACACAGCGCATGGGTTTAATTAGGATCCATAACTCTTTCTTTAAAATCCACTTGCATGGTGATCACTTTCAAGAGCAAAGCCTTTCATACCTTACTCAAAGCATTGTGTGTTCATCGTAGATGAGTTAGTAAGTGGAGAATCGTTGACCTGTAAAAAGCCTTGGGAAGGTATTGACAGGGTCAGATGAGAAGGTCTCACATAGGGAAAATAATTCAGAACAAGAAAGGAGAGGGAGGCCTGTGCACAGTTGGAATGCTGCAAGATCAAGGTTGTGTCTGGAAAAGAAAGGAAACTGGAGGGGTATCATTAGCAGGTCACTCGCTTAGTTTAACCTTCAAAATTCCCCGCACAGCTTCCTTATCAGACTGACCTGAAACAGAGTGGCAGGACTGTGCCAGCAATTCCGCAAGCAACACGTGCTGCCCTGGTTTCACCAGTGCAAACCTTTAGCACAGCTTTTAAATGAAATATTTTGTCTCAAGGGTATCAGAAATGGGACTAAATGTTGTGGAAAAGAATGAAAATATGTTGCCAAAGACAAGCAATAAAAAAGGAGAGCAGTTTTTATTGCTTATACTTTTTAAAAGAATTTTCCTGAGATTTCACCACATCCATTCTCTGCCACATTTTCTATACAGGAAGGTGAGATTCAATAAGAACTCATATGAGACATTATATTTTCATTTATTGTTGCATGGAAATCCTGCAACAAAGCGGTATAGTAGCATGAAAGTCATTTTCATGAAACAAATGAAAATGATTTGTTGCATGAAAACAAAGGCAACAAATGAAATTGTTGTTTTCAACAAATTATTAAGCTAATAGTTTTCTCTTTATTAAACCTATTTTCATTCCCCACACACACACTCATATTCAGACCTAGGTACAATCTAATGAGATTTGATTAGTCTCTAGTGAGACTTATCAAACACGTTTTCAAACTGTGAGAAAAAGCCAGAGTACCCAGAAAAAATCTGCACAAGCACGGTCCAGCACAAGCCCAGGAACTTCTTGCTTTCAAGGCAACAGAACCAACAGCAGCTTGGACATGACAAATCACAAACTAAAGTGCTCCAAACTAACAATGTCTTTCTTTGTAAGTGGAAACTCAAAAGAAATTTGCGTTGTTGTTTTGAAAAGAGGAGGACAGCATGTTTCTGCTCTTTTGCTGTAGTGTGCGTCAGTGACTGGATAATGTGTCTTTTCCCCTCAGTTCCAGCAACCTAACCGTGACCAGACTAAAAGTATAGTGTACATTTCACAGGACAGCTGGAATAAACCACAGAAAGCGATACTTATTTACTTTTTTTCCTGCAGAGGCTTGATGCCTTTTGTGTTTATTTGGAACTTAATAACTCAGCCTCAGTGGGAAATGCTTTTTCAAAACCTCATTCAATCATCATTAACCCTTTTAGATGTTACATGACTCATAATAAGTAAACACAGTTTTAGTCGTACTAAAATTAGAAGTCAGAAAGATAATAATGCACTTTTTGAACAAAAAACATTGATGCAAAATGTTTTTTGTCAGTTTTTATTATATAATAAAACACATGCTATACATTACAATGCAAAGGGAATGCTTCTTGTCTTACAAAACATGTTTGTGTCTCTGCTCTTTCCTTATCCTACATACAATCTTTGCAAAAGGCATACAAGTGTAACACAAAACCCATGATGACATCATATCAAAATAACACAGTGAATAAAATGTATCTCTCAATACTTAAAACATATAAACATTATCCTTGGTATCAAGCTTTTGGTTCATGTACAGATAAACAATCAAATCTGAGTTAATACATTGATATTTATGCAATTTGATCTCAAACAGGCATATTGTAAAGCTGTTCGCCGCAGCTGCAGCCTCCATTACAGGACGCAAGCCGCTTATTAATGTTATTAGGTCATAAACTGTGTGGCCTGTGTGCAGACACAAAAGGATTATTAACACATGGACATGTGTAACTGCCACAACTTTCAATAATATAATTTACTGACATAACAAAACAGACAGAATTATGTAATAAGGGAGTATTCAGTAACATCTGGAGCTTTTTATTCTTGCTTTATAAGATCAGTAGTCTCAGCAGAAGCCTACAGATAAAAGTGGAGAATGATTATGTCCAAAAAAGCAGAGAAGAAAAAAAAAAAAAAAAAAAGAAAGTAAAACAATTTTGAACACAGGTTGTTGTTTTTTTTTAAGGGCTTATAAGGGGTTAATATATGAACTGGTGTTTTCATTTAGTATAAATCCAGATTGATGAGTTTCAGAAAATGGATCCAGAATAGGAGAGACCAAGACCAAAGAGCACTTTCACCATCTTAAAATATCTTCAATATAAAAATGTCATTGTTGTTTATAAGTAGAAAATGCAATTTTACAAACATATAAACTATTTTGATGTTAATGTTGAGCTTTATGTGCAAAGACAGATCATAATAACCAAAATAAAATACCACACCTTCAAGCTGGGTTGATAGGCTAAGGTATGGTAAGCTAACTTTAGCTAAGCTAGCAAGCTTATGCTTCACAACCTCTGATGCTTCAGAGAAGATGCTTCATAATCAAATTACAAAAGACAAAAGAGTGCTGTAAATACTTAAGCTACAGCTACAAAAAAAAATAATAATTGAAAAAAATAAAACTATGTTTTTTTGGATTTTAAAAAGAAAATCCCTTTTCTGAAGGCTTCAGCTGACTATAATGAGGTTGTAATTCACAATGTGGCAGCAGGACAAAAGCAATGGAGCCAGATAGCGGCTCAGCTGCAAATGATGAGGAAATGTTTTACAACATGAGAAATTGTACGAAGAGTTTGCATTACAACAGAAAAGAGACAAACAGTGTAAATGTACATAAATACACAAAAGTAGATAGACTACAAAGATATTATTCTGCTGATAATATACTCACACTACACGCATACTAATCCACAGCGCATACACACATCATAAAAAACCATGATTTTATACAATTTACACTCAATTTTGGCTTTTCATCTACAATGATTTGTAAATCAGCTGCTATTATAAGCTGCTTTAAGTGCTTTTGGATTAGTCTTCAAGTCTTTCTAGGTCTAAAGCAGATGTCTGTAAAAGGGACGCTCGATTGGTTTAGAGCAGATAAATCAAGCGGAGCACAAGTTCATATGCTGCTCGACTCACTGAGATCAGATCAGTGGTGGGTTTTCTACAGCTGAGTACTCAGTCTCCGACATGTTATTAGTCTCAATAAGACGTGCCAAGCCTGTTCGAGTTGAGTATTTGAAAATGAAGGCCTTCATGAGGTCGTAGCGGTAGTTTCGATTGATGAAGTTGTAGAGAATGGGGTTAAAACAGCAGTGGAGCAGGGACAGGCACTGGGTGAGGTGCAAGGCCACATAGAGCACGTTCTCCAGGCCACAAGTCAGGGGCACCAGGCCCAGTTGTGACAGTGCGTCAACCAGCAGAGCAGCATGATAGGGCCCCCAGCAGGCCAGGAAAATCACAATGTAGGCCAGAATTACCCTGCGGCTCACACGGCGCTCCTGCTCCAAATGGGAAGATGATGATGATGATGAGGAGGAGGAGGAGGAGGAAGAAGAGCGACTGAAAGCTCTTGCTAGAAGGGCGTAAAACACTGCAATGACTGGAAAGGGAAGAACAAAACCCAGCAGGATGAAGCTGAGCTGCACTCCCACCATCCACTCCCGGTGGTTTTCCTCTGGATACTCCGGCCTGCACATCATAGTGTCTCCTTGCACCGACTTCACAGCACGTAGGAAGTAGGTTTCAGGAGAAGACGCCACCAAAGCCAGAAGCCACACCCCAAAACATACAGCTCGACGGATCAACTTCCTGCGAGCGCCTCCCTCCTCTCTGTGCTGCATCACGCTTAGGTAGCGGTCCACGCTCATGCAGGCCAGGAAGAAGATGCTGCCAAAGAGGTTCACAGAGAATAGCAGGTGTGTGAGCTTGCATGCCACTTCGCCGAATGGCCAGTGGCCATGTTGGGCCAGGGAGCTCACCCACACAGGAAGAGTGACACACACGCACAAATCTGCAACTGCCAGGTGAGCAATGTACATATGTGTCTCATGGCGAGGCGTGGAGTCTCTTTGAGCACGGATGTTCACCCAGAGGACCAGACCATTGGCAGCTAGTCCAACAATGAAGATAAAAGTGTAGAGGACGCACATGGAGTACAGCAGAGCAGTGCGGTTGAAAGCTGTGGTACACACCAGCACATCCACTCTTGATATGTTGCTGAAGCTATCAGAGACGTTCAACTCTCCAAAGGACTCCCACAGCTCCTCCAGCTCAGTGGCGCTAAGGCTCATTTTGACCACAGACTACTGGGAGGTAATGCACTCCAGAAGTCCTACTGGGATGGATCCTGTGAAGACGAAAATAACTTAGTAAGTTTTCATAAGCAGTTAGATGTCAGGAGAAACATCAAAACATTGTCTGGTGCCTGGGATCTGCAAGCTAAAACTGATCGGCCAGGGCCGATCAAGTGAATGCTACAACCAGGTCAGCCTTTGGTGTGAACACTGGTACTAAGGAACAAAGACTGAAAGTTACTGATTCAAAGAATGTATTCTCTCTTTTGTCTGCAGTTCACTTAGGTTGCATTAGTGTGAGAGAGCAACACTTTTGGCAGATAACAGGAATGTGGTATGTAGTACAGCAAAGTTGCGCATTTTTTCCTTTTGAGCTTTCAACTTCTGCCTATTTTAGAATATGGTGAATTTGGAAATATTGTTTTTTTTTAAGATTTCAGTGTTAAGGAAAGCACAGGCAATACACACAAACACACAAAATGTACATATATATATATATATATATATATATATATATATATATATATATATATATATATATATATATATATATATATTTTTGATGCCTCATTTGTATTTGGAGTTATCCAGCTGCAGAAACCATGTTTTATTTTCCAAGAGGTCTCACTGAGCTAGTAAAATATAAGATGGTGAAGAATCAAACCCTAATGTGGTTAAGTTGTTAAAACAGTGCTTTCATGAGTTCCTAACGCCTCTCTGTTATCCTCTCATAAATGGTGGGGTGTTCCAGTGATGGATGTGCACTCTGGGGGCAGCACAATAAATGTTTATATTAGCTCCACTGGCAAAGAGAGCATATTGGACCTAAGGAAGCGGGACCGAGAAATCCAAACATGGTGTATTTCCGGAGCATTCTGGGCATTCCAAGATAAAGCACTGGTGAGAGTGGGAAATCCAATGCCTCTTTAAAGAAGTTTTTTTTTTCCTTAGCATGCTTGTTTTTGTAAAACACATTGAATCCCATGTCTTTTCTCCGCTCGTGAGGCAGGAAAAGAGAGGGCGAGAGATCAGCTGTCACCACCCAGTTGATCAAAGAAAAAGTTGCACATGGCTCAGAATACGTCATCTTGCAACATCTGATTCTGATAAAGCAGGAACACAACATAAGATTTCAAACCTGGAGTGAATGTAAGCAAACGAAACAGTCGAGCGGATAAAAGCAGTTGGCGTCTCCAGCCCTTTGGACACTGAGAGCCTCACCCCTGCGTGGCCCGCATTGGCAGCTTTTTTTTCCTGCAATGTCTCTCTCTGCTAACTGTCAGCCCACCACAGTGTGAGAGATCAGAGGTGAGGGGTGATGGATCAAAACCAGAACACGAGTGGCTTAACCCTGCCGTTTGCCCCTCGCTGACTCGTACGCCCACAGAGTGAATTGTGTGCAAAGATCAGCAGGGGGGCCTGACGGCTGCAAAATGCTTTGGCCGAGGTTAAAAAGAGGGTCACCGACCACTGGTTTGGGCACAGCACGCTACAGAGCAGTGAAATGTGACCGTGTAAGACATCTGTCTGTGGGGAGAGACCAATGCTGCACATGTGATAATTGGCACAGAGTCACACAGGATGAGGAATGATGAAGTGTATGAAAAGAAGTTGGAAAAAGGACACCTGGAACCTATAGAAAAGCAGTTGTTTGGGGACGGTCTGCCAACTTGTATTCACTCACTTTAGAAAGCATGAACCTTTGCAGTATTTATCAGATTGCATACACATGAAGCAAATCAGAAGAAACACATTTAGCTTTAACAGAGATGAGTTTGAAATCATCAGGGGGTATTAATTACCAAACATCCCAGTCTTCTGTGTCTCACATTTTCCATCCTTTCAATTGTACAACAGACTGTTGTGAATTCATGTAAAAAATTTTTTTGATTTATATGCCTGAAAGGGAATTCATGCCCAGTCGTTTTTTTTTCTCGCATTTTTTCGTATGCTGCATTTCGTCAACTATAAACTTCAGTATAAATTATTGTGATTTTATCTGATAGACCTACACAAAGTACTCCATAAGTGTGAAAAAAGCTACATGGCTTAAACAGTTTTATATGAATACAAATCTGAAAAGTGTGGCATGCAGCAGCAGCACTGAGGTATTTTTCAGAATAGCACTTGCTTCCATGTCTTGTGTGTTTTTGGGTGATGAGCACTGCTGCATGATAAAAGCTTGAGTTATTGTGTCGTTACCTAAACTTGCTTTATACCTTTCCACAACTTCACCCCTTGGTCTGTCAGCTCTGTTTATGATAGTGTTGTTCTCTAAAGCTCTCTAACAAACCTCTGAGGCCTTCGCAGATTAACTGTATTTACACTGAGTGTGATTTACACACAGGAGGACTCTATTTACGAAATAGGTGGCTGCTGAAGGCAATTGACTGCACAGGATTTCCTTCAGGGAATTAGAGAAGATAGGTGCTGAACACAAATGCATACCACATTTTTTTTGGGGGGGGGGAGATTTGTTTGAAAAAGGACAGGAAGAAAAGAAAACAAAGAAAAATAAAATCATGTGGCATTTGGCTACTACTTCCCAAGTCATAGGTCTATTAAACAAAATCTTAATGAAATACATTGAAGACAAAATGTAAAAAAAAAATAATAATAATAAAATCCAAGCTTTTAACTCTGCAATTGTGTTATTATAGCAGTTATCTGGATGCGTCTCTGCATTTCAGACATGCCCCTCGCAGTTAAATATATAAATCTGCCCGTATCAATTCAAGTTCTTACTGATTGAAAGACTTTTAACTTACTCCTTTGAGATAACTCTGATTGAACAACATATCTTCTCTTAAATCATCTTGATAAGATAGCAGATATTCGCCTAAATTGTGAGGGTTCGAGCTGCGACAGTCCCACGCAATCCGAACTCCTCCACATTATATGGAAAATACCTGAAGGTGCCAGGTCTTCCCCCTGGGCTTCAAGCGAATTAACCTCCCGACACCCGCCACATCAGATAACAAACAGACTGCACATAAAGTCTCCCTCTTCCCCACTGTATGTTTACCTCTCGTTTTCTCTACGTTTTTTTTTTTTGTTGTTGTTTTGTTTTGTTTTTGTTTTTGTTTTAACCCACAACGCGGTTACAAAGAAGGGCCAAACCTCATTTGTTTCACAATACACCAATCCGTTTCATGTGCAAATGTTGGTCGACGTGAATAGCGCAGGTGCAGCGTGTCCTGTCAGTCCCGATCGACAGGCTCCCGGATAAAATCTCTGGCTTCTTTGCACGGGACCCGGCGTTTCCGCGTAGATAACCGGTGAGGTGTCACTGGGTGCGTTATTACGCATGAGCTCCTAATGGAACCAGCGATCCCAGCCTGCTGCTGCTGCTGCTGCTGCTGCTCACAGCGGATGCACACAATGTCACTGTGGTCGTTTTTGATTTGGATCAACAAAACCTTTATCAGATTTGAAGCCACAGTCTCACTCAAGACCCGAGGTAAACAAGTGGAGCATACGCACGAACGAGCGACAAAAAAAAACAAAAAACTACAGTTTTGTCGTATCAGGTTTCAGCAAAAAGGTGTTAGAAAAAGTTGCCGTGATTCCTCGAAAGAGCGAAGTATCTACAGAAAAGCAAGCAGAGGAAAGTCGCAGCATCTCCGTTAAAAAGTTTCGCTTCTTCCTGAACGCTTACCTGATTTTGTTTGTTTGTTTGTTTTCCCTCTTCTCCTTTTTTTAATCGCAGTCTCTCGTCTGTGGATCAGATTTGTTTGAGATTACTTCGGGTGTTTCAAAGAAACCTCCACTCTGCAGCGAGAGAGAAAAAAACTTCGCGTGTGCCTCACTGCTTTCTGCAGTAAATGTGATCCACTCCCTCGACCTGCACTTGCTGATAAAAAAAAAGAGCTACGCCTCCTTGGGCTCGTCCCAGCAGTGCTGCGTATTGATATGGCATCACCTCCGGCATTCAAAACATCACGCAGCCCAGCCAGTTCCGACCAAGTGAGTTAAAAAAAAAAAAACAACAAAAAAAAAAAAACAGAGAAATTAACATTTCTGCCTCTGATTCTCTCGAGCCTTTTAGTGAAATAGTAGAATGTAAAAGTGTTTGAAACTCTTCATATTAAAATGTAATCGAAAATAAATTTATTTCAGTCTTTCACATCAAAAAGTGAAACTTGTGTGAATTTATTGCATGCAGAGTGTTATATTTACATTTTATTGATGTTATTTTTTATTTAAAAAAAACAACTGTTGTTCAGTATAATGACATGATAGTTTGTCCAGGTCACTGCCATAACAAAAAAGAGATGCTGGTTTAATTTTCCAGCTGAATTTGACACACGCACTGCCAAAAGAACTGATAACTGTGTGAGTAACTATGACGAAGATAAATATGAGACACCAGAACTAGCACTGCAGATGAGCTGGAGAACTCAATTAAATAACTTAAGGCTGCTTAGATGAGGCATCTAAGCAGAGCCACAGTCTGATCTTCACATTGGTGCAGTTCATTTCACAGGATCTCTGCCTGTTTTCTGTCCAATACCTTTAGGTAAATAATGTCTCAAAACCTTAAAAAAAATCGTTTCCCCCCTCCCCCCCCCCCCGTCTGTATTGCATAGTCAGGGTAAGAAGCTTCCAAGGTCCCCGGTTCAGGAATGACTTAACACAAGGAATGTGACAGTTGTAGCCCATATAGCCCAAGTGAATATGTGGTGGTTCTTGAAGCACTGCAATCCGTGTTTTCACTAAACCTTTTAATGAGATTTAATCTTCCTTGTGCATCTTACTCTACTCCAGTTTTTTCATCCACTTAACATTCCCATAAATTGTTTGGATAAAGCACCCAGCAACAGCCAGCTCTTTTTACAGCAATCCGTTTATTGCTCACCCTCCTTGTGGGGGGTGTCAACGAAGACAAGTTTAATTGACTGAAAAGAAAGACGACAAACAACGTCTGTACTTTGGGGCAAATATATGCAATACACGTTTCCACAATGACTCAACAGGGGCAGTGATTTCTGCCCCACCCCAATTTGCCTAGATATGAAACTGAAGTTTCAGACATTCAGTGAACCACAACAATTGCCTTCTGCATCCACCCAAAACCAACAAATGGGTTTAACCCAACACCCACTTCCACTGGAGCTAACTGACAACACAGAGGGAATATTAACCCACCATTATAGAAAATATTACTCTGACGTTTTTAAACCTTTTTAAAATCAAGATTACATTTCAGAGTTACGTTTATATATTTTTTTTAACCAGTGCAGTTCTTCATTTAAAACTACCAGCCATAATCCTAGCTGCAGACTTATTCGGTCTCATTTTAGGGAACTTCCTTGGAGGCTGCTCAAAGCTGTGCAGGAGGCTCAAGTGTGCACAAAGAACCTCTGAGAACTCACCTGCAGCTCCAGAGGCCTCGCAGCTGCTTCCGGCTGGGCAATTAACCCCGAGTTCAATACAAAGAACGGATCACAAAAGGAAGCGGAGCTGTGGAATTCCAGTTCACAGTGCGGCAAGAGACGGTGTTTGTTTGGCCTCATAATGATAACAGACTTTGATCGAGCTCTGAAAAATAAATGATATCACGTTCAAAGGACGAAATATTGAAATAACAAAGGCTCAGCATGTCCAGCTTTTTTTTTCTTATAAAAAGAGAAGCGGCTTGCCCAAGTCAGACAGCTTATAAAGTTTATTATGACTGTCGGTCTTGTATTCACTGGTTCAAACGCACCCAGAAGGCTACTCTGACCTCATTAAAAGAGCAAAGCAGTGAAGTCAGTTTCAATGAGGCTTTAAAGAAAGCTCCCACTACGCACGCATATCCATTGTCTTCCATATCAGAATCATCGGGGGGGAATTTGTAAGCCCCTCTGATAAGCATCCGTAGTCCCGCAGACTTCTGCCAACCTCTGTTCTGCAGTCCTCATTCACAGGGAGGCTGGAGAGGGAACACCAGGGGTGTGTATGTGTGTTTTCAGAAAAGACAGAACTGGCGCTCAGGAAAAAGTGACTGTATTGGTCTTGAAACAATCTGAAAGACTCGAAAACAAGGAGTTTGTTTTTCTAAAGATTAACCTAGAAATGACTAAATCAGTTGTTTGCTTAGTAAAAAATGTCCTTTATTTGTAGTTTTTTCATGATAATGTGTGTTTGTTCATACTCTCAAAACGCTGCCAGTAAAAGATGAAGGATAAACATAAACTTGAAATCTTAGTTTGTTCATGATCTTCTGCTCCACCTACAAATGTCATCATAACATTTCCCCTGTGTAATGTCGATAGGTCACATTTGAAGCCTTAGCCTCCACATCATTACATGAAAAGTTGAGCTCCACCCATCAAAACTATGAGAGTAAAACTGATATTAATGGCCAGAGAAGATGCTGCTGTGTTCTGTTAGAGTCAATTTTTTGTCATGAGCGTCACACAGACAGGCAAGGAGAGCTGAAAAAGCAGCACTTTCCACATGAGAGAAGACTTTGTCTTTGATGTGCTTAGGCTCAAGCTTGTCTCAATTAAAAATACATATTGTAGTATACTAACTGCTTAATAAAACAAAAGCTGCATACAGTCCAGAAGTCTGTAGATTCATAAAATAATGTGCAGTGAGTTTGTGAACTTCCCTTATTCTCCAACAACTTGGAGAACAACGATTCCAGACAAAACATGTAATAAATGACCAAGGACTCGTTCAACTATTTCAGATTGGTTAAGAATATTGAGTTGATGAACTATGAATATATAAGAATTACTTTTGACTGGAGTAAAAAAAAATACTTTGGATTTCAAAGTAAGTCTTGTTAAGCATGAACTAGCTCAATGTTTTTAGTGAGAGGTGAATACCAGTGTAATTGAAATGCAAAAAAATATTGTTTTTTAAAATACACATTCATACAAAGTTTGACGTACATACACTTCTTATGCTGTTGTTCTTCTTGTTTTATATTTTAAAAAATATATACAAGACATCAGTGCTACGTTCAATGATCTCTTTGCCGCCATGATAATATGCTTTCCATTTTCCATTTTATATTTTGGGAGTTACTGATGAAATAGTCAAAGTGTTGCGCTTATTTCTGTCAACCTCAGCTGGTAAAGTATCTATCACCTCCAGCTTGATAATGGCTATCCCATATTTCAATACGACACCACTCCCACTGGAACAAACCATTTTACAACCTGGAAGTCTGCCAAATCTAGAAAATGCACTACTGACCTGGTTGCTTAACTTTCATTCCTTATCTACTGTTTTCTCATTCTGTAGAACAACTGACACACTCAAAAAAGTGCTTAATGTTTGTATGGGCTGATAAAATAGTATTTTCTATAAGGTAGTAGATGATTCACAAACGTACAACACTACTATTTTCTTTTCAGCGGGGTCAGGTAGATGAAAACCGGGTTCAAACTGAGCAGACAGGGAAACTGAAAAGAGCTGGCAGCTACATGAAGGACATTAACGACAAGCGAGAAAGGAGGCCATGTGCAAGAAAAAAACGGGAGAAAAATAAGGAAGTAAAATTAAGAAAGTTTATTTAAATAGCAGCAGTTTCCATTGTAATCTAGCGCCATACATCATGCTGGTGGGTCTGACAGACATGTTCCATTTTGGTGCAAATGTCCATTCAGAGGGTCCCTCTCAAACGCTTCCTCCACCACATTGTTACAGATCAGCCTCCCCTTCTGCCTTGAGGCCCCCCTCCAGCATTTTTCTACTCCCTCACATTCCTCTGTACCCCCCTCTCAAAAAAATCACTCATTTTTCACTTAATTACTTATTCATTTATGATCTGTCAAACAGAGTGGGTGAAGCTGAATCTTTTGTGTTCAGAGTGGATGAAGCGTCTTAAGGAGTCTGTGAACATATAGAAAACTACTGGACCTTTAAAACAGTCTGAGGAACAAAACATTGGCAGCAGTCGGGATCATTGTAGATATTTTTAGTGCTCGTGGTAGGATGAAGGATCTTTTTTATTTTGTGCAGGTGCACGGTCGGCAGAGAGCGTGTCCCTGTTGAGGAATACAACAAAGGGAGGCAATTCTCACAGACATAGCATCCCTTACACCAAACTGTGAATGTGTGGGAAACCTGAGAACTTCTCAGATTTCCAAAGCAACAAAAGTAACAAAAGGCTTTGTGTCAAGCTGCTCAGTGAAAAGATTTTTGAGTTAATACAAGGCATTTTATGACTACGTTGATAAAAAGCCTTTTCAAAACAAAAATCTCTTCATTTTAAAATGAAATTGATAACTTAGCATACATCCAGTCAAATGGCATCTCCAGTTGACATTTTTGTAGTTTGTCATGATTTGCGTTGCTGATCGCCAGCTGAGTATTTTCCCTTATTAATTTGCTGAATAAGGAATCCCTGAAAATCCCCACTCAGCATCCTGCTGCCCATGTTCAGCTGTATCTGTTCTCTAATCCAAAAAAGAGTACTTGTTTAAGAAGACTTTGCATTTCTGTTTTGTTGCTAGTTTAAATTATTCAGGGATTTTATCATGCAACGGGATCATATCCGAAGAACTTTTGGGTTGGACAAGAGAAAGAGTTGCTTGGTGAAAATCTCCAGTTTGGTTCACATTCAAAAAATGCAGCACTAGATAGAAACTGGAATAAATAACTTCATCTGCTGAATGTCTGGGCAAGTTTTTTAAAAAAAATAATATGCAGTTCCAACGCGCCCTGAGGAGGGAACAATACTAAAATCAGTACAGTGCTCACCAGGCGCTTGCCAAAAAACACAGATATGAAAAGAGAGTTCACAAACTCTGACCAAGCATGTGCCAAATATAACCTCATCGCTTGGGAATTTGAAAAAAATAAATATTTTGGTTTTTTGTCACGTTTCCTAGATAATTGATGTGGGTAGATTTACAGTAAAACTGCAAAACTACCTGCCTCAGTCTATTTTATTCAACGAGACAAGAATGCGAGGAAGTATTTTCATGTGGAGATACCACACAATGTGAATTTCAAAATAAGGGCATTTCAATCATCAGTACAGTAGAAACACTTTTGCAGCGTATTTTATTCAATCATGTGAAAATCCCAAAGGCAAAGTAATCAAATTATCAGGATTTTGCAGGATCTAAAAAGTTTTAAAGGTAATAGAAATGGAAAAGTCTTATGCATGCCGAGGACTTCCCAGACTTTCTTTCAAATGACAACCATAATTTATCCTAAATTCATATGTTTAATTATTCAATACTTCTTCAGGCAACAAATTTTTCCATGTTCTTGCTTTTGTTTGGTGTTTTTATATGTTTTTTTTGTTTGTTTGTTTGTTTGTTTAATTTTTGTTTTTTTGTTTTTTCATAGAAATGCTGCACTCCTACTTTTTGTGTGTTGTGGATCTGGGTGTGGAAAATTGTGTTTTTACACTTTTCTAAACAAACTAAATCAATGAAAGTCACAGCAAAAGACAATTAGAAGTAATTTAATTTAAGAAAACTTCTACTACTGAAATGTTCCAGTTTTGAGGACCTTAAAATCAAAACATTCTTGATGGTTATCTTCTTCAAGGTTCTGTGTCATGAAAAACTGTAGATGTGGAAAGATTTGGCTTGAAAATAAGATTGCAGTAGTTGTTGAGTACTGTTGCCAAGAACTATTATGAACATTACAGTTGAAGGCAGGGAACTTGGGTAATTCAAAGGTACAACGGGAGTGAAGTGAGAGACCAGATCTGAAACACACCAGCCTATAAAGCTATCTTTAACTGTCTCATTTTATGAAGTCAGTTAAAATATTATGCTCACTATGATATTAGGTCTTACATTTAAATAACAAAGGACATTCTTGAAGTCTTCAATAAAATTTCCTGAAACTTGCCAACACCACAATATAAATTTACTTTCTGTCAACATTTTTTTTTTTTTTTTTTACCTTTTTTTTCAGCAGAACGTTTTTGTTGTTTTTTTTTTGTCCAAATATTTAATAAATCATCAAAATAATTGATAAAATACTCAATTACTTAAATTTTTGTAAGCTGCAAACCCTCTACATACTTCATTCTGACTTTCTAAAACTCTTCCCTGTGAAAGGAGCTGCTTTCAGGGAGCTGCACAACTGTTTGGGCATGGACCTAAAGTACATTTCTCTAAGAGGGCTGCATAAAAAGAACAACAATTTAAGTGTTGAAAAAGCTAGTGAGTAATACCTTGAGCTGTTTACCAAAGTTTACTCTTGGCTCTCCATCTCGACTCTCTCTTACGTCTGTGAATCTGTCAATGCTTAGCATTTGGCCAAAACTTCTGTTGCTCATACAGTCCATTGACTTCGTCTGTCCTCTCTGTACATAATGGTAACTCAAACAAAACGTTATGCTCTCTTCAAGCCCCAATACTCACCCCCTCAAACATGCAACCATTTTTCCAGCATTGTGGACAGACACGAAGGAACAGCAAGGTCATTGAAAACATGCAGAAGACTTGTGATATCTGAAGAAAAAGTCTCGCCCAAGGGGACATTGCGGCAATCCTGTATGGATCAGTGAATGAGAGAATCTTTCAGCAAGCTCACAAGAAAATGTCAATCTCTTAGCAGATTCTGCAGAGCGGGTGTAATCTCGTAATCCTACCCTGACTAACCCTGTGTGAGCTTTACAATGAGCTTGTCCTCGCTAAATGCAGACAGTAAGTTCACAAATATGCTAGGTAACTTTCACCCCTATTGTCCCGTCAGCTCAATGAATAATGTACGCTCAGAGCTGCTGGAATGCTGTTGTGCTTTTCAGAGGCCTGCAGCAAAACAGAAGCTTAACCAGTAGCATTACCTGTCAACGTTTTTCTATCCCGTGGCTGGAAATGACAGTCTGTCACTTAAGATGTCACTGGGATCGAGTTTACAGTTTGGGTTGAATGGGAAAAGCTATTTTTAGAGCCATGAAACATAAATGTATTACAATCAAACTTTATGCTTTTTTCTCAAGGTAGACAAAAGAGTGAACAGGATGGGACTGCCATCTAGGAATGATGATGTAGCAGCACTCACATTTTTATGTATGATAATCAGGATTACTGGCAACTTATTTTCCTCTGATTCTGAGCCAGATCAGGAAGAGAAATAACAGCAGATGGAAAGTATTTTATGTTCCTTACACCATCTATATTGCATTAGTTTGAAGTGACCTGTTAGGGGCAAATAACTAAGTTAACTGTGAAGAATTCAATTGTAGACAGAGGTCAAAAGTGGTCTGGTAATAGTTGTTTCACATTAAAACATGTGCAACACTGGGTCACAGAATCCACTCTGACATTCCAGTTGAATTGTGTCTGTACCGACCAGCAATGTTCTTGCATTTTTACATGCTGCTCAACTGCAGACTTGGAAAATAATACCACTATCGCGCCCTGCAAGCCCAAACATAGAACAAATATATGTTCTTTAAATTTTAAAGTATGTCATCAAATCAGCTTTGACCTTCTGACATTTCACTGGCTTTTAAAGAGCGTGGGCTTCAAGAGGAAACTAAATACTGTAAACTTTACTTGGTAAACACAATTCCAAACCACTCAAACAAGATGGCTGGATAAATATTGTGGATAAACAGGACGGAGAAATAAAGTCCAACTCAGTTCTAAGTGAGAATAGATTGTAAATATGTTATTTTCAAACTTCCCCTGCTGTACTAAATATTAATTTCAATAAATAGGGGAACTTGAAATGGAAAATAACCTCAAGCGTTTTTCTTTAACCCAGGTGGTTCTTATTCAACTTTTTTTTGCAGATGCAGTACTGCAGGGGGGTTTACAGTCAGGATGTAGCATCCCAGGCAGCATCTGGACTTGGGTTCTGAACGCCTGGAGCTTAGAGTAAGGGGTTCTGCCACTCCTATTCTTTTTCAAACCTTCTTCGTACCTCATCTGTACTCCTGATTTTAGCTGGAGCCACTGCAAAGAAAAAAGCACATGGGACCATTTGTTGTCTTTGACTGTTTATACTGATGTGTGACAGTTGGTAGACGCATGAAACGAGAGACAGACAGTAAACAGAAACTGAAAACTCAACGTCAGGGGGGAATCTGCTGTGTTCTTGTCTACGCCTTTTATTCCTGTTGCGTCCCGTGGCGGCGATAGCAAAGGTCTGTTTTTCATTACAGTATGCAAAAAGATTTAAAGAGGAGGGTAATGGCTGACTGGAGTTTTAACCCCGTCACTTTGACACCCCAAACCACCAGAAACCTCCCAACCACACTCAACCTTGTAAATGGGAAACAGCTTTGGTGCCTCACGTCAGGCTCTCAGTACCAGGCTGCTCCATACATCAGAGCTTTAGTCGGAATCCAATAGCGTGATCTCCTTCTATTCATCAAAGCAGTGACGGCAGGCCTTACGTGCAAGAGCCGTAGACTTTGTAAATTGCAGGCTCGCTGCTGCCCAATCACTGCCAGCTTAGCGGAGTGAAGTGTCTGTCAGGAGTAATTTGTGAACGTGTATATGCGTGGTTAAACCGAAGTCCAATCCCATGAGGCATGCATCTTCAATGAGCGTTCAAATCTCCGTGGTGCAAAAGACATGTGAAAAGTCTCATTGTGGTAAAAGTTTCCTGTGAATTTTCACATCAGTGAGTGCAACACAAAAGAAGGACGGAGATGAGGATAAATTGAACAGGAGATGAAGGACATGTCCCGGAGAAGTGCATAAAAAGAGGAAGGAGGTGGTCTTTGTTATTATTTGTTCACCCGTGTTTTCCCTCCTTCTCTGGACCTCACTCTGGCCTCTTTGGCTCTGTTTGTGGTCTTGTTCCTCCACAGCTGTCGTAGTCAACAACTTTTTATAATTCTTCTAAACAGCTGTTCAAGCTGCGACCTTAAGCAGAAGGTTGTGAGGGCTGAGAGGACACATAAACATTCATGCAAAGGATTTAAACCTGGGAGTTATGCAGTGCCTTGCAAATGTTTTCGCACATTTTCGGATTTTGTCACATTAAGACCACAAACTTTTACAAAGTATCTAGGGTGGTACATGATTTAAAGGGAGATATACAATGTTTTGTGGCTTTAAAAAAAGAGCAATTAACCATTTGAAAAAGTGTGTTTTGAGCGAGTATTCAACAACATTGACTTTCAGTGCAATTAAATTGGAGTTCATCTGTTTGTAATTTGGTTTTTTGTTGCTTTTAATTGTTTGTTTGTTTGTTTGTTTGTTCTTTCAGAAAATACCAGTGACTAAACTACATTAAAAAGACAAAGAACAAACATATCAGGGTAGAGCAAGAAAGAAGAAAGAAGGTGGGCGGAGGAGGACATGTGGGGGAGATTGCAAGCAGGAGGAGGACAAGCAACCCCGTCCAAATTGCAATTCTCAAATTGCAATTTGAGAAGCAGTTTGCTTCTCAAATTGCTTCTCAGTTTGAGAAGCAATTTTGATAGGTGCATTTAATCTTATTGTGTCATGTCGGGCGGGGCGCTGGTCCTGGTCTTGAATAGGTCTCGGGTTGGATGGTGTTGTAGTCAAGAACATCCAAGATCAAGATCCACATTTCCATAAAACACTTAGATATTAAATATTTAGAGCTGAAATAAATTTAACAAGTATCATTATCAATTCAAACTCTTCTTCATTTTGCTTTGTTTCCACCTCTGTGCCACAATCCATACAGGTATCCTACCATCCCTAAAAAGATACCGCCCAAGGCAGTTGCCCATGCCAGAAACCACAACTGTCTGCACTATTAAACATAGCAGTTAAGGCAATATATTAGTGGTAAAAAACACTCAACTATGAACACTGTCCAAGGTGCAACAAGCAAGAAATAACCAAGCACAAGGAACACCATGACTGTTCCCCCCTGTCTGCCACCATGACAGGTGACAAAAACAATCAAAGAGCAATGAGCAAGCTCCACATTCTTGTAGAGCATGCTCTACAAGAATGTGGAGCTCTACAAGAATGTAGAGCATTCTTGTTTTAGTTATTCGCCAATTGAATAAATCCTTTCTCTAACCTTCCTTTCCAAGTGACAATAAAAGTTAGACGAAACGCTGTTGAATTTACATGTCGCTGATGATTTATGTAGCGAAATTCTATTACTGACGATTAGTTAGGAAACCACTGTGCATGTCTCGGAGCTCTGCGATACATACTCTATCAAATCTATCAGTTCAATAAATAAATGTAAATCAATGTTCTTCCCCAAAACATTCTGGAAAATCTCCATCTCGCAAGTAAAAAGCTAATTTTAAGAGGCTGCTGTGAGAGGTGAGGATAATCATGCTCAAATGTCAGAGAGAATTCCCTTTGCGCTGTGATGATGGGGGGAAACACACAATGGACACTCTGTGATGCAAAGGTAAAGGACACAGTTGGAAACCATGAAAGTTAACACTGGCAGCTCCTCATTACAAGCCTTTCCTGCTGCCAATCTTGATATACCTTAGAGGAGCCGGCCTCACGCTCCTCACGTTAACGCAAACATGCTTTCACTCATTCATGCACTAAGGCAAAGTTCAGCAGGCTGCATTTGATGTGAAGGTATGATTGATTGGATTTCAATGTAACCTTTGAAAGAGCAAGAGGATGAATCATATAAATAATTTGCCTCATTGCTCAGGTTGACCTCTTTCCCTCCCCAGCTGCCTGTCGGGGGTCGTTGGTGGTAAATAACCCACATTATTAATTTGATGACATCTGCCGCTGGGTAAAAACACCAATAAATCAATTATGAATAATGTTTGACAGAGTTAAAAATTAAATAGGTTTGATTGATATTTTTCTTTAATGCTTGAAGGTCGTTTATGTTTGACAATTTATTGCACAAGCTGGACAAGTCCTCACAGTACATATGGCGCTCTGTGTACATCAACCTAATAAATATGCATACGCATTTGAGCCGCCATTGAACCAAATCTGCTTTTCCGGAGACTTTTTCATCATGCAAGACGGTACCCACTTCCTTCCACAGAGCCAGACAAAAATGGCCTTCCATGCAGTCACTGTGGGAAAACTTTGATGGACAATGGGAGAACAGGAACTCCTCCAAATCTGATTCCATGGCGTAAACTTTACACCCAAACTCTATTCTAGTACCATGCAATTTATATATATGTGTATATATATATAAAGAATTCCTTTTGTTTGTGTAATGTAGATTTTACATTTTCTAGTTAATATCTTCCAGGTCAATACTAAGTTGAAGGGCAGGATTTGAAAAGGCTTTTACTATGAAGACAGGCAATTGCTCAACCTCGATCGGATTTTGAAAAGTGACTTTGTGCGACCTTTAAAGCAACACGCGATCCAGTTCCTATTTGTCACAAGCTGTAGTCTGGACATAAGTGCGCAAGGCCACTTCCTTAAGTGTGCCTCGCCCCCACCCCTGTCTCATTTCCTCTTTACCCAAACAAAAGCTGCTTCTATGGGAAAAGTGTTCAGCCACTTCTTTGCAAGCCCCTCGTAAGCATATACATTTGATTTTGCCCAACTGAATGAGTGATGAAGAATCAGAATCCACGCAGTCTGGGTATAGTATTCAAGTCAGAATTACAATGCAATGGCAAGTTTGAATCAAAAGTTTCAACCAGCAGCACACATTAGGTGAAATCATTTACCATTTTCATCTTAAAAGGCCAAGCAACCACAGAGCTTGAACTCAACAAGTCAGAATGAACCAGGTTTTATTGATCATAGAATAGCAACATCTCAGCATCCAGCCATCATCTAGCTGTGAGGGGGCAGTGGCTTGTTCAGGTGGATGCCCACAGTCAGACTAAACTCCTTACTGGCATGTTTCTCAGACAGACTTCAACTGGAAAGTCTTCTCATCAAAACAGTCAAAGGCTGTGAAGGACAGGGGCTTCTCCTCCAGCAGGCCTTGCAGTCATGTGCGCCAGTTCTCCAGCATGTTCTTACGATCTTCAGCAACTACCAGAGCCGGAGCCAAGAAGATCTGAGGGGCCAGAACCTGGAAGCCACAATAGTGCAGGATGCCATTCTGCAGAGAAAGACTTCATGTCTCCATTAATACCAGTTGGACTGAACATGGATTCTATAGAGACCCAGTAGTGAAGGACAGCATGGCTTTCTTGTTCTAGAAGGAAACGGGTTGGACACAGCATGTTTGGATTTCTGCAAACCCTTCATTGAACTCTTACCTTGAAGGTTTCCAGACTGAAGGGTTTCCCTTGTGAAAATCAAAGCCACTGGTGAGCATCCGATCAAGCTAGCCCTTCAGGATACCAGGAACACTGAACCAGTACATGGGGAACAGAAAGGGACTGCAGTAAGTGATTCTGATGATTTACTACAATGCACTGCTGCTAGGAATGAATTACCTGAAAGATGACTAAATCCAGAGCTCTTATTGGCATAGACAATCAGCACTTTCTCTGCTCCTATATGAAGAAAAGAACAATCATATTTAATTCTTTCAGTAACTGAAATCCAATAGAAGACAGCAACTTTCTTAACGTATGAGCAGACACAAGAAATAAAAGTTTTCAAATGCAGGCACACAAAAATAAGCTTACCCAGTCTAAAGCTGGTTTCCAACTAAACAGCAGGTTAAGAAAAGAAAAAGTTAAAGAGGTGCTTGATATTCACAGCTCAAATTCCAGGTTTGATACATCTTTTCCACAGGAGGCCCTCTCAGATGCCACCAATTAGCAATCAGGGTCACCAGGTGGGAGGATCATCCCCCCTACCTAAAGATTTGTTTCCAGAAAGAAAAAAAACAAACATTTTTCTTCATTTACCACTGAATTTCAGCAATGATTTATCTCTATTCTCACAATGTGTAATCTTACATCAACCCCTTTGCTCATTTTCTCCTTTTTACAGTGTTTGTTTTTCTTCATCTTTGGGCCTCGCAGTAAAGCAGCAGAGCCAGACATGTGTACATGTGGATCCAGGATATTTGATAGCATGCAGGTCTGTATTTGTCTCTCTGTCTACAAGATGTTTGAAACTTACATGCCAGTCTCGCTATCTTTCACCCACATGAAGCCAGAGTGGCCTGGTAATCCTCTCACTGTACAGCTTTTGGTTTTCTTTTACACTACTTTCCTTTGCAGAGACAGTTGCCTGTGGTCAAGCCCACTCATGATTGTTGCCCCGTTAAAGAAAAACAGATTCAGCGTCAGGCTTCAAAGGCATGGCGCTGGGACACATGTCGCATCAAACGCAGTGATGTCCGATTCTTTCTTTCCAGAGGAAGGGTTCAATTAACAACCGCTACATTTTCCCAAACTGAAGTACTACAAATTCTTGGCTCTGTAGAAAGATTTAAGTGAGACAGAAACAGTGTGTCGCCTCAATGTGATTTTTATCCCATTACATCAGAAGTATGTTGGTTTATGTTAAGTTATATTTAGGCTGTGTTTGTACTCACTTTGTTTTGACACGAAAGGATGACGTAAAATGACTTGGGGGAAGGGAAGGCATGTTTTCATGCTCTCCACACACTAAGCTGCAGATTCTTAAATATCCTGACACAACATCGTGCGTTGCTCTCCGACATTTCACATGATAACTTCCGTTTGAATAAAATAAAGACAAACATAACATTAACATCTGCACTCCAACTTTGCTTTGTCTGTGTTTTCATAGTGTGCATCAGAAGCAAAAGGATTTGCACACACTTTTCATGTTATGGGATGCTTATCGCAAAACGTGGCTTACAGTGCCATTGTGTGGCCAAACTGAGTGTGTAGCTTTAAGACGGACATAAAACTCAAAACTGAGCATGTGTTTAGCTGAAAAGGTATTTTAGCATAATCTTCTATTTTACAGAATACTGAAAACACAATAAGTGTTCAGGCTCTGGTTGTTATTTCACAAGGATGGAGTGTTTTGAGGTGTTAACCAAAAATTCACCACACATATGCTTTCATTCAGCTCAGATATTTTGTTGGTTCGCTGGGTCTCTAGAATCCATCATTTGGGCTTTCAAAAATGGCTCAAATATGTTTGTAATTGTACGGTATGAAAACTTCTACATTTCAAAAAGGAAATGAAAAAAACAAATCTTAAAGTTCTCTCATTTTTCTGGTATTTAAAAATACAGAGAAGTTTGGTTATCCAAATGCACCTAAAACAGAAAACATTTAGTCTGATTTAATGTCAAATTGTGACTAAAACATATATATTTATATATGTGTGTGTGTGTGTGTGTGTGTGTGTGTGTGTGTGTGTATCTATCTGGGTTCAACCTTCAAAATAAAACTCAACACCATTCTGGGTTATGTGTGTTTGATGAAATGATTTAACTGTTTTTATTTTTTGTTTTTTTTCCAAAGGGTGTTTTTCTTGTTTCTTAAAATGATATCAGCTTCCTCCAATTGAACCAACAAAAATGGCTTTTTGTGCAGAACTGGTGGGAGAGCTACCACGAAAGGCATGAAAGCAATATAAATACAGATAAGAAACTTGGTTTAACACTCTGATAAACAATTTGTGTTTACTGACACGCCAGACTCTCACAGAGCCAAAAGCGATTTTTAGGAATCAAATTACATTATTGGTTGTGTTCATACTATTGTTGATAAAAATCGATGTGAATTTTACAGTGCAGGCACTGAAGAAATGCTCCTTAGCTTATTTTGATGGCTGTGCAAGAATTTGGCCCATATCTCAATGTTCTTTCGACTATATTTCAGTATTTTATATAATGCTGAATATAATTTAATTTGTTTTAAGTCGACTTTGTTCATTTTATCTAGCTTTGAGACAACGTGTTTGAATTCTGATGCAAATGTAAATTCAGGTTTGGCTGTGAGGTAGGGTGGGACAGGAAGATTTTTTTATTTGTTGCTTTCTTTAGTTTGTCTTGCCTCTACTTTCCATTGCGCACAATGTAAATAGCATTGACACATTGTTCACCGTTATGTAAAACTTGTATACAAATGAAGTCTGACTGATTTCTTCACTGATAATAGTTTCTAAAGGAAAGCCTGACGACACAGGAAGTCCTTCACTGGTGCTTGTGAGGTGGGTAGGTTTAAGACTCTTTATTTAGCCAGGAATGTTCTATTGAAATCGTTTCTTCCAAGGAAGAACAAAACAAAACCGCAGCATAAACAAACTAAAAACATAATCAAGTAAAAACAGAATTGTCAAGCAATATAAAAAGACAAAAAAAAAAATACACAAATATAAAAGAATTAGCTGAAAAGTCAATGGAAAGTTCAGGAGAAAAAATTTCTTTCAACCCAATTTAAAGGCCTTTCAAAATATGGACTAAAATATAATTCTTAATCTTTCAACTGGTGCCTTATTTGCTGAATTCTTGTGTGTGAGCTTGTTGTGGAAGTCTGTAATCATCTCATTGCAAGACCACAAAAAGATTGAATGTTGAGAAAAATGTCAACATTTTTTGATGTTTGTCACTGGCACTGAAACTCATTACACATATGGTAAATATTTCTTACATGATTATGACCTACAGATAAACCCAAAATGTAGTGTTTCAGAAAAATCAAGTATTGCATATCAATTTAAAAAATATAATTTACACAAGGATTTTATACATTTAATAAGTCACATCTCCTTTTGCATGCATTCTTGCATCAATGTCTGTGGTATAACTGAGATGTAATGGAAGCACAGGTGACAACAGCCTTCAGATCATTTGCACTGTTGGATCTGGTGACTCTTAATACCTCATAGGGTCTTTATGGGTTCAGGTAAGACAATTTTGATGGTAAATCAAGCACATTGATACCAGGCCTCCTCCTGTGCCACCTCTAATCCCAGAAATTCCTGAGAGAGTTTTGCTTGGCAGTCCTCTGAAAACTGCAAATAATGCCTTTTGTCAGTTTATTTCAAATGAAATCAAAATTCTGAACCTCCAATTTGTTTTGCCAACACTTGAGGGGTTTAGACTCAACCATTCTGTTTTGAACCATTTTGCAGCCACAGATATTGCAAAAAGCTCATCCTGCCCAATCCTCTACAGTTAGATCCAAATTTTTCCATCCAAGTTAAATATGCATCTTCATTTCTGAACAAAAGGCTTTTAATAATAATGAGAATCAGAATCGAGCCTTCATCTGGCTGTGAGGGTCAGTGGCTTGTTCAGGTGGATGCCCACAGTCAGACCAAACTCCTGCCGGGATGTTTCTCATGGACATCAGGCTTCAACTGGAAAGTCTTCTCATCAAAACAGTCCAAGGCTGTGAAGGACAGGGGCTTCTCCTCCAGCAGGCCTTGCAGTCGTGTGCGCCAGTTCTCCAGCATGTTCTTACGATCTTCAGCAACTACCAGAGCCGGAGCCAAGAAGATCTGAGGGGCCAGAACCTGGAAGCCACAATAGTGCAGGATGCCATTCTGCAGAGAAAGACTTGCTAAGAGGTTTCCAGTATGTTGCAGTGGAACCAGTAAAGACACTCCACTACCTGCAGTGGCCACAGTGTGATGTTCATGTCTCCATTAATACCAGTTGGACGGAACATAAATTCTAGAGAGACCCAGTAGTGAAGGACAGCATGGCTTTCTTGTTCTAGAAGGAAACAGGTTGGACACAGCATGTTTGGATTTCTGCAAACCCTTCATTGAACTCTTACCTTGAAGGTTTCCAGGCCGTAGGGTTTCCCTTGTGAAAAGGCAAAGCCATTGATGAGCACCCGATCCAAATGACCTGGAATAAATCACACCCTCCCTGCTAAACTCGCTCAGCTGTTTTTATATCTGGCTGTGCTCAAACACACTAAGGTGCAGATAATTAACAATTACCTTCATGATTCTGGTAACAGCATCAGAGAGTAATTTCAGATTTTGACTCATTTCCACTAAAATCTGAAGTCGAATAAGTTCTGTCCATGAAAAATAGTGTAGTATTTTTCTTCCATTTTGACCTGCAGCAGACTTAGTGCTAACTTAGTGTTGTTTCTGCTCTTTCATCATGTTTCGATGAGCTGCGCAATGTCTGCACCACTACGTGCACAGATTAAATCACTGCGGAGACGTTTAACAAATTCTCACAGCAACCATGCAGTGAAGTTTGTATGGCAGAAAAATGTGTTTTAAATAGTGAGCAACAGCGCCATCATGTGGCCACGAGGGGAATTCATCATTGCAAAGTTCTGTTCTTCATCTGCATCATTTTGGTTAAGTGTAGTTCTAAAGTTGGGTTGTGTGGTATTTGTTTGGTTCTGATCGTAGCAGCTGACGTTGAACAATGAACAGTTGCTGGTGACTCTTTTAGATTTAATCCAGTTACAACAGAATTTGACATTTGGATCTGGAAATGACGTCACAGCCAACAATGGTGCATTTGTGAGCTTTAGTACCAGTAAGATTTGAGAGTTATTTGGTTTTGCTCAATCATCACGCTAACATAACAGCTGTTAGAAATAAAAAGCTTTTCCCATTTTTGTTTTTTTTTGTTTTTTTGTTTGTTTTTTTTTTTTTTTTCGCTGGAGGTTGATATGACTGCAAAGGCACAAATCATCAGAAGTGCAATCAATTAGGGATTATTAATTTATTTGTTGAAATTTTCTTTTAGAAATTTCAACTTCTTGGGGCCTTAGTGTAGCTAAATGTTTCCATTATAAAGGCTTTAAATGTCAGTTTCTGAGAAACAGTTGAACTGAAACATACCAGAACGTAGGAGTCCAGTATTTACATAAATGACGTTCAAATATAAATTGAAGCAATGCCATTGTATGGTGACAACTTTTACTTTACTTTTTATGCAGACATCTGTATGTGAAAGTTTTCATTAAGAAAATCACACAAGCATAATACAAGCAGAAAATATATTCATCCTGTTTTCGTTGTTTTACCAGTAGATGGCGAAACTGCACATACACTGTTAATGCCAAGGTCTGACTTTAATGCTGTTTATGACCCAATCACTGTTTACATCCACAGTGAGTTATAGCCATCCAGATGTTGTGACATTAATTCTCGCTGTACCCTGATGGAAAATAATCACTGCAGAGATGCAAATAGCAACCTTTAAAAGATTAATGTTGCTGATCTAATCACCAGGATGACCGGTAAGTAAACAGAGCTGCAGGATTTACTGTGAGACTACTGGCTGGCTGTCAGCAGGGCCTCCTGGCAACAGTACAAACTGGCAGGTGCTGGGCAGCTCAGGAAAAGACGCAAGACGGGCTAAAATTAATTTGTCTATTTGTTGTTCAGTCTTCGTAGCTCTTTCATTCAGCTGTCCAGCTGTAACTGAACCTCGCTCTTATTTTCACCTTAATCACTTAAAAAGTGCGTAAGCTTTCATCTTCATCTTTATCACTACAAAATGATACAATTTCCATTTAGAGAGACAATGACTAAAGGGATAAGCAAACTCCAATCACCTTCTCATGTATGTATTTTTCTCACCTTCACAATAAACTATTTTGCGTATATTAAAAAAAGCATTCTTGTAGTTGAGGTCATAGTAAAGTCCAAATTTGGTCATATATTTTTGTTTGTTGGTAATATTTCTCTATTTTTTTGGTAATATTTCTCTGTTGCATAAATGCTGTGCAGTGTTTAGATAGACCAGTTTAACAAGTTACACACATTTACTGTAATTCAGATCGATTTACTTCTTTCCAAAGAAATATTTAAATGCGCTTCAGTTTCAATTGAACTGATGTATAGATTAAAAAATAAAGCTGCTTTTTGATTGACCTTTTGTCAGTTCTGACTTTAAAATTTGTCAATGATCTTTTGAAACATTGATTTTCAGTGCGGGATTGACATCTTCTTGTCGCATAACTGCTCCTTTCTCCTCAGAGTGATAGTTTGCTCAGTGTGAGCAAAGCCCTGAGTCCAAACCCCTGCAGGCTGCAGGCAACATGATGAAGAGACGTTCACTGGACTGTGACGTAGCTAACAGGGAGACACTGATTTGCATTGTTAACAGGGCAGGGGACTGAGAAACCTTCTGCATACTTATTTGATGTCACAGCAAAGGAATGCACAGATAAGAACATGTGAACATTTACATGCATGCCACTTCTTTTGTTATCGCCTCTGGCTCAGACGTTGTTCTCCATAATCCACTGATCCCTTGGAGGTATTTACTGCAGATCTGCCTTACAACTCATTAGCATAACAAGATATGAAAAGAAAAAAAAAAACATTCCAGCATCTCTTTTCTTTGATACTGTGGCTCTTCAGATAAGTCACAATGCCACCAAACATTTCGGACTTGTCAACAAAATCTGGCATCACAACTCGGAGGCTCCCTTCCTACCACACAGACATTTGACTTATGTTTTTAAGCAGAGACACTTTCTTCTCTGCAGACTTTGTGCAAGAGCAGCACAAAGTTTTCTCTTGCACAAATAGAAGACTTTTAATTACGTTTACTGTGGTAATATGCTTGTAGTTTTCTATATTACCTTTTGGTTCAGGGGTTTGAGTCGGTGTCGAATTAAACACTGATTATGAATAGTGTAGTTTTCTGTTTTTACTGCTTCTCTGGGTTGTCTCTGCTCAGCCATTTCTTCCTATTCGATTTCTTCAGTTTATTCTCAGCTCTTTTCCGTAGCCTGTTAACAATCTGCCACCTGCTTCTATTTCACTAATCACCTCCTCAAAATATTTCACTCAATTCAGTTGGTTATTTGTCAGATCGTTCCTGACAAATTTTGTCAGGAACGACAAAATTTGTCCCACCATGTCAGGAAGATAACTCATTCATGTTTAAAGTAATGTAAGTTTGTAATATAACAACTGCTTAAACTCCTTCATGCTACTGCTGCTGCTTTACCGCACTCCCACCTGTCTAAAATTTCCATATGAAGCTTAAAACACTATTGTCTGTTGCACAACAGCAACCTCAGTCCGATAGCAACAAAAAACAAGGACATTTAAAACACTGTTTCAGATGAGGAAGGGCTGTTTTTTTGTTTTGTTTTGTTTTTTACTTACAAGAGTTTCATGTATTTCAAATTAGTTAAAAAAATGTTTTATTTAAATTCATTAAACTTAGGTTTGACCAGTTTACCTTCAATGTTTATACCAGCTGCTGCCACAGTGGCAAGAGCTGATCGACCCAAATCTCCCCCCAAAAACTGTACAGCAGCTGTTATCTGGAGAGACATGACTGACAGAGGGGTTGAGAAATGAAAAGTTTATCACTCACAAACTGTTGTAGCAGAGGATGGAAACTAAATTAATAAGAATATACTCAGTCCACATAGAAATGTTCAAAGAAACTTAATAATTAAGTTTTTGTGTATATGCACATGAAGTCAAACAGAAGAAGAAAATGTGAGGCTCTGTCCTTTCAACCAGATGGTGTCTAGACTGAAACAGACGACGAATTAAATCCAAGACATCCCACGGGGAAAAAGAGCAGGGAAACACAAGGAAGAGAATATGCAGTCTCCAAACAATACACACTGCCCAGGTTTTGAAAATAAGCTTTTTTTAATGAGCAGAATATCAGAACAAACATCCTTTTATTTTCACAAATCAATCAGAGGGGTAAAAGGCACACATTAAGAATAAGGATTTTACCAACATCATTCACATATCTCACATTTTTTTGAAAGCTGTAAGCAACTTACAACCAATTTGTGTGTTTGTCTCTCATCGGTTGACAAGAGAATGATGGCGGCCATATGCCGAAGCTCTGCCACGGTGGAGTCATTTCTCACAGAGCCTGTTGCAGAATCTGAGGACATATTTTCCACCGGCAGCGATCTTCTTCACAGTGATCGTTAATTTAATGATCCACGCTGACAATTTACAAAATAGCAGGAGCCAAAAGAACAGCACAAGGTTTCATATTTTACTTTAAAAACGTTTGCGACATTTATTGTCCGTTTATTTGGTCCAATTCAGGGAATCGTAACAGGAATGTTTTTCTTTATAAAATGCTACAATAAAAATTGTTTTAAGATCTCAACTGTGAGATTATGAACATTTTCTGTCATTTTAACCATTCAGCCCAATACATTTGCATTAGCTTTAATTGCCCACATCTCACCTGCAACCTTCTTCGATTCCTCTGTCCATGTTGCTCCGGCAGAGAGGTGGGTGTGTCTCAGTGAGGACAGAAAGAGAGGCTGCAGAAGGAAGCAGACGACAGGACTGTCAGAGGAGACGGAACAAGATGAAGAGGTTTGCTTCCCAGGTCCTCAGTTACATCTAAATCCTAACATTTTCTCTTTAACTTCAAGCGTCGTGTAAAACACGGGAATGTAATTTGAGCTTTCTTTTTTTTATTTTTCCAGCCTTTCAACTGGATTCTTGAATGTATCAGGTGAGTAAGTTTTCACTTTGTTTTCATTTTAATTTAAGACTCTTTCTTAACTTTTGAATTGATATCTTAGTCATCTTAGCCAAGAAAACAAACATTTGATTACTGTTGTTGTTGTTGTTGTTGTTGCACTTTGGCTCAGCTGGAAGTTGAGCCAAGGTTTGCATGTTCTCCCCCAGTGTGGGCTCTTTCCAAAATAATATGACAGTTAGGCTGATTGATTAAGCCATACCTTCATTGTGTGTCAACGTGATTCTGTCTCTCTGTATTGTCCTGTTAAGGCGACCTGTCCAGGGTGTACCCCACTTTTCACCCCATAATAGCTGAACACATGCATAGCCTCTCACGATTCTCCCGAAAATAAACAAAAGATGAATGCCCTATAAGTAAATACATGCAAGCTCAAATTACAGTACTGGATTGTTTTTCTTTTGCTTGTTTTTTTATTTTATTTTATTTTTTTACATTTGTTCAGTCTCTCTCGGTCTCCCTTCAGCACCTCGGACAGCGGCGGTCTCTCCAACCAGGATCAATGCTGAGGGGCCCCACTGGAGTCATTTTTAGACTATCTGCGAAATCGCTCTTGATTTTGAAGAAAATGCCTGCAGCACATCGTTATGACAATTTCTATCCAAAGAGAGCATTTTTATATTTAATATCTTGCATTGGGAAAATGATGCCTCTTCTCTTTACAATAAAAAAACACTTTCTTGCTCCAGAGAAAATGCCCTGGGGCCTCATGCATAAAAGAGTGCGGCAGTTTTCACACTACAACTTGGCGTAAGGAAAAATTTTGAAAAGTGCGGCGAAAAAAAAAAAAAAAAAAAAATTGTATGCATAAAGCCCCGCACCTTTAAATCCTAATTTGCGGAAAATAGAGCGCAGCTGCTGGTCCACCCATAATTACATATGAAAAGTAGTATAAATACCCGGAAGTCTGGGCAATGGTTATTGCTTCACCACGTGAAGCAATAACCATGGCAACGTCCTTGTTCGAAGCAGTGTTAGCTTATTGTCCGATAATAAATGCGGTTCAGTTTCATGGTTTACATTGAAACAATAAAATATTAAAATTGTGAAAAACGTCGGGTTTGATGCCGACTTGTGCGCACGCACGCTTTATGCATGAGGCCCCTAATCCTTATTTCTGACCAACAGCAAACTGACTGCACCAGGGGACCAAAGGACCCGGAGAGCCTCCCTCCGCGAGGGTAAATGCCGGAGGACAGAGAGGACCGTGCGCGCTCCAGAGAGGAGAGGAGACGCAGGAGGCGCGCAACCGCCAAATATCGGTCTGCGCATGCGTCCAGGGAGCGTGTTCGCGTCGTCGCCTTCAACGTGGCTTTTGCGGAGCTTAGGAAACTTCTACCGACCCTCCCACCGGATAAAAAGTTGTCCAAAATTGAAATCCTGCGACTCGCAGTTTGTTACATCTCTTACCTGAGCCACGTCCTGGATGTTTGAGGGGAAATGGCAGAAAATATCAAATCACCAGATCTGAGGAACGCGATTATTAACCGATACTGAGAAGCACATTGACTGAGGTTTTTTTTTTTTTTTTTTTTAATCCCAGAAGGAGCTGCAGGACAGTTTCATACAATTTCTGCAGGATTAGTGACGTAAAGAAAGGCATTTTCTGAATATATAAGCAAAGTGTACTTATTGAATATTCTTATAGTCAGTAAATACGGAGGTCCAAAAGTGCCATAAATAAATAAATAGCACAACTAATGGTGTCATTAATATTACTAGGTAAAAGGATGAATATTCCTTTACACGTGTAATTAATTAAATGCCTCATTAATATGTATATTTTTTTTATTTGCAAATTATTTTGTACAATTTATTTCAACAAAATGGTTATGATTCACATAATAAAGTCATTTTCCTTTTGAGGCACTTACTTCAAATTCAGTGGGTAGGATTAAGACCAAGCTGACGTCGCTTGTGGCCATTAACCAATCAGATATTAGATATTAAATTCTTTCTTTTTGGCACTGCATCAGAACTATTTGTTGAATTAATTTTACACACATTTTAATGACAATTTTAACTACTTCAATGGAGGAATAGGTTTTTAATTAGTAAATTAATTGATTTAACTTTAATGTTTCAATATTTTAATTAAGAATTATATAAACCATTAGGTAGTGATTGATTGGGGGATTTTTGACCATCCATACTTGCCTTTAGTGTGTACTTATTTTGAACAACAATAAAAAATATTTATTTCGTAGGTGTTCTGTGGATATGGCCATTTTGTGGGGTTTTGCAGTAGAACTGTTTATTGAAATCCAATTGAATCAATTTATGGTTGATAAACTGTAGTATATGTCTGCATACAAATGACAGCAAAAATAAAAAATAAAAAAATACCAAAAACTATATTTTCATTAAACTTAAAGGCATTGCAAGAGTTCAGCCATTTCTTTCCAAGTCCAGTACAGAGTCATTAGTTAATACTTGTGTAACTTGTAGAATAGTTTTCTATAATGCTCTGCATAAAGATGTTCTTTAAAATGACTGTACCTCCACTACAGCTGCTTCAGATCTCAGCTGCAAGAGACTTAAGAAGACCAGAAAGAAAGCTCTTACATAATTCATTTGACGTTTATATTGTCTACCTTTTCAATATAAAAGTGATTTTAAGTTGTTTTATTGGTATTTTAGACTTTTAACTGTTATCTGTTGTTGTATAGTGGACAGTGAAATACACAGTAAAGCAAATGTTAATCATTTTGGGCTTCTTTGGCATCATTATGATGCTGCCATCACTGTATTTTACTGTCAGGATTTTGTTTTCATGCTGATGTTCACTGTTAATATTTCGTCACTTATAGCCTTTAGCATGCAGACCAAAAGTTGCGTGCTTTGCTCATTTAAGAGTTTAGTCAAATTCAAAGTTCAACCAAAACACTGGAAAAATCAAGCCTTTCAAAGCAACTCACTACTCATGGCTGTTTACATATTTAGTCTCATATAAAGATACATAATTTATTAAATCTAACAATACTCCCCTAACATCTAAGATTGCAACCTTGCAACAACGAGAAAAGCTGTAAATGTGAGTCCTTTCTTATTCTTTTCCTAATTAAAATGAGACCTTCTGCAGCACACATTTCAAATGACCAGGAGGACTGTAAATACCATAAAGCAGATCACTGAGTGTAGTATGAAATCTTAAACATTTATTAGACAAAAAATTTACTTGATACATTATTACATGTGGTTATATTTTACATAAAATTAGAATATGTTGAATGTTATTCTGAAGAATTCGAGAGTATAAATAAAATAGTACCCAACTTGTAAAGTGTTTTTCTTTTTTTTTTATGCATACTTTTATATTTTTCTACATAACAACACCGCCCTCTCCCGGAGATGACTAAAATTACAAGATGGCACCATTACACTCATTACAAACATTTAAATGTTTAATGTTTAAATGTTTTTTATTCATTCATTATTTTTTGAAATTATTGTTTTAAATAGCTACAACTGTTTTAGTCCTTAATGCTAGGACTAAAACAGAATCAGAGACACAGTCGGAAGCATCTTCAGAAGCAGTGAGGAGGAAAAAAATGATTGGATTGTTGCACACAAAGTACATTTTCTGACAAAGTAAATCCATCCATCTTCTAACACCCATAATTGAATTTGCTCAAAGTTCAGTGTGAGATTTTCACAGCTAGTGATGATTTTAGGAACCACGTCATGGTCATGTCATCTGCTGATGTTAGCCAGTTTTGTGTCTGCAGGGCATTATGCAGCACCTTATTCTTAAGATGACAGACACCAGACCCAAGAAAGCAGAGGAGTTGCAAGCCACTAATAAAGGAAGTTGGCTTCAATAAGTACATGCCACTCTGTAAAAATGCAGTAATTTATGCAAAAAGGAGACCCAACACTGGGCTGAGAGCACACAACCTGCAGCACATTGACATGTAGGATGACATTCCTGTCCCAAAACTATCATTATTTTTAAATCAGTGTTATGGAGCATTAATTATAGCTGTAAAGCCAGAATTTTAAAAAAATAAGAGAACTAAAATGTGAAATTCTCCTGTATTATCTATATAACATCTTGAATTTTGAAACTAATACATTTCATAATTGAACTTTTAGAAAATATTTGAACTTCGGGACATCTACATTTCTATCTAGAAGTAGAAATATGATCCCTTTCACTGTGAATTTGGGCTTTTAGATATTTTTGTTGCCGCAAAATATCTTCAAGTCGAGCAAACAGGATTTCTCTATTGACCATTAAAGTGAATGAACGTGGGAAAAAAAAAACCAATAAATAAATAATATATTGGTGTAAGTTTTCCTGTTTCGTCAAGTCCCACAAAGGACGACCTCTTGCGGTCTGGAGTGAAATCTCCTTGTGGCTCTTTAGAGAGCATTGTACATCCACTCCGCCTGCCTCTCTGGTCCTGCTCACTACAATAGCCAGGCTCGAGTGACGGAGCTGCGTCTCTCTCTCGGCTCAGACAGACGCGCCTCAGAGCTGCAGCCGCACATCCACTGACTGGCATCCAGACGCGCATTCCGGAATCCGAGGAAATTCTAGAGTCCAAAGGTAAGAGTAAATCAAGCTTTATCGAAATGCTGCGTTTTTTGGCAGTGGGACGGGGTGGAGGCTGTCTTTGCCCAAAAAAGAAAAAACGCCGAAGACGCACGACCTCATAGGAATTAAGTTCACTGCTGTCGTAGCGGCGAGGATAATCATTAAAAAGCTTTTCTTCTTAGCAAACAGATGCTGCGTCCTAATCTGTTTTTTTTCTGTTTTTTTTTTTTTTTCTTGTTTTATATTTTATTACAACACAGCTCTAATAATTTACTTATTTATTTATTTAAAAAAAAAACGTATTAAAAAACGAGTGGCTCATCTGAGGTGATTGCACATCACACAGGCCACTGAATGGGGGTGACTGGGGGTTCAGGCTGGGACTGATGCTGCAGCTGTGAAGCAGATCAGTAACACCCTCCTCTCTGCCAGCAGCCTGTGTAACACAGGCTGCTCGGAGACGAGGCAGCCTCCGCAGGGCATCGCCATCCTCCGCAGCTGTCTGCAGAGGTTGCACAGCTGGATGAAGTGCTCCTGAATCTGAAAGCAGCTTCTCTGGCGCTGGCCCGATGCTGTGCAAAGAGAGCTGGGGTTATTTATTATTGAGCAGTGCTTGTTAGGAGAGGCTGGGGAACTCCTGATCAGATGAGTCATATCAGCTCCTGCAAGGAGAGATCAAAAGAAAAGGGGTTCGCTTTGCCTTTTGTTCTCTTTAAAGCCTTGGTTTCTGACTGGCTGGACAGGATGTAAGAGGAAGCAGCACTACCTTTAGGCTAAAGTTTGGATGGTGTGATGCAAGATTCTTTACACCAGGCCTATAGAAAGATGTAAAAGCACTTACAGCTGGACGGAGGGGCATCTCTTCCTCAGCAATGGCTGTGCTACTCCTTCCTCCTACTGTACTTTTACTTAGTTCCACTTGAACGCATCTGAAGGGCCTGAAGTTTGCATTCCTGAGAAATGTGTCAGATCTTAACTTTCTCCTTTTACTCTGTGGGTGTGTTTGTGAAGGTGGGGGGTGAGTGAACAAAGCGAGGTAAGCCAGGAGTCAATCACAGGTCAGGGATTTGCTTTTTTTTCTTTTCTTTTTGCACGTATCCAAGAAATATTTCTGCAGCACGCCAGAGATAAAATGGGCAGCAGTGGTTACTATATAGCATGCGACTCAAAGTTATGCCTACAGAAGAAGTAAAGGGTTGTTTGTTTTTGACTTGTGACAATTTTTAGTCCCTTAAAATTCATAGTGGGAATGTTGTCACACTAAAACCACTCATTTCTGTGTATTTTTTGAGCTGGAGGTGTTTTATGGCAGACCAACACATAGCATTGCATAGATGTGGAAGCGAAATTATATAAATGCATTTGTGTTTAGCATCCTTATCTCTAAAACTTTCAAATTCAATACTCTGGAACTAATTACCTTCAGAAGTCGCCTAATTGATAAATTAAGTCCATGAAGGCCACAGCGGTTTATTATAGGACATTGGAGGTTAAAGACAAAACGGTTAAAGACTTATTTCTATTTGAGAAATAAAGTTGAGGTATATCATTAATACTTTCCATTGAATTTGTTTGTGCTCAAACTAGTTTACAAACAAAAGTCAAACACATTATTTTCTATCTATGCAAGGCTGATAGGGCTCAATAAAAATACATGCCACATTTAGATTTATAAACCGTCTACCATTTTCCTTTGCCTTTAAAATGATCATCTACTTTATGTCTGTCAATAAGATAAAATAACAATAAAAAACAAGGGGCTTGTGGCAGTAAAGTCACAGAATGGGAAAATGTATGTGTTTCAATTCCACTGGGACTGAAATCTGTTAACGAACAGGTGTTTCTCTGGGTTAGCTGAAGTCCACAGAGGGATTGGAGACTGTATTCACAATAAATACCACTGGCACACCCCAGCACATACACACACACACAGAAAGTGTGTCAGCCTGCATCTGATTTATTTGATTTAACAAGCTCAGCGGAACGTCTTTCTTCTGTGTTTTTGCTGCAATTTTTTTTTTTTTTTTTGTCTTCAAAACGACATTAAAACGGTATCAAAAATCCGACAGACTCGGCAGAGATTGTAATGTGCTACAGTAGGAATTGTGCCATTTGTGGATTGGGGGTTTTGTAATTTGTCGACTGCTTTGGATTCGTGAAACAGTCAGCTGCCGCATCAGACAGATTATAGCATAGTAATACCACCAGAGCATGGTGTGCATGGAGGAAGGAAGGGAGGCACAATGGCTAATGGGTGTGAGAGGGAGGGCACAGATGCTATGGTAACCAGGCTTCGGCATGAGCTCTGCAGAAGCACCGAGGCAGATATGAGCCATTTAGGGTGCCAGGACCACACTGGATACTTTGATGAAATCATTATCTCTTTCACAGATCATCGTTGCAATATACAGTCTTTCATTTGGAGGCTAAAAACTAATTCTAATGATGCAGCTCTCCTTTTGCAAGGACATTGATTCATGACGAGCAAAGTGCGTTTTTCATGTCCGTAGGATAAAAGGCAAAGCAATGCCAGTAGCATCCAATCTGCCTGCACATGTTATTATATTAGCTCCTACTGTGCAGCAGGCTCCTTCCATTAAACAAACACGTTAATGAATGTTTGTTTTACATTAGTGTCAGTTTCTGCCCTTGTGACTCCCTCATTGCAGCCAAGCAGAACGATGTGCGCTGATGCAACTACATTTAGCTGCAGAATATATTTTCTCAACACAATGTCATCAGGATGTTTAAATATTTATTGCATTTAATAGGGTCAGTTAGAAAAAGTATGCTTATACGCACATTTTTTTCCCTCTCTCTCTCTCTCTGTCTCTCTCTTACATGTTTTATAGTTATTCTTGATCGGTAATTGATAGTTTTTCTTAGCCTGTGGCTTCGATTCTTCCACATGGCCTGGTTCACATGCCTCCTCATGATCGTCTCGTGCATCAGTGGGCTTTGCGCCGGTATTCTCCTGGCCCACATACGACAGCCACGCGCTCCGACTTCAGGACTCAGGGGGTTAACAGCTTTGATTCAGGCTTATTCATTTAACCATATGGGTTCTAGATGGGTTGAAAGGCTATTGTTTGCTGTTTGGGTCCTATCCCTTTGCCACCCCCCACTTTAATGCACGCACACACACACACACACACACACACACACACACACATAGATATCACATAAATTTCCTCTCGGCTGGGGGAGATTGATTGTTGCCCTTCGTTGCAGCCTTCAGCCTTGCGCGTTGGCAAGGCAACAGTGGACGCCGCAGATGTCAGGAGGAAATTTGATTTGAGATTTTGCGCTAAAAAAATTTGCAGCTGCTTCATAAGGTTTTGTCTTCATAATTGACATTTCAAAGCACATGACGCCCTCCCTAGCATTTAGCTTCAACATCAACACAAAGAAAGATCTTCTCTACAGCTGCCTGATCAGAATGATTAGAAAAATTTGTAATGTGAGATTATTTGGCCGGTAGGAGAATGCTTAAATGCAAATTTTGACTAAATGGAGGATTTAGTCCAAATTGTTTTTAAGCAAAAGAGCGCACAGAGATCAGCAGGAGCCGATTTCTCTTTGCCATCATGATCTCATCCTGTTGTGTTGCGTGTGCTAATTTAGATAAAGCATCCATCATTGACTCGAGAGACAACAAATTGCCTGTAAATGATGTGCAGAATAATTCCAGTTATTAGGAGGTGATACTGGGGATGGGTACTGGCGGCTGGTTGTCAGGACAACAGCTGAGAGACAGACAGGGCGTAGATTGTGGTCCAAATGAATGGTCATGCATGGTGAGACAGTAAGGCAGCCTCCTGGATGGATCGCACTGCGCCCATTAAGGGCCCAGAGTGGGCCAGATGCAGTCCCAGTTTTTAAACACATTTGTATGCATGTTGAGTAAAAAAAAAAAGAAGGCTTTAATATTTAATCTAGTACAGAAAGAGTTTGTGATTGCTTGTAAAAAAAAATGTTTTAACAACCAGAAGAGAATTTAATAATAATTTACACAGGGCAAATATATCTGTGTTATTACAAGCCGTTTAAGTTTCAATATTGTAAAAGCTTATCTAATATTTCATAATGAACAGCTAAATACACATCTGAGAGTTTCCTAGATATCCAAAATCTAAAACTGTGGAAAAAATTAACTGGATGATAAGTGGAACAAATGAAAGATACTTTTAATTTAGTTTTAGCCATGACTGTTTAAACAAATGACATGGTTAATAATATGCAAAAGTTTATAATATTTCATAAGTTATTAAATTAATTAGATAATTCAGGCAAGGAACCAAGATGCCCTTAGTAACTGCATAGAAGCTACAGAGATCTACACCTCAGATGAAAGAATATGTTAACAAGGCAACTATAAAAAATAGACTCCATATATCTGGTCCAGATTAAGAAATGATGATATGAACACATTTTTTGGAAAGAAAGCAATAAAAGTCTTGATTACATAGTTCACTACAAGTAATGAAAGGGGGACATTTCAGAGAGGAAATCGAACCAAACATATTATCTCTAAAATAAAACAAATGGAAATGGCACCACTATGCCTGGAGGGAAACTTTTTGGAGGCTTCCAGCAGAACAACAAATCAAACCATACATTCAACATGACAGCAAACCAAAGGAACTTGAAGGAATGTGAATATTTTTGCGAGGCTTTTGTTTAAGAAGATTTCAGAGGTGCTTTTCTTGTTTGTCATTTTCAGAAAAACTCTTTGCCAAGAAGAACATATGTATGTCTTTTCTAAAAGAAATGAGCCTCAAAAAGACATCTTGCCGGCTTACAACTGTGACTGCTGTGGCGCATTTCAGAGTGTGTGTTTTTGGATCTTCCTCTTAATAAGTCTTTAACACATAAAGTTTGTCTCGTAAATTATTCTGAGTCGAGCGTGCAAAGTGAGAGGAACAAATTCCCACTATTTTGTCTACAATTACACATAACATATCAAAAAAGCAATAATGTTTAGGAGGAGTAAAGAGATGTTTTAAGAAAGTGTTTTTTTGGCAAAGTGTTGCACAGTTACTAATAATTTAGCTTAAAATAAAATTGCACGGCAGTCGTGACTGTATGTGTTGAATGCTGAAGGCAGGTTTTGATGCCTCTCCCTGATTTCTCTCTGTTTGTCTCTCAGGTTCATGTGGCATTTGAAGCAGCTCTCTGGGGTCGCTGTCAGTCACTGTGGATTCCTGTCTCCAGTAGAGCCCGTACCCCCATCTTCCTCCTCGGCCCTGCTTCCAACTCACGATCTCTATCACGCGACAAGTCACTCCTCGTCCTCCTGCCCAATTTCCAGCTCCGTGCTCCGCTGAGATGGACACCGAGTCGACCCACTCCGGCTACTCCAGTCGCTCGGGGAGATCAAACCGCCACGGGTACGCTTCCCGTCTGTCGGCCTCATCATCTCCCCATCAGCTTCTCTGCTGGAACTCTTTCACCCATCAAGCATGAGTTTGCTTTGTGTGATCACACACCAGCCTGAGCTGTTGCATTTTTAGTTGGTTTTTTGTTGTTGTTGTTTTTTGGTTAGTTTCACTCGTCACCCAGTAAATGAGGTGAGACAAAAATAGCAGGGGATTGATATGGAGGATTAGGGTCGTATTTATCATGGGCACAGCAATCAGCGTTTTGTGGCTCATGATGTTCTCTTATCTGTTTTAGCCTTGTCAGTTTTATCCAGAGTAACTGCATCCAAGCCTTCTTGTCTAAACTTATTTTTATGGTAGAAATTAACTGTTGGTATAAATGTCAAGGGTTTTTGTCCAAAACAGAAAACATTGCATAGCTTATCAGTAAAATACTAATTATTACACTTTTATTAATGGCATATCTGACATTTATTTATTATTTTTAGACTGATTTAGTACATCTGAATGATTACCTTTTAATTTAGTTTAGTTTTTAACTTGCTCTCGGCGCCAATGTCTCTTTTTCCATTCTGCTGTGAAATTCAACTATTTAAATATTTGCTTTACTTGCTTGAGTCGCCTGCTTGATTTCAGCCTTACCGACAAGGTGCTTGTAGCTTCAGGACAGAATTGCATTAACTAGAGTGACGGGAGGCACTCTGTTAGTTTCTACATCAGGACTTTTCTGTGTTTCTCTTGAACAGAAATATTTCAGAATAAGTAAATTTAAAATTGAACACAAGGTATTTAACTATGGAAATAATGTCCACGCAATTCCTTAACCTTTACATTATTCTAGTATCTCTCTTTGTGATTATTACATAGAATTAGTCATTGTGTTTATTTTTGTTAATTTCTTTGTTTTTAGGGAACGTAGCCGCGACAGACACAAAGGCAGCAGCAGCAAAGACAGCAGTCGCTCCGAGAGGTCCGTCGTGATCAACCCGCCCGACTCGCCATCGCAGGACTCCCCCGTTCACAACGAAGAGCCGCTTCCCGGAGAGCCGTCAGCAGCCGCGGATCCTGGGGATGAAACGCAGGTATTTGTTCATGTTGCCACTTCCTACAGTGCATACCCTGCAGTACGCCGAAAATAAAGACAAATAGCTGAAAATCGAGAATAGCAAATGAGTGCCAGTTACATTATTGTTTTCCAGACGTTCACTCTGATATTGTCTATGGGGCAATCACATTATTTTTAGAACAAATCCCGTAATCCTCGTATGAACTTTGTATGCTGGCCTTATAAACTCATGCTCCCAACACAGCTGGCTTTCCACTGCCTTATATAAAGTAACAATGGTCACTCAAGATCAAATAGGTCAGAGGATTAGCATCGCTCTTTGAGGCGTGGATGGATTCAGTCCCGGGTTACACTGTGCATGCTGGTCATGCTGTGTGGGAACGTTACGAACAGGAAATAATAAAAAACACTAGAAGTAATTCAGTGAGGCGAGAGCAGTTTAAGGAAATTAGCTTCTACTTTCAAATACATAAAATATACCCCTAAACATCCTCATGAAAGAAAAGCTTAAATATGAAGGCAGTGGTGTGAAGAAACTATTCAATATTTTTTGGCTGATCTTTAGATAAGAGGATTAATGTGGCTTCTTTGTACCATGCAATGAGAACAAAAACTGGAAACAGCCTATCTCTGTTCCTACATAATGACTTCCCTTGGCTTTATTCTCACTGTGACGCCCCCCGCTGTAAGATCGTGGTTTGTTGTTTTTACATTTTAAGCTACAGGTGTTTCCCAAAATGCCTGACTTTTGTGCACCACAGCTAAAGACGATGCAGAAAGAGGAAAAATACGTGGGAAAAGAGAAGCAGAGTCTCTTCTAAAAAAAGGACTTTGCCTTGGGTGGCCTACACCATGTCTCTGACCCAGTTGGAATGAGTTTAAATTAGAAAAGCATCTTCTTATTTTTTTACTCATCTGTATGTCAAGGAGCTATTTAATTCACACTCAAGCAATTGCACTTTCTCATAGTTTCTCTTCAGTCATATATTTCCATTTTTCTTTAGACCTATTGCACCGTCTCTCTGCTCTGTGTGCCCTTCTGGCGGCAAAGTGACATTCCACACATTCCCCATTGGCATGTGATTGTCCGCTTGCGGCTCGTATGCTTTGTCGGTGGTGTAAGGTGATCCGCCATTGTGCTGCGTCTTGCCCACCAAAAAAATGTGTCCAGCACCAGCAGCAGCACTTTCGTTACTATCTCCACCCTCCCGCCCCCTGTCACAATCACCCAGGTCCGCTCTGTTCTGGGCTTTCTGAAGCGGCAAACATCGACTGGCGGAGCTGATGGAATATGAACTGGTCTCCAGTGGAGAGAGAAAGAGAGAGAGAGAGAGAGAGAGAGACAGAGAGAGAGAGAGAGAGAGACTGTGATTAGCCTGAGTTTCCTGCCAAACGCCACTTTGGGGAAAACTGATATGAATAATCCTCCGTGTTTATTACATGCACAGCATAGGGATATACTCTTAGAGTGGAGTTAGTGTGTTTGTGTGTGTGTGCGTGTATATGTGTGTGTGAGTCACAGAGTCTGCTGCTGAGCCTGCCCATGCCGCTTTGTGAGAGACATTGTGCCAGGAGGAAGCAGCTTCAGTTTCCTCGCACTGTTAACTCAAGCAACACCAAAGCATATGTTACTCTTGTAGTGTGTGACTACTTGTCTCTTTAGCTTTTTGCCTGAGCGGATGTCCAGATAACTACTCACAGCCTCGAGACATGAACAGCTTGCAATTTGATGTAAAAAAAACACAAAAAAAACACCCACACAATAAAAGGAAAGCAGTAATTTAAAGAAAAACAGTCAGACTATGTGGCATTGAACCATATCCAACATAAACAACCAACATGTAGCGCGTCATCCGGAGCAGCGCAGGCCTGGGCCATCGTGCTTTGCTGCTGGCAGAGTATTTTGTCCTCTGTCGTTGTGCTTTGTGAATGGTGGATGTGGGCCGATCATACAGATCTCAGACCCTCTCAAGAAACAATTTGTAGACGTTGTAAACTTTGTTTTCTACTCTTTACCTGGCGAATCAACTTTTTTGCATGTTGTTTTGTACCAGAGACATCAAAATTCTGTTTTATATGCTGGCCCAGCACAGAGTTGTGCATAATTGCTGAGTAGAAGTAAAAGTATGCATGTTTTTCTACGTTTTGGGAGTATGGTCTGCTCCAAATGAGTGATTTTGTAGAGCCATCTTTTGCTGTAATTACAGCTGCAAGTCTAAATAGGTACAGTATGTTTCCACCAGCTTTCCATCTCTAGAGATTTAAATGGTTATGAATTCTCGTTTGCAAAATGCCTCGAGGTCATTCAGATTGGATGCAGAATGCCCCGCCGGAGATTGTCATTTGGATTTAGGTTTGAAATTTGGCTGTGCCATTCTAACACCTGAACACGGCACTTTGACCTAAACCAGTCAGTAACTCTGGCTGAAGGTGTGGGCTCATCTTCCTGTTTAAAGACTCATCTTCCTGTTTCAAGGCTCATCTTCCTGTCTAAAGGTGAACATCCATGCCAGCTGATGTTTACTTTCCATTGGTCTTTTGTAGGACTTTTAGGACTACCTTACACCGAGCTTCATCCATCTTCACATCAGCTCACATCACTTTGTCTGTCACTGCCAAAGAAAACAGATCCACAATACTGCCATCGCTATGTTTCACTGCAGAGCTTTGGTTCTTATCAGGCATATCAACAATTTATTAATATTCGAATGACTTATGGTAAACTTTAAATGGAACTTTGTTTGGCTATTTTCAGACTGTTGAATTCTTGTTCCATAAAGACCAAAGCAGTGAAGTTCACAGCAGATCCTCCCACTAAGCTGTGGATCGCTACAAATCATTCAGCAACCACACACCTCTTGGCTGCTTGTTTGATTCTGGCCTTGCCTGCTAGTTTAATTGGAGAACCATGTCTTGTATTAAACAGTTCTCATTGAGTCATTCCAGGTTTGACATACAGATTTATAACCTAACTCAGTTTTTAACTTATCCATACCTTAGTCTCTCACCTCCCTGTTGTGTTCCTTGGTCTTCATTCTGCTGTGTGTTCCCTGATGTTCTCCAATAGAGTCCTTCACAGAGCAGCTGTAATTAGTCTGGGGTGAAAATGTGAAGTAGCTCTAGGAATATCAATACTTTTGTAATTCCCAGTAAGGATCACATTTGAATAAGATCAGGCTTTTACACATAGTTAACTGATCTCTTTAATTTTTTTTTTGTATGAGCTAAATGAGGTAAAAACTATATTTCAAGATTTGACACTTCAGTCATGTTTGCTGAATTGTTGCTGATTGTTTTGCTCAATGATCCAAAGTTTGAGTATGCATAAAAAACAACAAATATCATTTCTAGTTCACTGAAAGGTTCATTTGTTGTACAATGTATTTTAAAAAATATGGTACATTTTAGAGAGAAAAAAACATTGACGTTTTCAGATTGATTTTAATAGAATGACTACTGTCCATCAATTTATCCAGCTTACATGTTCCTTTTATTTTGGCTTCCTCATACAGAATAATTTCACTCACTTATGACCATTTATGCTAATATGAAAGCAGGGTATCACCGAAGAGCGGGTTGATTTGAGAAAAACTGAAAAGAAAAAAAATCGCTTGACAGAAACTAAAATGAACCTTAAAGGAACCAGGAGTGTTTGGCTGGGAGCTTTTTTCATCCGTTAGCCTTACAGACACGTACAGGATGAACTACATCTGCACCCCACTCCGCTCCAACCTTCCCTTCTCTCTGCTTCTCTGCTCTTAAATTGCACCTTACCCGCTTCCATCCCCCTATCCAACTTCCCTTTCCTCTGCTTCTTCTTTTTTTTTCATGCTCATTTATCTTCTGGCTCCCGTTGGCATCCCCTCCTCCAGCGAGGCTGAGTTAATTGGCTGTTAACTGCAGTGAAGACAGAGTCTGTGCTCATTTGGTGTCTTTTTGCAACTGTAATTCAAAACCTTGGTTTATTAAAAAAAAACAAAAAATAACAATGCTTTCATAATCTGTAACTGTTCGTTTAAACCACCCAATGGACTGAGATGACCCAGTATGCAGTGGGATAAATACTCTCCAGACAGATGAGCGTTAATGTGACCGTCTGCTGTCTGGTTTTCCAGCATTTCCGCTGCATTCTCCGGCTCTGTGCGCTGCTTGATGTGCTTCGGTGTATGTCTGAATGCACGCGTGTGTGATGATACGAAGGCTCTTCTGTTCAGCTTGTCATTTTCCCCAGCTCTCATCCATCCGTGTCTCTGCAGCTGCTGCTCTTGTGAATGGTTGTAGCTGGCACAACACGCCAGCACTCTTGGGGACAATAAATAGCTGCCTGAATTAATGACACGCAAACAACAATCTCCACTTACACATTCATTCTGCCTGCCTGTGTGTTGGAAATGTTTATGTTCAAACGAGCCACGACTGTTCAGATACAAAAAGGAGACTGGTCTGTAATGACGTACAACTGAAGCTGCAGCGTTTGTTGTTGCGATTCACAGTGTGTGTTTTTGTATGCAGGCATGTGGGTGTGTGTATGGACGGGCTTTCTGAGTTATGCTGCCGTGCGGCTCTTCCTTCACATCCCATTCTGTCACGTTGAATTACTACACCTAGATTTTTAAAGTTTAAAAACTCCACATAAAAAAAAAAAAAAAAAAAAAAAAAAACCACATAGCTCCGAGCATGTGCTATTTAAATAAATATGAAAATGTCCCATGCTATGAGCTATTTACATAATGCATACAATCTATTGTGTAAGCCTGTAAGTAAATTTTTTAAGTTTGTTTCTCATAGATTATTCTGAGGAATGTTCTAAACCTTCCTAAAACTATCTGAAACATAGCTGGTGGTGTGTTGTCAGCCCAATACTAATTAATGTTTTAAGGTTGCATAAAGCACAATGAAAACTCCAGTGTGAATTACAAGAAGGATCAAACCACTGAACAAAAAGGGAAAAAAATCAGTATCTAAAGTTGCTTGTAATGAAAGTTTTCCACAACAACCTTCACTTTATATTTCATTCAGTTCCGGTTGTAAGTGGGATTGGTTGATTGTTGTGCTCAGTGACCAGGGTAACCAATGTCTAACTAACCAAAGCAATCTAGCATGATCTCAACATTTGGTTAAACTTCTGGGGCAAAAGTATACTGCATCCAAACAGGAATGTGATGTAATTCCTATGTAGAACTCTCACTGCCATGCAAGGTTATTAGATTTGTTAATGTTCAGCTGAATTTGAGGATCTGGAAAAATTAAGTGCAATGAAAAGCAAAAACAGCTCAAATCTGTAAGGGATCTAATACTTTTCATGCTCTGCTACTTTTATAATTCAGCATATCAAAGGTTTCTAATGAGTGTAAACTCTTCCGCCATCGACAACCTGGTGTATCCAAACAGCAGGTGCCTTTAAAGATCGTTTCCTCTTTCTTTTTGTCTCTACTTTTCTTTCAGGATGATAACTGGGGAGAGACCACAACAGCTGTTACAGGAACATCTGAGCTCAGCATCTCCCAAGAGGAAGTGGTTGGCCTTGGAAAAGAGCTACAGGATCGAACACAGGGCTTCCGGCGATATCTTCCCCTGGCTGTGGGCTCCTGCGTGGGTCTGCTGGTGCTGGCCACACCCTTGGTCTTCCTGCTTCTCCCAGTCGTAATGTGGCCGGACAGACTGCAAGCTTGCGGTGCAGCTTGCGAGGGCCTCTTCCTCTCTATCTCCTTCAAAATCCTCATCCTCCTGGTTGCGGTTTGGGCTTTGTTCCTGCGGCCAAGCCGGGCCTGCCTGCCCAGAGTGTGTGTGTATCGGGCCTTTCTCACCACTCTCACATTGCTGCTCACCATGTCCTACTGGCTTTTCTATGGGGTCCGGATCCTCGATGCACAGGTAGGCTTCACATAATGCCGTTATTGTGGTTAAATACCTTGTTTTATGGCATTCCACCCTTCAAACAGCAAAGAAATTTCAATATATCAGTTATACTTAAGACCACTATTATTCTTTACATGTATCATATGGGAATACAATCTATTCTGATCCTTATTATTTTTATAATAGAGAACTGGCTGAGGATTTCAGATTTGGAACTGCAGATCACTCCCTGTAGCTTCAGAAATGGGAAGTTAAACAGGTTGGATATTTGAAAAAACGTCTGCAATCCCCAGTGATTTCTGGTTTGGGGCTTACAATTATACAGTACTCCTGCTTCCATGGTCGCCTGCCAGGACCTCCTGGGGAGCGAGGATGCTGCTGAGCGTAGTAGAGACACAGTAAACATGGCTGGTGGTTGCCAGCTACTGGCAGGCAGAACCGTTGGCTCAGAAACATTAGCATATTCAAAGATAATATTTATTGTGTGAACAAAAACAGAAGGAGACACTATGTGCAACTTTGTAGGGATAAGAGAGTTCTCATTTTGAACATCAAAATGACTAATTATCGTAATAATGACTGACACTGCTGGACTCAACCATGACTTATTGCAGATAGCGTCTTCTCACATTGGTGTAGCTCTCATTATCAAAATGTATTGCAATAAAACAGTGAACATTGCTCAACAATTTTTTTTCCTACTGATATTATTCCTCAATAAATACAGATTATTTTCTCTTGCTTCTTTCTGTCACCACTAAATATTTTATGTCGACAAATAAATGTTAATATAAGACAAGAATTATGGCACATTTAGCCAACTCTGGAGAGGTTTGAGGATGAGTAACCTGTTTAAGTTCATCCCAATTTGATTTAAGCTGTGTTTATTTTTTTATCTCATCATTTAGAGGTCCACTTGTTTGTGAGGTTTTATATTATTGCTTAGGCTGTGTGTGCAGAAGTTTGAAGTTGGGAACTGATGTTGAATGTATTTAAATCGAGCTCAGGTTATTAATATAGCATAAATATACATCACATGTCATGTCAATGCACTTTATAAAAACAGGAAATAAGAAAATTTATTAAATCATGCATAGATTTTTAGTTAGTTAAGTTGTTTTGGTTTGATTCTAGTTTCATTATCATTTTATTTTGGTTAGATCTTACTGTTTCTAGTTCTGTTTATTTCTTATATATAGTTAGTCTTTGTTAGTCTAGTTATTCTTTTGTGTTAGAATTATTTCATATTTCCCTGAGTACTCTCTCTCAATGTACTATAAAACCACAAAGGACTCAAGTTCACAGAATCTTTATTGATATATTACTGACAAATAGTTGTAGCGCTCAACGTCAAAGAAATATTGTACCTCATACTGAATTCTGAATTACAATAATTCAGAGATGGCATGTATCCCATACCTGTACACACAGGTATAGAATCTATGCAGACAGGCTTCACTATGTCTGCATAGTGAAGCCTGAATAGCTCAGGCTTCACTATGCAGACACTCTGTTTGCACTGATGAATATTCACTTACTTCGGCATTCTGAATGCATGAAGTGATTCCAACTGACAGCAGTCTGACCCACTTCCTGAAAGATGGATGTTTCACTTCCTCAGATGAGATGAGATAAGAATCCTGAAGTAAATTATACTGATGTCTTCAGCCACATCATGCCGAAGCTCCATGTTGTGTTTTCAGTTTATGAGCTTCAGATGGAAATCTCTCATTCAAGTGTTTGATTTTTCTTTTTACTTTTCCTTGCTTTATAATATGTGCCCCAGAGAAAAAAACTCCATTCAGTTTGTTGGAAATTCTTGTGTGGTTTCATCAGGATGAAGATTACCATGGCATCGTCCAGTTTTCCGTGTCTCTGGTGGACTCCCAGCTCTTCGTTCACTACCTGGCAGTCGTACTGCTGGAGCTCCGTCACCTCCGGCCTTGCTACAGCGTGTGCGTCATCCGCTCCACGGACGGAGAGACGCGCCACTACAACATTGGACAGCTGAGGTACACACACACACACACATGGCCGTTGTTGTAATCATAAAAATGACCTACAATCACTCTGAAGACAAATTCTTTAGCCTGATTTCTTCTGTGAACACGGCCTCTCGCTGCAGCCCACTCTGAGACACATGCTGGCTAGTTGCTACACAGTGAAGTATGAGTGTAATCGGAGGCCCGTGTCTGCAGGGAAGACTGGCATAGGCTGTAATCAAGTTACTCAAGAGTCTTGTTAGTGTGAGTCAAGGAGCTTGGGGGAGGAATGACACGGTGCTCATAATGTCTTCTTCTGGCGAGAAGAATTGTATTAATGTAAGATTCATAAACTTAACATTTTATAATAAGTCTAATTGGCTCCAAATGGGTTTTTGATGAATGGTATAGAGGGCCCCAGCAGCTTGGTATGCCCTCGTGCCTTTCTTTGTTAGAACCTGTGTTAACTGGCAGAAAAATGTGGCATTCACTGCACACACAAAGTTCACTGAATAGTTTTAGGACGTAAAACTGATGTGAATTGAGTTTGCAATTTATATGTACTCTTGAAACAATTTCTCTGTTCGCATTTTGTCACAAGACTGTTCACGGCCCTTGAACTTTTCTTGATTACCTGCAGTCTCTGATATTGAATCATTATCATTCTGATTGCACTTCTGAAGTGGAATGAGAATGATTAAAAATTTTTAAAATTTTTCATTCCTACAAAAAATTTGAAAAGGACTACATGTTCCGCAGCAAATATTGACTATTTTTAAATAGTCCAAGTTAATTCAGACCCTAATCTCTAATTAATATCTTGTTGGGCGACTCCCCCACCTGAGCTGTGGATCTCGGCTGCTTCTCTGATCAGCGCCTGCCTAACCTAACCTTTTGTTTTTTATTTACTTATCATTTTAAATTGTACAACACAAAAAAAATTATAATTTAGATCAAGATGCTGTTAATATTTTGTTATACATTGTGATGGGTTATTTGTCAGATTCAGGTAAAAAAAAAAAATGTAACTGATTTACTGCAACAATACAAAGCCACATTATCAACAAAGGTTATGTTATTGAATTTCAGGCCAAGATTAACAAATCAGATCAAATCCAAACTTGTATTTATATTTTCTCATTCTTCTGTCACACAGCATTCAACGAGCTGCTTTGACCATCCTGGAATATTATTACAGAGACTTTCCATTGCACAACCCTGCCCTGCTCTCTGCCTCTAAACATAGAACTGCCAAACACCTGGCTGGGCTGAAGGTCTACAACGTGGACGGTAGGTCGCCTCAAATGTGACAGAAACGTTTCCTGTCCAGTAACGGCAATGAATTTTGTGTCCTCCATTATCTCTTAATAGACCATTTGGAGGATTACATACACAGACTGTATTTGTGGGTCGAGATAATACGGACATGAAATACATTAAACGTGAAATCTACAAATTTCACATTTGTTGCCCTGTGATTGACCGGTAAACGATTGCTTCACTGCAGCAGTAAATTGTTTTCTTGTGACCAAATGTTAGCCAAAACATTGTAATATAAAAAACTAAGATAACAATCTTTATCCTTTTGATTTGGGAGCTATTTTAAACTTCAATGTTAGCTAGTTTTGTTGAGAAAATAAACGACCAGTTGCAACAGTAAAATGAGAGAAAAGTTGCAAAAGTCTGAAGATAAAGAAGATCAGTTCCAACAAGTTCAGCAAAGATTAAAAGATGATTTAAGACTTTTACATCAAATTTTATTTCATGGTTTAGCTGCTTCCTCTTTGCCATCGCAATATAAAGATCATAGTGCATTGCCTATTCACTCACACTGCAGCGCCTTGTTGCATCTTAACATATTGTTCCCCATAACTACATGTGCCTGTTCTCTAGTGTCACATATTGTACTCTCTCCTGCATCTAAAAGGATCTTCCACTCACTGCCTATTAATCCTCCACCCACTACAGAGCTCTGGATTTCTTGATCCTTCGCGGTGATATAGTGTGGAATACAGTGTCCTCGTGGTAATCTTCCCCCATCTCTATCGGAGCATAACAAAAAGCCCTCTAGGGGTGCATGGAGTTTTATGCCTTAAATAATTCATCAGAGAAATGCTCGTTTCTCACATTCTCCTACATCTCTCCTTCCTCCGCTCCGCCTGTCTCCAGCTCCGCCTGTTCTGTCCCTTTTTTCCTTTCCTGTCAACCCCCACGCATGGCTTATTCTTCCCTGCTCCATTCACCCACAGCCACCACTCTTATTATAGTACATATAAGTAGGCCAGGAGGTAAAGAGGATGCTGTTTTTTTTCTGTAGAAAATGCACAACAAATATGATGATTCACCTATTTTTCATCACTGCATTTGGTGTCTTTTTCTGAGCTGCAGATGCGTCAACACTCACATATGCAGATCAGATTATTAATGATTTATATCCTCACCTGACCTGTAGCATTAACTCTACCACCTCCCCCTAACTTTCACTGATCCACATGTTTGAAAAAAAAACAAATGCGCCCACATTAAAAGCTGATGAGATTCAGTTCCACTACAAGTTTCATTACACAAACCATTAAATGCAGTGGACATTAACCTTTGATTTTCAGATTATGTCACAATTTACTTTAAGCCACGCCCAATGAGATGCTTTCTGTAATAATTTAACTGAAAGTTACTTTTATCTTTTGCTATTAATAAAACAATCTGCAAATTAAACTGGAAGGATTAACGTACGGAGTCCTGAAACCCTGTTTTCTTAAAAGATTTGACTTGGATGGGCATAATCCTGACCAGTAAAATTCATACTCATTCTTCTATGATTACATCTGATTTCTCAGTTGTTTTCTGAGTTGTTTTCTCGACGCCCATTCATCACTGGTGTGAGGTCCACCACCAGTGTTGACGGGTCAGGAAGCTGATTCCCTCATGTCACACTGATATGATCAGTTTACCTGTGTTCTCTCCTGGCTTTAGCCCCAGGTGGTACGGCTGCAGCTCAGCCCAGCAATGGAAATCAGTCAAGGCCTATGGTAACACCTGCCACCAAACGCAAAGACAACGCGCACAGTGAGCTATACTATGAGGAGGCAGACTATGAGAGGAGAGTCCGCAAGCGAAGAGCCAGGTAAGTTACAACAAACCAACATAAGTTTCTAACACATTTTCAGCAGACCAGGCCTTTGGAGCAAAACTAATTAGAGTCCTGGAAACCAAAACGCCTTATGACATTGTCCCAGTGGTGGCACAGATTCTCTTAACAGCCGTTTCCAAATCCAGTGTTATAGATCCACTGAGACCGGGTTGCTCTTCCACCCAAATGAAACAGGATTTATGTTTCGGGGATTTGGGAAAAAGGGATAAGTCAGAGTCCTTTTCCTAATGGGGGTCACAGAATATAACACAGACAGAAATAGAGACAAGGTCTATTGTGGAAAAATGTTTATGGAGAACCTTAAGTTAAGTTAGAACAGTCGAAGCTACAGTTTCTTGCAAAAGATACCCACAGCTACTATTTATGCACATTATCATCAAACCGCCTCTGGTAAAGAATGGGTAAATGAGCTGTATGATTAATGTTAATAACATTTTCATAATACACCAGAAGATAAATATTTGGTCTATCATACTTCTATGTTTCTTTCTACCATATCACAGGTGTCTCGGGTCAAGATCTTTGTTTTAATAATTACATAAATGGCCATATGTAAAAGTATATCCTATATCTGTGGGTTTATCAGGCTGGTGGTCGCCGTTGAGGAGGCCTTCACACATGTCCGGCGCATGAAGAAAGAAGATGAGAACGCAGCACCGTCTGACATCATGGATGTTCGTGAAGCCGCTCTGGCCGTATTTCCCTCGATGGCTCGTTCCCTGCAGAAATACCTCCGCACCACCAGGAGGCAGCACTGCCACAGCATGGAGAGCATCCAGAAGCACCTGGCTTTTTGCCTGGTGAATAACATGAGTCCTAAGGTCAGTCTGGTTTGTGTTTGTTGTCATGTTTGGACAGGATTATTGAAACTTCGAATGAAACATCCCGTTTAACTAACACTTTCACTTTGTATCAAGCTGTGGATTTAAATTACACTAAGTATTTTTTCATGCCGTACTGAGTATGGCTATAACTTTTTTTTTCGCCTTGTGTCCAGGCCTTCCTTGAGGCATACCTCGCTCCCGGTCCGACCCTGCTGTACGGCCCAGAGCGCTGGATGGCCGATCAGTGGACTTTGATCAGCGAAGCTTCAGTCACCAGCGGCATTAAGGAGGGAACAGAGTTCCTGTTGAAGTGTCTTGATTTCAATTTAGCAGTCACAGTCAAAGGCATCCCTTACATCCGTTTGACTGAAGAGTACATTGACCCCAAATCTCATAAGTTTATACTGCTGCTCCAATCAGAAACATCTGTTTAGTAGTGACGCAGCGCAGCGGTGCTGCTGCTCTGTAAAACACAGAACTTTTGCAGCTGAATTTTTCCAAGACAAACATTTTGTACCGTTTTTGTACTTATGCGTGTTGTTTTTCACATTGATATGTTGTACTCATCGTGACGGACTGGAATGAGGATGAAGGGTTGAAAAGCATTTCTTTCTGAAAACATTTGCAAGGCTCACTTTAGTTATACCTCCATGCACAACTGATGACATCTGCAGTGCCTCTGAAAAGCTTTGCTGCTGAACTTTTTAACATTTTGTCATATTTTAACCACAAATTCCAGTTTATGTCATAGGGATGTTATGCAGCAGGTGAAACATTGCATAATTATCATATGAAATGAAAAGAATACATGGCTTTCAATTTGAGCTAAATGCATTTGAAGTCATAACCACTCAGTAGATAGGCTACTTTGTCCAGCCATCTTCTGTTGAATATAAAAATAAAAATATTTTGCAGTGTGTCTTCACAGTTCAGCACATTTGGAAAATTCTTGATTCTTCAAACTGGCTTAAGACTGAATGGAGAGCATCTGACAAAAGCAATTTTCAAATCTTAACACAAATTTACATTTTAGATTTAAGTCTGGAATTTGACTGGGCTATTCCAAGCATATGGAAATATATTGCAAAGCAACAAATTTTCAACAAACATCCTACATTTTGTGGTTATACCATGATGAACTGTGGAAAAGTTCATCACGTATTTCATGCCTCTCTGTTTTCCCTTGGTTTGTATATGTCAGTGTGCACCGATGTGCTGTAGGAAAGTTACAGAATTAGGACAAAAGAGGGATTGCAGCAGGTTCACAGCTTTTTCATAGAGGTTCGCTTTGGAGTCTGTCTTAAGCAATTCAATGTAAAGTTACCGTAACTCTTTTTACCAGAACCGTATCACTGTCAAAAGGTCTTGAGTCATCTCTCGTTAGAAGCCACACTATTTGTAATCTTTTAATGTTTTTTGTGATAAATTCTTGCGTAGGGTTTTTTGAAGGCTTTTCGACGTTCTTTGAAGTTCAGCTGTTTTCCAAAGTCCAAAGGAAAGTTTTGAAGGAACATCTGAGAAGAATTTATCAAGGCTACCTTAAAAGATCACTCCTTACTGAAAAGGAAATGTAAAAAATGTGTGGTTGTTTGATACCTTTGCACAGTGCTTTACTCCTTTTTAACAGTAGCAGTTATTATTTATAATCATCCTGGATTACAGATGTATGTACAGTATTTATATGTAAATATGCTTTATCCCATTTAACTTTTTATACAAAATTGTGCATTGATTGCTTGATAACTTTTTTATTTTGTGATTTGTCTTTTTTTTTTTTACCTTGTTTATGTATGCATTATTTGATGAGACACCTGGGCCGCAAATAATTAAAGACATGCAAGTATTAGATAAATGACAGGAGCCTAATGAACAGAAAGCAAAGCACAGTCCAGCTGAATACTAATGTCATAGTCAGTAGGTCATGGAAAGACACACTTGGCTGAGTGATGTATCAATGGATTAGAAAGACGTCATCCAAGATGTTAGAAGACATATCCAGCCTCAATGAAAGTTTATAAACTTAAGATCTATTTCTCAGTTTGTTCAGTGAGGAAAAGGGAATCATGGGAGAAATAACTTGAAGTTCTGACCAGCATCATCACTCTGATGTCAGCACTGCCATTTCTCTATCAGTAGCTTTGTCACACACACGCCCTACTTTATGTTTTCAAACTGTGCCATCATTTTGTAAACTAATAGCGGTACTGAATGGAAGCAGCTGAAATTCATACTTTTACACACTTTCTTAATTTATGTTTTAATCTAGGTGGTTTAGCTGCACTACAAGACTAATTTCATTTCTAGATATTTATACTTATGTGTTTAAGCATAAACACATAAGTATAAATGTGACACGTGAAATGTAAATGATGAGCTAGCGTCTGTGGGGCCCAGCGCCCCTCAGTTTACGAGAAACAAAACAAAAATAAAAAGATTAAAGAGGAAAAAAGAAAAGAACATTTCTGTATTTAATTATAGTCAAGATTTGGCAGTATTACAGTCCATAATTGATCTGTTCTCCCAGATGCAAAAATAGTAAAAACCATATTTAAAAGCACATTTTTCTCCAGTAAAAGCATACTTCCCTACAACCATAATGGTCTGACTGCTAATTGTGAAAGAGCTAATTCTGTTAGCTTTGTTATGAAGTGTATTTTGTTCTTGTCCTTTGAGCTTCAGTTGCTAATTTTCTTGAAGCTACGATGTTTATTGTTTTGTTATTTTGGACAACAAGTTGTTTACTACAAAGAGATTGTTTTGGGATGAGAACACTTGCTCTCTTTTTCTGCATGGTTGAATTTTTGAAGAAAGTAAGAGTGCTCACTCCATTATTTTCTGTTGCAAATAAGTAACCACAAGCCTATTCAACATATCTATTCATGTTAAAATCATATTCTTTTTTTTTTGTCAAGACATTTTGTGCATGTCCTTTGTTTACGACACCAAGCAGCCACACTTTGTGCAGGACATGTCCACAAATGGTCATTAATTTCCTGTTTTCTGTTTAACATTAAAACCATTTCTTAAAATATTTTTGAAATGGACCATTTGTACTCTTAAACTGCCAATTGTTAAAGCAATTATTGAAGATGAATATTTTGAGTTTGAAATTGACTGAGCCGTCTCAGTACTGTTTCATCTGAGACGTTACTGCCACCTGTCTTCCAAGATTGGAAGAACATCCTGAGGATCTACCTTGACTTTTGACGTGTGAGAATAGTTGATCTGTTTTTTTTTGTTTTTTTGTTTTTTTTGTTTTTTAATTTATGAGGTTGGTGATGTTGTAATATCTTGAAGTGTTGCTGTGTTCAGAGAAAGTGTTGATTTGTTTAGGAGCGTTACACACGTGCCTCGGTTGTATACTGCGTTTTTAGAACCTGTACGAGTGTGTTTATGTTAATATGGACAAAACCTGAGTAAAGAGGCTGATTTCCCATATTTATGCAACTACATGTCATGAGCTCCAGTTTCCCTGTCCTGTTTTATACAACAAACATGTAAAACACAGCCATTCTGGCAAAGTTTGTAAAAAATTAAATAAAATAAATATTTGTACTGATCTCTTAAGTTCTTTAATCTCCTTCCTATCTTGCATAATTTTGTTTAATTTTTCCATGACAAAAGGAAGCAGTGTGTTTGCATTCTGGCTTACAATACACCTATTTGTATTATTCATAATTAGATCCCCATTAAAGACAGATGTTGTGAATTTGGAGGCTTACAAAGTCAAGACCAAAACCATGAAAGATGTTTTGGTCTTTCCAAACTATTGTTCACTTGAGGGGAAACAAATCATGTTAGTGATTCTATTTTACTTCAAACAGGGAAAGATACATTTGATTTATTGCAGATCCTTTGTGGTTTTACAGTGTATTTTAACTTCTGGTTAAAACTGTATATAATTCTGATCTGAACACCATTTTCACATTTAAAGGAACTCGCATAAACCAATCATTTTTTGTGGCTCAGCTGCATTAAAAAGGTTGTATGTTTTTTTCAGAAACATTAGATCACTACCTGCAATAGGTGAGAAAAAAGTCTTTATTTGTCCGCCTGCTGAAAGATGAATGCATGAATCTGAATGATCACAGCATAAGTACCGATTACTTATTATAAATATAAATTATAAATTTGCAATGATTGATTAAGAATGCAGTTTACAACAGTTTACAATGGTGTCATCAACACCATTTATTATGAAGAGTCAAATCCATATCCATTAAGCATGTCCCTGATAAACATGTTTGCATATTTCTATATTCAACCCCAATCACAGAAATTTACATGTTCAAAAATGTACATGTTCAAAAATTGTGCTGATGAATATTAAAGGTTAAAATAAGTTAAAAAGATCAACAGGCACCGATTCAGATGATATACAGTCATTTTGAGTCCAAAGTTGTACAGCAGGACTGATGGAGGAAGAGCCAACGTCAAGGCAGTTAGTTATTCTTCTTCATCATCATCGTCGTCATCGTCGTCATCCTCATCGTCTTCATCCTCTTCCTCATCATCGTCGTCATCATCATCGTCGTCATCGTCGTCGTCATCATCGTCGTCGTCGTCGTCGTCATCATCATCGTCATCATCATCATCATCTTCAGTGTTTACTTTGCCAGAAAGAACATCTTCAATCCAGTCTTCCAGCTGTGTAGACGTGGGCAGGTCCTCCTCATCCTCCATTTCCAGCCACACACTGTCTGCCTGCGCTCACATTAAAAGGTTAAACTGTGTCAGAAAAATGTTGTTTTGGTCTGAACGTTTGGGTTCGGGAACTTACATCTGTAACATTGACGACGCCGATCTGCGGTCTGAACAGATCCACCTTAAAGGTCTTCTCCCAGTAAGGAATCAGCTGGAAGGAGTCAGAAAGAGAACAAATAATTGTTTTTGCCTTTGCACTTTGCTTCAGGCACAGTTACTCTGATGTAGGAGGCATAAGGCTCACCAGGGGGAAGTCATCAGGGTCGATCCAGATGATGCTGAGGTCAGGAAGGTGAGTGTTATCTCTGGCAACCTCCTTCAGGATCTCTAAGAACTCATAGCCATCTGGAAAACAGCAATTTTGTTCTTACTATTTAGTTTCTTTAAAAATATATTTTGCGATTTAGAAATATATTTTAATATATAAACTTAAGTCACAATTTTTTATATTAGTTCAGGCCTGTTTTTATTGTTTAATAGTTTAGATGCAGATCTCTAAACCATTCAGCTTATATCATATAAACTCGCCTGTTCTACAATGTTATGTTGTCTTACCTGGGTCCTCTTCCTCTGCAAAAGCCACAATGTGGATGCCCTCAATGTCATCCTCCTGAAAAAAAAGGAGCAAGATTTAACGCTAGCTGCTAAAAGAACGTTGTGAGAAAAACATAAAGCAAACTTATTAATGTTGCTGCTCTCTGACCCAGGTCTCAAACATATTTTCTGCACGCAGCTTTCTCAGAGTTGGTCTGGTGGCACAGAAAATGCAATATCACACATTGCGTCGTATCACAACGCCGAATCAAGGTTGCAAATAATTTAAAATGTGAGATAAGTCGAGGCAAGTCCACAGTTTACCGCCTGTGCTCTGTTATGAAGTCCACCAGCTCCTTCTCAGAGTGCGGCCTTCCTGGGACGGTGACAGGCTCCTCCATGAAGGGCTCATAGAAGTCCACCTCGTTTAGCTTCAGGGTCAGTTCTTTGGCCACCTTGACCGACAGAAGCAGATCAGCCAGCTACAGCAGATTCCTGATGACAAACTTTTCTACTCTGTTTGACACTTACAGATTTTTCAAATGTGGCGAAGAACTTAATGTAGGGCTGGAAGTGCTCTGCAGCCTCTTGAAATGCTTCGTAATCTAAAAACAAAAACGACAGATAAAGTATGCGCAGCTCAGAGCTGAAGTATTATAGTAAAGATATGTTTATTGGTGCGTCCTCTTCTTTAGTCACAGATCAACTTGTCCTTTGCACATCAGGGAGCGGAAATAACTCATCCTTGACCTCAGTGCGGTTCTCCCACAGATGGCCAGATGGGATAAAGCTCCAGCACAGCTCTGATTGTTTACTACACTCAGTTTTCGACTGTTTTGGCCAAATAACACTTCATAGAAAAAAATATATATTTCTCTTAAATTGTGGTGGTGTTAAACAATAGAGTAGACGCACATTTCTTACATCTCAGAAAAGCTTTTCACCAGCAATATTCTTATTACTACACAAGTGTTGTTTTGATTTTCTTGGCAAAATCTTAACTGTTTGGGGTCCTGTTTGACAATTCAATGTATGAATACAAAACGATGAATAGTCCCTGGAGACAAGAGGATTAAAATCTATTTTTACTCTTATCCAAATCAAAGAAATCACTCTGCAAAGCCATCTAAACAAGCAAGATCATCAGGCAGCAGAAGATCACGCATTTTGCAAACTAAAACACTCACGTTCAGAGTCTTCACTCTTGAAGTAGCCAACAACGCGAATGTCCTCCTCCATTCTATCAAAGGCCTTTAGCTCCAAAGCGTTCTCTATGACCTCCACAGGCTCCTCCAAAAGCTAACAAGAGAAGCCAAAGCAAAGAGCTTGGAGAGTGACCTGTGCGGACTAGTAACTACGACCAGCACTGATTTGGCCTCAAAGCTGGAAATATTCTCTGAAACAAATCTACTCACATCCAGCAAGAACTCCACCAGAATGTTAGCAGACAGCAAACCATCGAACTCGATCACTCGGTCATCTTTGAAAACATACACACTTCCCTCCTCCTCCAAGCCTGCAGTGAAAAGAAAAACAATTTCAGAAAAAAAGAAAGTTAAATATCTTCGATCATATTCATCTTGCTATAATAAAGAAAGAAATGATTGAAGACACGCCTCTGTTCTCACCTAGTTTCTTTGCAACTTTTGCATCTTTGACTGAGTCAACCATCCCAAACCCGATGTTCTTCTCCTCCATGACCTGAGCAACAAGCTGAAAGTCAAGGGAAAAGATATTAAGAGTTAAAGTGAAAGAAAAGATCCACAGTTTCTGTATGAAGACAAACAAGTCCGAACAAAGCTCCAAGATCACAGAAGATGGTTGGCAGCATGACAGGTGCTGCAGGCCAGAGGCAGAAAGACACAGTTACATAATCACTCTGTCTCCCTCGTTCTAAATATAACCACAGTCAGAGCATACAGCATATAATTGTTCTGGTATTTGTCATGTATAGTACAGGAGCTTTTTTGGTGATTGACCTCCCAATGCAACAGGGAAGGGAACATACTGGTGAAGTGCTGCTGGGAGGACTTGCAAAATGGTGGATTTCAAGTTGGGTCAATACACATGAATTGATGTGACTCCAATTTGCGATGCGTTGGACGGTTCTTAACCAAATATTAGTAATTTCTACAAACTCATCAGATGTTTCTTCTACTGCATGAAAAGAATTTGACTTTTTTTTATTGTGTCACTAATGAAATGTAATGGTTTTCAAGACTTTTCGGAGTGATGTTTTTACTTTAGTATAGGACTTTAACTATTTTCTTCTAAAAGGACAATACATTTTATATTGGGATATTCCCATTGATTATTGTATTTTTCTATTTAAATGTTTGTTTTCTGTTTTATTAATTCCTTATTTATATTTTTTTTTCTGACAATCTATTCCCTTTCCTGCTGCAATAGTGCACAAACATAAAAGACTGTTATATTCTAGTATTTAAACTTTTTGTTGTCTTAGCCTTAAATTACTGTTTGAACACTACACTTACAGTCACTTGTGCATCTCATTCCAGTTAGACAAATTCCTTACATGAGACTTAATGCCTGCCTGATAATAGCTTCACCTATGCAGGGAAGCTATTAGCAGGAGTTCAAATTACCTCCAACAGGTCAAAGAGGAGCCCTGCTTTAGCTTTGTGCTGTGAGACAAGGCCGTTTGGTGCTAAACATTAAGAACCATTTAACCCGGAAATTAGTTTGTGAATGAGGCCATAATATTACATTCGGGTTTTTTAGGTATTGTGTTGCAGACAAGAATGTTGTGACCTTTAGCTGATAAATACTGCAGAGCTCTGGTTCTGAACAGAGCAGCGCCACAGGGTGAAAAGAGCTCACATACTTCTGTGGGATGGAGACGCTGTGAATTAGGGTTAAACAACCTCAAGTGACAGCAATGCTTCTTCCTGGATAACTGGGCATTCATAGAGTACACACTGACCTTCAGGAGTATGCCTCGTATAGATAGATAAAACCCACAGATAATCCTCTTCTATCTGTGGGTTTCCAGCTTACTGGAGCACAAACATGGACCTCTATATGTCACATGTCATTTAACTCTGTATCACATCCACTCGCCTCTTTCTCTTTTATCAATTTGCCAATGTTTACCCTCCTTGTCATGCTTTACCTCCAGCACCAGCTCAGTCATCTGGTGTTGTTTCTGCAGCTCTTTATCGTCCGGCACTTTCTCGTGGTAGAACAAGCAGAGCATGCTGTGCTTCTTCAGGGCCTTCTTGTAATTCTTGTCGCTGATGTCGAGAACCCGGTCCTTCCCGTCATACTGAGGGAACTCCAGGCCCTTCTCAGCCGGCGCCACACTCACAAAGCTCAGGCAAGGGAGCAGGAACAACCACAGGGAAAACATGGTCCACAGCTAACCATCCACCCGCACAGAGCGTGACTTGGTTTCAGAAGATGAAGCTGTACAACTGGAGATGTCGAACAGCCCAAATGGGAAAGGATGGAAGAAAGTGAGGAATCTCTGCAGAGGGATTTAGGAGGCAAAAGAAAGTCTGTCAGCTGAAGTTTTTAGCATGCCGAGAGAAATCTCGAAACTTCTTAAGAAACTCTTTCCCCCGCTGCGTGATTCCTCTCTCACGGCTTCCTGTGGACACAAAGAAGAGAGGAGCGCACTCGGGCCTGCGATGTGCTGTGGGTGGATACCATACATAGTCGAGCTTCTCTTCCCCTACTGGAGCAGGACAGGCCCATTTTTAGGAGACCAGTTGTTTGAAAGATAAAAATAGAACAGCAAGTGAGAAAGGGAAACACCAAAGGATGACAGTGGGGGGTCCATTACAAAAAGGATCAAGAAGAAGTGCTTGGAGTTTTTTTAGTGCAGTTGAAGGAAATGTTCGTGTCTGAAGTGACAGCTCACAGCACAGTCTGCTAACAGTTCAAACGACTAACCCCTAGCTAACCTTTCTTTATAGTGATATTTTCTATTGCTTTTGCATGTCGTGATGCTTCAATGGCTTTTCAAAACTGGGCTTTACAATTAGCCTCCCTTTTAGACCAATAGTACACAAAAAGTTACTTAAAATGTCTGTTCAAAAATATTTATTTATTTATTTGATACCCTTGTTCTCAGCTAATGGCAGCACCTGGATATCCATGCTCAGTAGATGCTGCTGGACTTTCGTTCCTGTTGAAATTAAGTGTGAAGACTCCCACAAAGTCTGCAACTTTGTCTACTGGGATTATATCATGAGATCATCTTAATTATGCAGTACACTGAGTGACATTTTGGACTAAATGAGTTTAGTTGTGTTGCACAGATAGTTGTCCTGCTACCCTTCAGCAAGAAGATCCTGGTTTCTGATAAAATTTGCATGTTTTTTCCATGAATGAATGAAAGAAAACTCATGCAGTGTAGACTAAGTTTAGGTTGTGTGTTTACTTTAGTTTTAAGTAGGTAGGGGCAGAACGAGAACAGCAATTGTTCTGCCCAGATTAAAAGAGTGACTGATTTTGACTGGTCATGATTAACATAATGAAGATGAGCACACATCAACTGTTGCCCAACCACAGAGATATCCAGCTTTTCTTCTGCATTTTGTCAAGCTTTGTCAACATCCCGAAATGAATTACATAAAGATTCTTAAGCAAAGGAAAAGGTGAGCAAATCTTTACTGGTGATGCTTTTACTTTGAATTAATTTACTTATGATGTTGAATGAGAGCAAAGTCTGTTCACTGTTTCAATCTTTATTTAACGTAAATTAGGTTCATTTTTGTGTGACTTTTTTTTTAAATAAAACGTGCAAACATCAGCTTTCTGTAAAACATCAAGCTGATACACTAGCAGTGAAAGAATTATTCAATTTCAATGTAATTAAGAAAGACAGCAATGAATGAATGAATTGTCTGACAACTTGACTGCATTCATTTCTTTTGGAACCGCTAGATGGCAGTATAACATAAGCCACTTTCCTTGGTCAAGATTCATGATTCCTCACTTTTAAGTTGACGTTGCTCGTCTTCCGGTTTAAAAAAAATAAAAAATAAAAGGTGGTGGGGGAGGAAGGGGTCAAAATATATGTGTAAACCACTTCATTATGTTTCATTCTGATTTTTTGGCTGAAACAAACCACAAAGCTAAAAGACAGATTTAATTAAAATAGAGGTGCTAAATGGAGATCAGTCAGTTTTAATGTGCCAACAAATTAAAAGTTGACTGTTACCTACATTGTACATGCTGTGCTGCTTTGACACAACTGTTACAAGCTTTTATTATCCAGCAGGTGGGAACTTTTCTGTCCCAGTGAGATAAAGTATTCACTCTGTGCACCAAAGTCCAGAATGACCTCGGGATTTTTCCTCTACTTCTCTTCATCCCTGGTCAGTTTTCAGCAGACTCTGTGGGCCAAAAGCTCTTTGCAACATTGTATGTGTTGTAACAAACTGCAAGTGGAGACCAAGTCATCCCTTTTTTTATGAATGTTTCACTTTCCTTCTGTAAACGACACTATCAAACCTAAATTCTACCAGTATATTTCCTGCTTTACAGATAAAACTTCTCATTAGAGACATATTTGGAAAATCTTAATGTAATTTGGGATTGCTCTCTTTTCAATACTGGAACGAAGCTTGTTGGAGGCTCCAAAGGACATTAGCAAAGCTTCCTTTAATCACTTTCTCTCAAGGACACCTTTCTTCTTGACACTCTTCTTTGAAGACTTGAGATTTTGTCACCTGAGTTGTGAATCTTTGCATCTCGTCCAGAGTTAGAACATCCTCTTGGCTTCTTGGTTAATGATTTCTCTCATTCATGCTTTCCCTGCCCCCCAAAACAGAAACACACATCCATAGCTGTTTCTCAGTGGGGATGTTTGTTTTGTTTTGTTTTGTTTTGTTCTTGTTTTTGTTTTCTCAGGACATAAAGTTTTTAATATTGAACTCATTTGACGTGAGCACCTTCTTCTACTTGATAGTTGTTTCCCCAAAAAGATCTTTGGTTGACAGTCAGTTTCCCAGAAAGTAAGATTTGTGGAGAGCATAACTAATTGTCCTATGATTGCTGCAGCTCCACATAATTCACCACAGTCACCATCAACAAATATTTTGAAACTTTTCTTATATTTGTCTGTCTGATAGTTTCTAACTCAGCAAATATCAATATAGGTATGTTGAAGCTTTACAAAGCTAGAGACCTCTGGAATCCCAATTACACATATTGTTTGTGAAATTAGGGATGTGTAATGCATAAATATTAAAGTTTTTTTTTTTCATTGCTTAAGTAATGCACAAATGTAAGTAAATTTAAAGTTTTGCAGCAAAGTTGTGGAGTCTTTCTCAACATAGCCATAAAAAGCTACGGACAGTAAAAGCAATGTCTGCTCTGACCAGAAGCTCTGTGACTTCATCCCGAGCTTGGCTGGATTAAACATCAGGGGTCAGCCAACCAATCCCTGCAGTGAATGTGACATATGTAAAAGACCCTCAAGAGCCAGTGAACCATAAAACCCAAACTGAGCTTAAATGTTGCATAAGCTCCAAAATGCAGAATCGCATTCACACGCATTGACACGTTTTTACTTCAGCTTGTTCATTTTTCACATGCACTCACATGTTCTCATTTATTTCTGTCTGAAATTCATTGCTGATTTCAGTGACACTGATTACTTCAGAATCAGAAATACTTTATTGAGTTGAGCCCTTCGGTGAAATTGCTTATTTGATGACAATTAGTCCCATTCAAAATGTTGAATATTAGAAAATATAAAAATAAGCTTTGCAAAAATTATAAAAGATCATACATAAATGTCAAATTTTAAACAATTTGCCTAATCATAAATGTGAACATCCTGATATTGGTGTTTTGTTTTGTTTTTTGTTGGCTTGGGAAGCTTTTATCTGGTCTCAAATTCACAAAAAAAGAATAACTAATCCTCATCTTGCAACTTATTGTCAAACTGTTTAATCGATCAAACATTCTCCTTCAATAACTTGCTCGTGTTGTGAGTTACTCTCTATTTTCTTTCTCTCGTTTGTCCTTGAGTGAGCTACAACAGTATTTTTCCAGACGGGGTCATGAGATTTTCTCATATAGTCACCACTCCCTGTTCTTGCCACAGACCCTCCTTTAAGCTCACTGCCCTGCTGTGGTGAAAACTACACCTGATCCAAAACACTGTAACAAATTAACCTGAACCGTCTCTTTGACCCATTATTTATTGTTTTCAAAGTCAGCATATCCAGTCGACGTCATGGAAATGTTTTTCAGTCATTCTGAAGAACTGAATCTAAATAACCTTGTGATTAAAAAGTAACTCATGCCTAAATCCTCTTGAATAACTCCTGCATGATAAGTAACTTATATAGCCATTTTCTCCCTTTTTGAGAAATAGTTGTTTTCCATAATGATACCGGAACAGCAATTCATAACCCTTGAATTTGATCTTGTTACAACCACAAACCTTTGAGTATTATTGTTGGGTTTGGATGTGCTAGCCAGACCAACACAAAGAGGTGCACATTTGTTGAAGGAAGCAAATCCACCCATCCATTTTCTTACACTCTTGTCCCATTGGGGTCGCCAGTGATCAATGGGCAAGAAGCGGGGTACATCCTGGAGAGGTTGCTGGTTTATCACAGGGCAACACAGTCAGGCAGGACAAGCAATCATGTGCACACACGTAAGGCAAATTTAGAGGGACCAATTAATCTGACAACCATGTCAGATTAATTGGTCTTTTTGTGTGGTCTTTTACTCCACACAAAAAGACCACAAGCCAGAAATGGAGCCCAGAACCTTCTAGATGCAAGGCAATGGTGCTACCACCTGCTGGACTGACGCCAAAACCAAAACTAGATAAATCCGTTACTTTAAAAATAAAATGTGGCATGCATTTGTATTGATCTCCATTGAAAGAAATACTCCTAAATATCACTATTGCAATAAATGTACCTTATGTGATATCTGGGTAGAATTTGCTCTGAACATGAAGCCAATTGTTTGGTGACGCTTTATGACTTCTTTACAAAGTATATTTTTGCTAGTGCAAAGAAAAAAGTTAGTTGGTGTAACAAAAACAAACCTTATCTCAGTGCGCACAAAATAAAGGTGTTTGTGAAAGAGCCAAATGCTTTCAACTGGCCTTGAGCTGAGCACAACACTCAGATACAATTAAACTGAGTTTTCTGTGGGAGTGGTATGCTGATGCAAATTTTTGGAACAAATGTCCGCTGTGAGACTGACTTAGACTAAATTAATTAATTAATCCATCAATTGTCTATGCTTGTTTCTCCTTGCAGTGTCGGGACTCTGACTGGGCCAATGATGTTGTAGTTTTCTAACTTTTAACTTAAACTTGGTAATAGAAACATATTAAATGCTCTGTACTTGTATAGCACTTTATCAAGTCCAGTGGACAGTGTTTCGCTTCAAACACACATTGATGGTGGCAAGCTACTGGACTCCATCCAGCCACAGCTTCCCTGGGAGCAGAGGTGAGGCTGCCATGACAACCACTACCTGCAGGTAACGAGGACACAATGACACAGGCAGACAGCATGGGAATAAAACCAGCAACCCAGAGATTTAGGGACGAACTCCTACCACAGTTTCCACCATCGCCCGCTTTGTCTTATGAAAGACATTTCCAATCTCTTGAACCTTAAAATAATTAAATAACTTCAACTCTTGTTATTCAAAAGAACTCTACATTTAATGCCTGCCATGCTTGGGGGGAAACCTTTGTTTTTATATTACAGCACTCTTCTAGTGAAATCCCTCTCCCTGGGAAGTGCAAAATATATGAGAAGGCATAAGATTCGGCTCCGTAGGGGGTGTGGAAGAGAAAAAAGATATGACTGAAGTCATAAATATTTAGATTCACCCTCACACTGTTTTGTGTAAACAGTGGAAATGAGGTAACAATACCGTAAATTGTAAGAAGATTGGTATGGGCGTTGTTTTACCTCACTCATTATGACATACAAGGATAAGATGTTTTGTCATAACTGAGTCACTTTATTCTAGGTCATATCAGTAATTCTCTGTTTACAAATATCAGCCAGCTTTTTGACAGGGTTTGCACTATGTCACTGTTAATCAGTCTTTGGTGAGCCTCACCTTGAAAGAAAAAGGCCTCACTGCTCTTTGCTCCATTGGCTCATTGTTATTCTATTCTGACCACAGACTCTATTCTTCTTGCTGTTATTTCTGCAGGAGGTAAATATTTCCTTTTGCCAGAGAAGCCCTATTCAGTGGATTAACGGCAGAATCCCAGGCATGCCGCCATAGTTTAGTCGGGACTATGCACGGGGAACGCCAGGAATGCATTGACTATGTGTTCACTGTATATTTGAAAGGTCTGACTGCATTCTCTACATGGCTGCTTCCACTGTCACCTCAATGGGAATGAACAACGGCGACATTTTTAAACCTTTGCATGTCTGGTGAGTTGTGATGACCGAACAAAAGCTGTGGCATATTTTTTGTCAGGGTAAACATGCTGTCTAGTAACAATAATGCCTCAGGTCTTTTCATATGTATATTAAAAAGATCTCTGTGGAACATTTTATTTTTAAACTTTGTTTCATGTGCAAAATGTTGCTTTCCATCTTTTGCAAGGATAAGTGTTTTACTCGGTTCACTGGAAACTTTTGTCAATGCTGTTTTTAAATGGTTCTGGGTTTTACTGACTTTTTGTTAATTCAAAATGAATCCACTGAAAAAATCTTATTAAATAAGTTAAACTGAGACACGAAAATCAAGTGTTAAAAGTGACTGTTCAAGACCATGATGGCTAAATATGAAGAAAAACATGCAACTTATAAAGTTTGTGAAGTTGCTACAGAAAATCCCTGAGTGACACCTGAACATTTTTAACATTTTCATCTATCTTTTCCCATGATTGTCATCCATCTCATTACATCATGTATATAAACAGCTTTTCTCAAAGGTGATTAAAAAAATGTTTATCCTTGTATCTGGCTTCATGTAAAGCAGAGACAAAAACAAAACAAAAAAAAAACATCCCTTCCAGTTGGATAATTTCCTAAAACCACAGAAGCATTTTGCAACAGAGGATCAAAGACATAAATTACTGTATTTTGACCTTGAAATCCTCCCTGTATAAGTAGGGAGCATTTTAGTTTACGTTATCAAAATGATGTCATGGTTGGTTTTCAGGAGTGTCTTTTTTCAAACACAATTGTGATAAACAAATATGTACACCCTTATTTGGCCACTTTCACACGTATTTATGATCAAGCATGCACCCTGTGGGATTAAGTCACTACATCAGTATGTGAACTACAACAGGAATAATCATTTAATTCTGAATTTCTTGCTTTTCATATGTGCTTTGCCCTTGGCGCATCTCTACAGAGCCAGGCACACTTTAAGCTCAGGACTGTGGGAGGAAGTCACAAACTCCACATATGCAAAGTCTCTCAGCCAGTATTCAAACAAGACCTCTATACTGCAAAGGAACGATCCAAACATCGTCTTTCCTGCCTCCCATGTCACGATTAACTCGATAAAGCCTGAGGCACGCTGCAGAAGTAAGATGACAAAAATTAAACACACCCTATGATTCAACAGCTTGTGGTTACTTAATGCAGTCATATCTTGAATGATTTGATCATGAATGGATCATGCAAGATATGATCCAGTCATACAAGGTGAAGTTTCACCTGTTTTTATTCACAACAGAACATCTTTTCCTGGAGACATGGCTTTGTCAAGAAGTTACCTCGGGGTTAACTGCATCTATTGTGGATTAAACAGAGTTATGTAAGCACTGTGAAAGATCCTGTCAAGGATTCAAACTGATGACATGAACACAAATTTACACAAGAGGCCTTACGCAATTTAATATTTTTATTTGTGTGCAGCTGTCTCAATTTTTGCATCCATTATAGAGAACCTTAAAAAAGTATTAAACTTTTAATAATATTTTCTCACATCAAATCCACTGATTTTATTATACTAGGGTTTTCCTTCAGAAACAAAATAGGTTGAGTTATGATGAGAAAAATATAATGGATAAACTGAGTTTTAAAAAAAAACTGAAAAGTGTGAAGTGCACTTGCATTTTTCTGGCTTTACTCTAATACATCTAAATAAAATTCTTCAGTAGCTACCACTTAGTTCATCTATGTGTATATATATGTTCAAACAAACTGCATCATGAAGACAAAGGAGCACAGTAGGCAGGTCATGGATATAGTTGTGAGTACAGTAAGCAGAGTTAAGTTATAAATCTACACATAAAGCTTTGATCACCTTATGAAGCACAGTTTCAAACCTCCTATGACTAAACTGAAAGCATGAGGAAGGAGAGCTTTACTTGAAGAGCAGCGAAGAGTCCCCCTGTCTCTCTGGAGAAGCAGCAGATGCCCACCTCAGGTAAGGCAATGTTCAGGGTTGATGGGTTTTTGGTTGAAGTAAATCTAACAGCTCTCAGAAAGAGAACTGTAATGTTGGGAAAAAAACTTTTAAAATTGCAAAAGAAGTTTGAAGAATATTAACATGTACAAAGATTTGAAAAGCATCTATTATTTTCCTTAAGTTTTACAAAGATACACTATTGTGTTGCCATCTCAAATAAAATTCTGATAAAACACACTGATAATGTGAAATGAAAAGCTTCAAGTTAACATATTTGGAAGGCATTCTATCTGCAGGGACTCTGCCATGACTTTAGAGACTCACTTCAAAGAGTAAAACTGAAACAAATGGAAAGATAAAGACCAAAAATGTCATGACAACCTCGTAGTGCTTGATAAAAAATTTTTCAAAAAAACGCACCGTAGATTTCTGTCGCTTATAATTTTATTTTATGATACGTCTCGCCTAACTACTTCTATTTAAGTATTTATCTCAGGCTGCCTTTTCTCTGTCTGAAATAGACAATGAACAAAGCATGGCCCAAATGCCAGTACTTTTCCACAAGGACAATATCATTAGTTTCCTCTTGGGCAAGAGGCTGGGAATGAGGCTGGCGGGGGTTAGTGGAGGAGTAAGCAAAATGCATCTGAAATCTTGAGCAATATATTGAGCAAAAAGAAATCAAATTAACTTAGACCTCACTCTGGTTATTAAACCTTCTAGAAGTCATGCAGAATATCAGTGATGCTTTGGATATCATGAATTAGAATTTGCAAACAACAGCTTTGTTGGAAAATATTTGGTACTTGCTGATCAAATGATCAATGTAAATACTATTCACTATTTACAGTGAATAGTATTGATATCTTTTGAACATTTTAGTATTTCATTCTTTTGTTTGAAGTCTATGCGATAGAGTGAGTTAACGTAGAACATTAGTGGGAAGTGGAAGAGAAGTTTATACATTTGCAGCTGGAAGTCTTTTTGGTTATGTCTCTGCCATCTTTGCACATAAAGTCTGCCATTTTTGTCCATCCTTCAATAATCTTTTATCATCCCAACATGGAAAAGGTTCTGTCATAATGAAAATAGAGCTTTTTGCAAGCATCAGTTTTCCCACAGATTACCAGTTGATTATTACTGATCTTGAAGCATTGAAGCAACTCTGGATTATCACTCCACCAGCTCCAAATCTGGCTGCGTTAGTTTAACACCAAGTTTAATGGAAATGCCCTCTAAGAAGTTCAACTTTTGTCTCATCTGCCCACAGAACATTTTCTCACATATCTTGGAAACCATCAAGTTTTAATTTGGCAAATGTGCAACAGCCTTTGTGTTGTGTTTAGTCAGCTGTGGCTTCACCTTTGAACTCTACCAAAGATATTGTGAGGTTGGCCGAGATCAACTTCTGATGCAAAAATTCACATCTAAAAACAGTTTTTATTTTCTCAGTTTACCTTTGAAGAACATTAAAATTGTCTGATAAATGAATAACAATTGCCTATCTAAATATTGTGATTACTTAAAAAATTATATTATTACGCTATTGTTTGTTCTTATTTGTTTCACTGCAGAAATGCCTGCCAGGTCCACAGTCCTGTACACAGAGGCAAGTTAAGGTCATTCTTGAACATATTTAGCTAATCATTGGCAATGTTGCATTATTTTTGTTGTTTTTCAAAGACAAGAGAAATAATTTTATTCACCTTTATCAATTATAAGTGTGACATCTGCTTATAGTCAATCAGAATGTGGTTTTGTGCACCCCCTCTCCAATCATGCCACATTTCGCTTGTTACTATGGTAAGTCGCAGCATATCAGTGGTGAGTCACAGACTAAATAGGCCCTCAGATCATGGCCTCCAAATGTTACCCTCTGAATCAAATGGGGATCAACAGTGGGGATCAGATCTCTTTGTATAATATAGTGCCTTAGTCAACATAATATCCAACAATCTTTATTGGATTGCTTAATTTAGGATTCAGTGTCATAGTTTAATCCAATTCAAACAGACACTGACAACAGATTAACTATTTCTATGTTGAATTTCTAACTTAAATCCAGATGGAAAGTTACACTTATGTGAGATTTGGTCAGTAAAAGAAAACTGCAGAATATGAAGCCTTATAACTACTGATGTTGGGAGTTTGATTTGTTGAATTTTTGGTAAAGAAGCTTACCCCAGTCCTCATCCGATTCAAAGCGGATTAATTGCTCTTTGCTGGGGTTTATGTAATCCTGGTCAGTAAGATCACAGAGGTCTATGCATAGGATATGATTTAGTTACAGCTCTAAATCTTTACATTATACATTCTCTACAAGAGGCTGCTTAAGGTTTTGATGTCCAACTAATGTAGTTATGATGTGTTGGTAAATAATTTAAGATGAAATGCAGCAAGGACAATAAAGAAGATGGAAATAATCTGATCTGAATTTAAACAGCTTAATTTTTTTAATTCTTGTTTTTTAATATTGTGATTATTATTAATGCACATGCAAACAAACACTAATGAGTTACATTGACATTTTAAAAGATCCATTACACATAATATGTATTTGTAATTCCCAGCTACTACTGCTAGTATTATCAAACTGCAATTGCATATATAGTGCAAATTATCCATAAAGTTATGTTTATGTTTATAAATGCCATTTGAAAGAACAAAATTATCCAAGGATGCGTAATATAATTCAAGGGTCTAAGGTGACAATTTAAACTACTTTGTGTTGTATCACATTATGAAAACAGAAAACCTGAATTTCTGTTAGCTGTTCAAACAACTTTTACTCGGGTAATGTACTTATTTCAGAAAATAAAGAATGAAAACACACCTTCCTTCTGGTCTCTACAGAAACTTTATTTACGGTCTCTCAAATAAAAATAACAAAAAAGAAAGAAAAAAACTTTTAAAGCTTTTTCCCGTACAGCAATCGTCTCTTATCATCACCAACATGTCTTGACATGAAAAAGGGTTTGCCTGCCCCATTCATTGACATTGTGCACTCAGGGTTGGGCAAATCTTGATTCAAATCTTCCTTTAAACTTTTATCTTTTGCAGTCGTGACTCAAACAATTACCACAATCCAGAAGATTGAAAAAAAGACATTTCAATGATGTCAGAAGTAAGCTGTGCTAACGAAATGTTAATTCTGGCATAAATGTTATTTAAGTTGTGCAGCATCAGTCTCAATTTATGCCACCAAAAAAAAAACATTGCATTAAAAAGCTGGTTCAGTAAAGACTTTAAAAATACTGTATATTTTTGTGTTCTTTGTAAATTTTCTTCTTTCCCCTCCACATCCCCTTAACTTATGCAGTACACAATAAGACACATTTGGTAGGAGATTCATAGAAAATGCACTTAAAAAGACAATATTTAAAAACAAACAGTGGACACACAAACAGTTTAGTAGGAAAGCAATTTGAACAAAATGAGCCCTAAAAGATTTGCAAAAGACTTTAGATATCTAATGTCAGACACAAGACATTAAATTAAAACTGGCTAACTGGTGCTTTTTGACAATAAAATAGCCACAACAACAACAAAAAAAAATCAAACATAAATGTAGTGTAAAAAACAATGTGTATAAAGAGCAATAATACTCCAAAAGTGACTGAAATTTGGTCAAGTTACCAAATTTGCTATACCATCTCCATCTTTAACAAAAAAAGGAAAAATAATTTAAGTTGTGCTTCACTTTCTGACACCGATCAGCAGAAAAACATGGATACATTTCTTAATTCCAACTCTACAAAGTGGTTCTAAATGCAACACATTAAGTCAAATCAATAGTTTCAGTTATCACTATTAAAAATATATTTTAAAATACAAACATCATTTGTTAAGTACCGAGCAATTCTTCTTGACGTTTTCTCTTACACCCCTTCAAATATTTCAACTCATCCTCAAATGCAACAAAAATATATATAGTAAGGCAAATATTAGATTCACTTATAGAACAACTCTGAAAGTCCCAGTAGACATTTTAAATGCAAGATTAACAATAGGACTCAGTCACATAGAAGTAGGTTGTGTTTTGCTTTGCTTTTTCACATGGAGAAGCTTTACTCATTTAAAAATGATCAGCTTAGATCCCTGTTAGTAAGCTACAAAAAAATAACTGTAAATATTACAGACAAAATCTTGCACTTATCTTACATATGAGAAAGAAATCTTGCACTTATCTTACATATGAGAAAAAAAATCTAAACAGTTCTGAACAGGGTCCAACTACAGTGAGAAGTATACAAACATGAATATGCCCACAGAGCAGACCGTGAACAGGGCCAGGTTGAGAAGGAGTTTAACTCTGGGGGATTCGTACAGCATCGCTGCAATCACCCGCTCATCTTCCTGCGAGACTTTTTGCGAAGTTCCATATGGTTCTTCTTTGTACCCACAGAAACAGTCAATAAACCGCATGCAATGGCCTTGTTCTCCTTGTTCTGGTCTGATCATATCCATCCGGTTGAAAGCAGGCTGCTCAGCAGGGGTGGAGGCAGGGGACGTTTCCGTGCTGGGAGTAGCTGGATCATGGTCTGTGGACGGGACCAGTAGCTTGATCTCAGCTCCATCTAGACACCTCTCCATTTTGACATCTGCAGGAATGTCTTTATAGTAGACTTCGCTGCCGTTGCATTGGTTCTTCTCTGTGAGACCGTACTTTTCAGCCCCATCCTTCGGGGGAACCTTTTCCAGCTTGCGGAGTCCCCAGACTGTGGTGGTGTGCACCTGTTCATCATCCGGTGCAGAGGTACAAAGACTGACCACCACAGCAACCAACCCTGAAATCCAGAAGAGTCCAGCTGCAAAGTACATGTAATGAATGCGGACGATGAAGAAGGGTCTGTCGTCTGGCTGGTCACAGCGAGGCTGGCGGTAAAAGAAGGCAAGGATCAGCCGTACGGCACCGAGCACGAAACCCGTCATGCCTCCCCAGAAGGCGCCCGTCTCGTTACACCTCTTCCAGAACACACCGAGCAGGAAAAGGGCAGCTATTGGTGGGGTGAGATAGCCAACAACTTCCTGGATGTACATGTATGTCTGTCCACCTTGCATCTCAATGATTACAGGGACCCAAGAGATGCTGATTACCACCATGACCGCAACAAACATGCGGCCAACAATCAGCAGCTCGCGTTGCGAAGCTGTCTTCCGGACAGTCTGGTAGATGTCCAGGGTGAAGATGGTGCTTGCGCTGTTGAAGATCGAGTCAAGATCACTCATCAAAGCAGCAATCATGACCGCCATCATAAGACCCCTGAGTCCCACCGGCATCACCGCCATCACCAGGCGTGGGTAAGCGATGTTCGAGCACCCAGCCTGGGAACCGCACACAGCTATGCAGTGCTCCGGCCCGATGCAGGCAATCTCATCTGTGAATAAGATGCGGGAGATCATTCCTGGAATGACTATCACGAACATAGGCAGGATCTTCAGAAATCCAGCCATGAGTGTTGAGCACTTAGCATGAGCAATATTCTTAGCAGCTAATACTCTCTGCACGATGACCTGGTCTGCACACCAGTACCAAATAGATGCAGGGGTTTGCCCCAGAATGAAACCTGGCCAAGGAATATCCTCATCTAGAGGGCCGCGAAGAATGTGTAGCGAGTTTGGCTTTGGCTCAATGCGACAAGATGGTGAATATGTGTAGTTTCCAGCAGCCATTATTGCAGTGACATTAGGAATGGCTTGCATATATTTAGTTCTGACCCCTTCTAGTCCACCAACTTTGATTAGGCTCATGATGGTTAAGGTCAGGGCTCCACCAATCATCAGCACTGCCTGAAGAGCATCTGTGTAGAGCACTGCAACCAATCCACCGGTGATGGTAAGAAGAGCAGTCATACTGATGAGCAGAAGAATTGAAAGATATAGGTTCCACCCCAGGGACTCTTGAATAAAGAGAGCACCAGCATACAGGTCCACGGAGAGCTTGGTGAAGATGTAGAGCAGCACAGACAGGCAGGCGAAGTAAACCTTCAGCCTGTTCCCACCGAAACGTTTTGACAGGTACGCTGGCATAGTGTAAACTCCAGAGTAGATGTAGACGGGAATAAACACCCAGCCGAGCAGCTGCAGAAGAAGGAGCGCATTGAATTCCCAGGCTCCTACAGCAAAGCCGCTTGCTGCACCCGACCCAGCCAGACCTATGAAGTGTTCGCTGCCAATGTTGCTGACGAAGAGGGACGCCCCTATCACTACCCAGTTCATGGAGCGTCCAGCGAGGAAGTAGCCACTCACGGTGCTGCGATTGGCTTTCCACATGGCCAAAAGCCCGATGGCCAGCACCAGGACAAAATACAGTGCAACCACTGCAATGTCTGCTGCTTCCATCCTGGCATGCATTTTCACAAATTAATTCCTTTAAAGCTTAAAAAGAAGCAAATGTCTAAGTGTTCCTAGTGTGATTTATTTAAAACATATTAGAATGTTTTTTTAGATTTTGCGGCTTTGGTTTTCAGTCAAAGCAAAAGCTGGTTAATGATCCACTGCCAGGTTGAAAAAGCTTAATGAGGTAGTCTGCCTGGGTTTGTTGGAGGGCGTCACCAGTTTAGAAAAGCCAAGATTAAATGCTCCTGTAAGACAGACAGAGAAACAAATTAGTATTATGACTTTTACTTGGAAAAAAAAAAAAAAAACACTGAACACAAACATGTTAGAACTCACAACAGGAGAAACATTGAGTAATGTGTACCGACACCAACTTCAAGGTCACAGAGCCACCAGTATGTCCTCATCTAGAGGGCCGCAAAGATATCTTTGTGTACATATAATAAAGATGATTCGGAAAATAAATAGTGAGATGTAAAACACAAAAAAAGAAGAGTTGCATTTTCAGTGAACTGGGATTTGCTTACACTTAAAAAACCCCACAAAGATGCACACACACAAAAAAAAAAAAAAAATACGTAATTTTAATCAGATCTAGAACATCCTGTGTGCCTTTATTTTTGGACAGTTCCTCAAAACGCCTCTTAAACATCATTAGACTTCACTGAAATAAAGATTGTCACTTTAAGACTAACAGAACCCAAAATTACCTTTTAAAGTAATATTCAAATCACAATCAGCAAATGTTATCAATATTACCTACAAATAGAAATTGAATCATCTGGGGGGGTTTTTATTTAAAAGTTGAACTGTTTTCTTTAACCATCCATTGGGATGTACCATTAAAAGAATCAGGGGTGCACATTCTTGTGGTTTCTGGTGAGTGTTTATCAGTGCAACATTTTCTACAACACTGACTGAAACTGGGAATAACTTTCCACACATTTTTGAAGACTCTCCTGCACACTTAGGTGTACAGGACTGATTTGCATTCAATGCTCATCTGCTCAACAGAGATGCCAGATCTAAATTTTTCCTGCAGGGTGAATAATATATATTCAGATAGACAATCAGATGAATCAAATAAAAATCCAGAATCAGCTAAAAGGATTCACATTTTGAAGAAGTTTGAGCACATCTGTCCCCACATCATCATCATCACAAACACTTTGGCTTCGCCTGAGGTTTCACCCTGCCATACATAGCAGAAAATAACTCCCACGCCTTCTTTTTCACAACCGTGCTCTATGCAAAAGCATCTCTCTCAATAAAAGAAGTCTTTGTTTTCAGTTTTATTAAGTCACCAACAAGGCCTATTTCTCCATGTGGTTGCCATAAACTGACTAGGAGACCCTGGCTCAGAAACACTGGGACATTTCTCTGTACATACATTTTTTATATATATATATATATATACATATATATATATATATATATATATATTTGATTTGCAGAGTTACACAATATGAGATTAAAACCTAATCACTATTTTTACCCCATTGTTGCCAGGACTGACTCACTCTGCCCCAGTGCCAGAGTAACAGTGCTGTGCATTCTACATGTGGTAGCTCACATTTTTTTGAAACCATTCTTATTTAATTATTTTAATAATAAAATAAGCTAGCCTGGAAAGAGAAATAATCAAGCCTTTATCTTAATTTAGTATAATGCAGGGGTGCCCAAAGTTGGTCCTCAAGGGCCAGCATCCTGCCTGGTTTCCTTCTCTCCCTGCTGGTAATAACCTTTTCTTAGGCCTTCCAATGAGCCATCATTTGCTCCAGGTGCGTTAAACCAGGGAGAGAACTAAAACATGCAGGATGCTGGTCCTCCAGGACACTACTGGTATCATGAGTTGGTCCAGAAGACTGAAGATGAGAGGAGTCAAGTCTTAAAATAACTCGAAATACACAAAACATCATCGTAGTTTATCCAAACACTCTCCAATTCCTTTTTAAATGGTTGTCATGTTTGGTTTAGGTGGTTATTTCTAAAGAAGCAGTTGATCATTTACAAAGAAAATGAAGGTAGGAGCCAGTTTGCCACCAATGATCTTCCTTTGAGCAACATGTGCACAGAATAAAACATGTAAAAAGTTTTCAATCAGAATTACTAAACAAATAAGTAAGGCAGCATAAAGAGAAATAAAAAAAAATCATCACAATTGTAACACATCATTTTAAACTGATATTGGACAATCGCTCTGTTCAATATAACTTCCATGCTAAACAGGTTTCACAAGAAAAAAAAAATCATTGATGGCAAGGCTGCGTCGTAAAACAGGTATGACAACAAACCACAGGGGTAACTCTTCTGCTCTTCCTCCTCCTGTCAGTTTAAATCCCAGGCTAACAATTACCTTCCAGTTGTGGTTGAATTTCTGTCTTCAAAAGCTGCAGAACACCAGACGGTTCAATTGCTCTAAACCTCATCAGTGCAACCTCAGTCACTTGGTTACCAACAGCCCCGCAATACATATAAAGCAAGGTGATCTACAGCTTAATCCCATTGAAGATTTTTTTTGTGAAGGACGTGACACGGGGCGTGTTGTTGTTTGTTTAGTCACAGGTGAGGCTCCATAACTCCACTAGAGCTGCGGAGCAAAAAAAATAAAACGAGACGCAAGAGTGTCGCCGTGGAACAATGGGGCTTTAATTGACGTCCAGATGCGGATGACAGCCGCAGACCGCCCCATTGAATACAAAGAGGAGACGACACCAGCGCACGAGCCGACACGGATCAACCTTATCAGGTGGCAAGAAGATTCTAGAACAGCCGTTCATTCATCTGCGTGAAAACGACGCGCGTCCTGACATTACGTCTCTCATTGAGAACCACTCAGGAGTATCTGGGACATGAGCCTGCGCTCGCAAAACCGAACTGTGGCGTTAAGCGGGTCTTTTCTTTAAGAAAACGACTGTTTTCATACACTGACGTCAGCACTGGGATGTTGTCAGACGAGGTTTACTAAAACAACCGCTGCTAGAGAGAGAGAGAGAGAGAGAGCGTCTTTTATCGGAAACATACCCCGAGAGGGTCAACAGCGATATTTAATCGGTATATTTTAAAATGGATCAACTTAAAGACATGGATTACGCTCACCGGTTGCAATGAAAAAAATGTCTCTTCAATAGACGCGCTTCAGCACGCCACTCCACGCCCCTTGAAGTCGATGAACAGGAAGAAGAATAAACTCCGTCCGCCCAGGAAGCGAGCTTGTTTTCTCGTGTGCATATGTGGTTCGGTTAAGTCGGCTTCCCCGCTGAGGCAGAGTTCCGCTTCAACTGTGACGCTCCGTCAGACAATGATAACCTATCAGCCTCGTGCTCCTTATAGGAACCAATACAAATCCACGCCCCACACGTGGATCCGTGACGTATTAAAGGGACGAACCAAAAGCGCCTAGAAGTTGTTCCAGCTAATTATCCGCATTAACCCACATGCTTAAATTGAGAGAACCGGGCCAGGAGCGTTTTACTTGGGTCTTATCCCATATCTGATCACTCCTGTCTTTAAAATAAACTTCACTTGCGTTTGGTGTCTTGTGGAAATATTCTAGAAGTCAATGCATGACTTTTTATTGGTCTTCAAGCAAACTGTAGAGTACATTAAACCTATTAAATCATTTTCAAGACATACAGCCCTATACTTAGGCAACGGTTCCTGCTTATCTTAGAATAACACATTAATAATAGTAAATCTCTGAGCTGCTTGGAGTTAGAGAAACTAACAGAAGCTCTTTCCGGCTACAGAAGTCTGACACTTAATCTAATTTGGGTTTAGATTTGAATCTGGAAAAATCTAGGTAATTAGTGCATCTTTTATTAATAGATTAACACAGCAGCTCCACATTCACGTTTGGACTTTTTGAGGTTTTGTCCTATAATAATAATGTCACCCATATCAATCAGAAATATAATTTTTAAGTAATATCTGTTTTTGTTTTTTGGGGGTTTTTTTTACAAAGCACTCTTCCATAGCAATCCCGCTTGTAATCCAAATAAAGTATACCTGTCATTGTAAAAAGCTTGCACTCATGTCCTTTAAGGGCATAATTTATGATAAGCAATGTGTATTTGATGTTTTGTAAAATAACTGCTTTCAAACTTGAATGTTCGAAATTTTTGTTCTTGAAAAGCAAAAGAAAATCCTATTTTTTGTATTGGATATATATATATATAAACAGAGAAGTAAAGCAATGCCTGAAATATATCAGGCATTTTTGCTGCTTGGTAAGGCTGTCAATAAATTGAATGAAAGTCGATCAAACTATTCTAGGCCTTCTGATTGGCCTCCTTGGCCTGCTCCAGCTGCTACAACTGCAATTCATTCTGATGTGGTTATTATAAACCAATTTCGTTCATAATGTAAACACAAGAAACATTGAGTTTCGAGAAAATATCACATATTTTCTCGTGATATTAATATTATCAAATTTTCTCAGTTGACAAATAAAATTATGGTAAAGTATGGTGACTTTCACTGAAAAAGCCTGCAAAGGAGGCCATGGTTCTCTGTATAAAAAAGGAGCAAGAGGACAGAGTAAATTTCCACTCACTACTCTAAACGAATATCTTGGAAATTTCCATCTCCCGCGAAACATCATCTCCCAGCATGCCTTGCAGGACAGAGGCTGTTGGGTATTTGTTGAGCTTTGTGTAGGAGGGGAAAGAGGATCATGCTGCAGTCTAACAGGAAGTGAATCCATTCATTCATTAGATTTTCTGTTTCCTTTGACTTATCCTTAGAGCTTTAGGCTTTTTCACTGTGGATTTCAGTCCATTGTATTTTGACTTGTTTACATTTTTAAACTGAATAGTAATTCTCTTATGAGTTTGCTGTACAAATAAACTTCTTTGTGGATCAAAATTAAAATTCTTTATATGCATCATAAGTGTAATTAAGTGTATCTAGTAAATTTCATTTTACTCTTGTGAGAAGCAGGCAAAGATTTCTTTGACTCAGTCCATCTTTTGCTCAATGAGGAAATAGCTACGTTGAGTTTCTTTTTCTAATTATTATTTTGCATTTTAAATGTTCATCTATTTGCATTTCTAGTTACTCTGTGTTTTGTCATCTTCTGTTTGTGTCTTTTTCATTCATATCTAATTTTTTTCTGTGTTAATCATTTTTTAGTTATCTTCAAATTGTGGCTTTCCAGAGGCGTCTTCAATTCAAGCTCCTTTCACAGCTGTTCCACAATTAGTCATCAGACTCACCTGTTCCTTGTCCCTGTATAAACCTCTTCTCAAAATGTATTGTCCTATTAATTACAGTAATTTTTTTTTTTATCCCTCTGCTGTTCTCAAAGTCTTTATTTTTATTAAATCACTCTCAGAATATTCCTGAGAACCAAAACCAATAAATTTACCTCAATAGATCAATTTAATTTAATGAGCTTCCATTGTGCACAAATCATCTAATCCACAGTATTTTATTTTAGGCAAAAGTTAATCACCATAATCCAGAAGGAGGTTCAGATATATAGTAATCCCCACCACCGGAGGATTTATTCACTCGTGTATTAAGCTAGAAGTTCTTCTAAGCAGAAACAATGTTTGCTGTTGAAATTCTTACAACATGCAACCATTGTAATGAAGACTTGTTTCCCTTTTGAAGAGTTGGCCTAAGAGTTAAGGGAAAGCTTTGTGTCTTTGTCACATGGGCGTGATGTTTTAACGAGAAAATAAAACACAAGAAAGGAGAGCTCATCACGCTCAGCAGCAAATCACCCCTCATACTCTAAATAAAAAGTTTATTTATTTCAAATGCAGATGTTGGCAGGTTTCCTCTTAATGCATCCATGTCAATTACAGTACACAGAGTGGTTTTTGCAACTTTATTTAAGGGACGATTGAAGGGATGGAGTCACAACTGGCACCTTGGGAATCCTTACGTAATAATACAGACCAGTCAGACGACTTATTTTAAACTGGTACTGTGCAAAGGTGAATAAATATGTGTGTTCCAGGATCCTGTTTGACAATTGCACATTACACAATCAACTGTGTCAAAGATGCCGTCTAAATTTAAAAGAATAAATAAAGATAACGCCCTAAAAAGATGTCGTCAGTCTTAAATGTTAGTTTACTTAGATTTATTGACCGGCAGAGAAGCCATTTAAGTTTCGAGTTTTTTTATTTTTGTATCTGAGCAAGAATTTAGATTGAGTTAAAGACAAATAAGTATAAAAACGTCATTTTAAGAATTTAAAGGAAAGTTGTCTGTGACATCATAATAACATGAACAGGCTATGATGTCACATACTGCTTTGTTGTGTAACACGGGGTATAAATAACCCCGGTTGGTAACATTCTGCCAGGTTCCAAGGTATTTCAAGAAGACTAGGCATCAAGTTCAGCTCAGAAGAGACATGGATTTTTTGAAAAGAGATGTAAAGTTTTTAGTTGATGGACACGCCGTACCTGCGATCAGTGAGTACATTGAACAAACACATGAAGAGGACTGGGTGGACATGGATTTTCTGGACTCGGACGAAGGCATCGCAGAGAGGACAAGATACCTTCTACGTTATTTAACGGAGGTTTTCTCCGGTTTTGTCAGGGACGTTTCTGAGAACCTGAACTACGAGTATGGCGATATAAAAGTCATGTTCGGAGATCAGGTCTCTCAGGCCTTTGCCCGGACGATGGGAGTCGACGAAGTCATCCAGGGAGACTGTGCTCAAGTGCTGGACATGCTGTTCCTGAAGCACATAACATCTAAGGTCACGTCTCCCATGGATGATGAAGACCCCTTGTCGATTCTGAGGCCGGGCTTAGGTCTCAGTCTTTTGGTGCGTGCTGTCATCAGTTTAGTCCATCAACTGATGACAGCAAGGAGAAGCGCCGAAGGACTGAGGGCGTCCCTGGAGGAGCAGAGACAAGACACAGTGCGACTTTTTGTGAAGTCGTTGCTGTGTCTGGGCATCAGGGAGTCGAAGACACGGCGGTGTCTTGATTCCCTGATGGGGGCACAGGAGCGCATGGTCCAAAATATCTGCACTGACATCGAGAGCCATCCGGTGGAGATCCAGGTGGACTGGGTCCCTGGCCTTGCAAAAAAGGTTTTCAGGGACCTCAGGAAAACCTACGGATGTTCTGCCGGATGGGCTCTGGGCTTCATGGAGCACGAGATCGTTGACGACATAATCGTGTCGTCTCTTTTACGCCAGATTGAAAAGCACCAGAAGAAGAGGGGCAGTTTTTCACAAAAACTTTCTTCTGGTGCCAACATCTTCAAGAGGTATTTCATCAAATGAAATGCCTTTTGAAGATGTCAATCTCGGCTGTCGATCTCGGCTCCATGACGCCCCCCTGTGCCTCCGCCTCTCTGCTCCTCTTTCGGTCCTGGTATCGAGTCCTCTCTCCGTGCCTCCATCGGTCCCAACCCCAAAAAGTCTCCGGTAATTACCTTAGCAATTATTTTCAGTCATATTTGATCACTTTAAATCTTACTTCAAAAGGTATGCATAGTTTGTACCACTGTTGCCTTGCAGTTTGATGGTACTGGGTTCAATTCTCGCATGGTGGGTTCTCTCCGGGTACTCCGGCTTTCTCCCACAGAGTCCAAAAGTATGACTGTTAATTGGGTTCTCTAAATTCTCCTTAGTGAGTGTGTGCGTGTGTCTCTGTTTCCTTGTGATGGACTGGGGACCTGTCCAGAGTGACCCAGACTCTGAGTTGTTGACAGCTGGAGAAAGGTACCAGCACACTTCCTGACCCCCTACTAGGCTGTAAGGACATGGACGGACGGACGGACGGACGGATGGATGGATTATTTTCAATCATATTCAGTAAATTTAAATGTTACAGAGATGCATAGTTGGTAGCATTGATGCCTTGTAGCAAGAAGGTCCTGGGTTCAATTCTCTGCCCGGGGCCTTTCTGTATGAGTTTTCATGGTGGGTTCTCTCCGGGTACTCCGGCTTCCTCCCTGTCTAAAAAGATGACTGTTTAGCACCAGCACCACTTGTGACCCCTCTATGGATAAACATGTAACACAATGAAATGCTTAATGAAAAATATATTTAATGCATGCTCAAATATATTTAATGCATGCTCAAAGGTTAGTCACTTTTCTTTAAAATGTCTTTTACAAAATGATTTAGATTTTTTAAAAATTGAAATATGGCACTTCTGCTCCCGATTTAGCAAAGAGGGAGATGGCAGCCAAAAATCAGAGATCTCGCCAAAAAACTACAAATTAAACCACATCCAAAAATTTTTTTTTTTTTATTATTATTAAATAATGAAAAAGTCGTCATCTTCTTTTATCTGCATGGGGAAATAAAAGAAGTCAGCGACAACGAGCACATAGACGACCCTGCGTTTGCTGTCAGAGCGCAGCTCTCCTCATGCAACTCCACAACTCAGATGGCTGCACAGATTTGTGACACTTATCTTAATCTTAATGATTATAATGTTGTTTAGTTGTGCAGCTTTACACACACGTTCATTCTTTTACACTTTCATGCTTTTACGCTTATTGCGCTGCTCATTTTAGTCTCAATGTTTGCAGTTTTCTGGAACACAACGCGAAACTCGACGTCATTCATCGGTAAAATAAATATATATTTACATTTACAAACACATTTATATTACCTTGACATCAGGGGCGATTCTAGGATTTGACATTTAGGGGTGCTTTGCCCCCAGCAGGGCTAGGACCCAAGGGAAGATATTTGTTGGTAAGCGACTGTCAAACAAAGTCGCCGAGCGGCTGAATAGGGGAATTCTTGTTGACGCGCCAGCTGATCTAAACGCAATTCAGGATGCATTTAGATGATTTATTTTTTGTCAATATTCAAGCAGAACAGTGTCTAAGCAGCATAAAAACGGATACGTACGATTAAACAGTGATTAGAGACAAAAACATACTAACTTAAAGCGGTCAGCAAAAAGGTAGACCTTCCCCCATCACCCACTCACTAAAGTCACCCAGGTGAGCAACAGATGATCCATAATCACTAACAACATCATGTGATCCAGCACTACGCCTGTCCACAACAATTGCACATTACACAATCAACTGGGTCAAAGATGCCGTCTAAATTTAAAAGAATAAATAAATAAAAATAACATAAAACAAGAAGTCATCAGTCTTATATGTTACTTAGATTTATTGACCGGCAGAGAAGCCATTTAAGTTTCGAGTTTTTTTATTTTTATATCTGAGCAAGAATTTAGATTGAGTTAAAGACAAATAAGTATAAAAACGTCATTTTAAGAATTTAAAGGAAAGTTGTCTGTGACATCATAATAACATGAACAGGCTATGATGTCACATACTGCTTTATTGTGTAACACGGGGTATAAATAACCCGGGTTGGTAACATTCTGCCAGGTTCCAAGGTATTTCAAGAAGACTAGGCATCAAGTTCAGCTCAGAAGAGACATGGATTTTTTGAAAAGAGATGTAAAGTTTTTAGTTGATGGACACGCCGTACCTGCGATCAGTGAGTACATTGAACAAACACATGAAGAGGACTGGGTGGACATGGATTTTCTGGACTCGGACGAAGGCATCGCAGAGAGGACAAGATACCTTCTACGTTATTTAACGGAGGTTTTCTCCGGTTTTGTCAGGGACGTTTCTGAGAACCTGAACTACGAGTATGGCGATATAAAAGTCATGTTCGGAGATCAGGTCTCTCAGGCCTTTGCCCGGGCGATGAGAGTCGACAAAGTCATCCAGGGAGACTGTGCTCAAGTGCTGGACATGCTGTTCCTGAAGCACATAACATCTAAGGTCACGTCTTCCATGGATGATGAAGACCCCTTGTCGATTCTGAGGCCGGGCTTAGGTCTCAGTCTTTTGGTGCGTGCTGTCATCAGTTTAGTCCATCAACTGATGACAGCAAGGAGAAGCGCCGAAGGACTGAGGGCGTCCCTGGAGGAGCAGAGACAAGACACAGTGCGACTTTTTGTAAAGTCGTTGCTGTGTCTGGGCATCAGGGAGTCGAAGACACGGCGGTGTCTTGATTCCCTGATGGAGGCACAGGAGCGCATGGTCCAAAATATCTGCGCTGACATCGAGAGCCATCCGGTGGAGATCCAGGTGGACTGGGTCCCTGGCCTTGCAAAAAAGGTTTTCAGGGACCTCAGGAAAACCTACGGATGTTCTGCCGGATGGGCTCTGGGCTTCATGGAGCACGAGATCGTTGACGACATAATCGTGTCGTCTCTTTTACGCCAGATTGAAAAGCACCAGAAGAAGAGGGGCAGTTTTTTCACAAAACTTTCTTCTGGTGCCAACATCTTCAAGAGGTATTTCATCAAATGAAATGCCTTTTGAAGATGTCAATCTCGGCTGTCGATCTCGGCTCCATGACGCCCCCCTGTGCCTCCGCCTCTCTGCTCCTCTTTCGGTCCTGGTATCGAGTCCTCTCTCCGTGCCTCCATCGGTCCCAACCCCAAAAAGTCTCCAATAATTACCTGACCAATTATTTTCAGTCATATTTGATCACTTTAAATCTTACTTCAAAAGGGATGCATAGTTTGTACCACTGTTGCCTTGCAGTTTGATGGTACTGGGTTCAATTCTCGCATGGTGGGTTCTCTCCGGGTACTCCGGCTTTCTCCCACAGAGTCCAAAAGTATGACTGTTAATTGGGTTCTCTAAATTCTCCTTAGTGAGTGTGTGTGCGTGTGTCTCTGTTTCCTTGTGATGGACTGGGGACCTGTCCAGAGTGACCCAGACTCTGACTTGTTGACAGCTGGAGAAAGGTACCAGCACACTTCCTGACCCCCTACTAGGCTGTAAGGACATGGACGGACGGACGGACGGACGGACGGATGGATGGATTATTTTCAATCATGTTCAGTAAATTTAAATGTTACAGAGATGCATAGTTGGTAGCATTGATGCCTTGTAGCAAGAAGGTCCTGGGTTCAATTCTCTGCCCGGGGCCTTTCTGTATGAGTTTTCATGGTGGGTTCTCTCCGGGTACTCCGGCTTCCTCCCTGTCTAAAAAGATGACTGTTTAGCACCAGCACCACTTGTGACCCCTCTATGGATAAACATGTAAGACAATGAAATGCTTAATGAAAAATATATTTAATGCATGCTCAAATATATTTAATGCATGCTCAAAGGTTAGTCACTTTTCTTTAAAATGTCTTTTACAAAATGATTTAGATTTTTTAAAATTGAAATATGGCACTTCTGCTCCCGATTTAGCAAAGAGGGAGATGGCAGCCAAAAATCAGAGATCTCGCCAAAAAACTACAAATTAAACCACATCCAAAATTTTTTTATTTTTTTTAATTATTAAATAATGAAAAAGTCGTCATCTTCTTTTATCTGCATGGGGAAATAAAAGAAGTCAGCGACAACGAGCACATAGACGACCCTGCGTTTGCTGTCAAAGCGCAGCTCTCCTCATGCAACTCCACAACTCAGATGGCTGCACAGATTTGTGACACTTATCTTAATCTTAATGATTATAATGTTGTTTAGTTGTGCAGCTTTACACACACGTTCATTCTTTTACACTTTCATGCTTTTACGCTTATTGCGCTGCTCATTTTAGTCTCAATGTTTGCAGTTTTCTGGAACGCAACGCGAAACTCGATGTCTTTCATCGGTAAAATAAATATATATTTACATTTACAAACACATTTATATTACCTTGACATCAGGGGCGATTCTAGGATTTGACATTTAGGGGTGCTTTGCCCCCAGCAGGGCTAGGACCCAAGGGAAGATATTTGTTGGTAAGCGACTGTCAAACAAAGTCGCCGAGCGGCTGAATAGGGGAATCCTTGTTGACGCTCCAGCTGATCTAAACGCAATTCAGGATGCATTTAGATGATTTATTTTTTGTCAATATTCAAGCAGAACAGTGTCTAAGCAGCATAAAAACAGATCCGTACGATTAAACAGTGATTAGAGACAAAAACATACTAACTTAAGGCAGTCAGCAAAAAGGTAGACCTTCCCCCATCACCCACTCACTAAAGTCACCCAGGTGAGCAACAGATGATCCATAATCACTAACAACATCATGTGATCCAGCACTACGCCTGTCCACAACAATTGCACATTACACAATCAACTGGGTCAAAGATGCCATCTAAATTTAAATAAATAAATAAATAAAGATAACATAAAACAAGATGTCGTCAGTCTTAAATGTTACTTAGATTTATTGACCGGCAGAGAAGCCATTTAAGTTTCGAGTTTTTTTATTTTTATATCTGAGCAAGAATTTAGATTGAGTTAAAGACAAATAAGTATAAAAACGTCATTTTAAGAATTTAAAGGAAAGTTGTCTGTGACATCATAATAACATGAACAGGCTATGATGTCACACACTGCTTTGTTGTGTAACACGGGGTATAAATAACCCCGGTTGATAACATTCTGCCAGGTTCCAAGGTATTTCAAGAAGAGTAGGCATCAAGTTCAGCTCAGAAGAGACATGGATTTTTTGAAAAGAGATGTAAAGTTTTTAGTTGATGGACACGCCGTACCTGCGATCAGTGAGTACATTGAACAAACACATGAAGAGGACTGGGTGGACATGGATTTTCTGGACTCGGACGAAGGCATCGCAGAGAGGACAAGATACCTTCTACGTTATTTAACGGAGGTTTTCTCCGGTTTTGTCAGGGACGTTCCTGAGAACCTGAACTACGAGTATAGCAATATAAAAGTCATGTTCGGAGATCAGGTCTCTCAGGCCTTTGCCCGGACGATGGGAGTCGACGAAGTCATCCAGGGAGACTGTGCTCAAGTGCTGGACATGCTGTTCCTGAAGCACATAACATCTAAGGTCACGTCTTCCATGGATGATGAAGACCCCTTGTCGATTCTGAGGCCGGGCTTAGGTCTCAGTCTTTTGGTGCGAGCTGTCATCAGTTTAGTCCATCAACTGATGACAGCAAGGAGAAGCGCCGAAGGACTGAGGGCGTCCCTGGAGGAGCAGAGACAAGACACAGTGCGACTTTTTGTGAAGTCGTTGCTGTGTCTGGGCATCAGGGAGTCGAAGACACGGCGGTGTCTTGATTCCCTGATGGAGGCACAGGAGCGCATGGTCCAAAATATCTGCGCTGACATCGAGAGCCATCCGGTGGAGATCCAGGTGGACTGGGTCCCTGGCCTTGCAAAAAAGGTTTTCAGGGACCTCAGGAAAACCTACGGATGTTCTGCCGGATGGGCTCTGGGCTTCATGGAGCACGAGATCGTTGACGACATAATCGTGTCGTCTCTTTTACGCCAGATTGAAAAGCACCAGAAGAAGAGGGGCAGTTTTTTCACAAAACTTTCTTCTGGTGCCAACATCTTCAAGAGGTATTTCATCAAATGAAATGCCTTTTGAAGATGTCAATCTCGGCTGTCGATCTCGGCTCCATGACGCCCCCCTGTGCCTCCGCCTCTCTGCTCCTCTTTCGGTCCTGGTATCGAGTCCTCTCTCCGTGCCTCCATCGGTCCCAACCCCAAAAAGTCTCCAGTAATTACCTTAGCAATTATTTTCAGTCATATTTGATCACTTTAAATCTTACTTCAAAAGAGATGCATAGCTTGTACCACTGTTGCCTTGCAGTTTGATGGTACTGGGTTCAATTCTCGCATGGTGGGTTCTCTCCGGGTACTCCGGCTTTCTCCCACAGAGTCCAAAAGTATGACTGTTAATTGGGTTCTCTAAATTCTCCTTAGTGAGTGTGTGCGTGTGTCTCTGTTTCCTTGTGATGGACTGGGGACCTGTCCAGAGTGACCCAGACTCTGACTTGTTGACAGCTGGAGATAGGTACCAGCACACTTCCTGACCCCCTACTAGGCTGTAAGGACATGGACGGACGGACGGACGGACGGACGGACGGACGGACGGACGGATGGATTATTTTCAATCATATTCAGTAAATTTAAATGTTACAGAGATGCATAGTTGGTAGCACTGTTGTCTTGTAGCAAGAAGGTCCTGGGTTCAATTCTCTGCCCTGGGCCTTTCTGTATGAGTTTTCATGGTGGGTTCTCTCCGGGTACTCCGGCTTCCTCCCTGTCTAAAAAGATGACTGTTTAGCACCAGCACCACTTGTGACCCCTCTACGGATAAACATGTAAGACAATGAAATGCTTAATGAAAAATATATTTAATGCATGCTCAAATATATTTAATGCATGCTCAAAGGTTAGTCACTTTTCTTTAAAATGTCTTTTACAAAATGATTTAGATTTTTTAAAATTGAAATATGGCACTTCTGCTCCCGATTTAGCAAAGAGGGAGATGGCAGCCAAAAATCAGAGATCTCGCCAAAAAAATACAAATTAAACCACATCCAAAAAATTTTTTTAATTTTTTATTATTAAATAATGAAAAAGTCGTCATCTTCTTTTATCTGCATGGGGAAATAAAAGAAGTCAGCGACAACGAGCACATAGACGACCCTGCGTTTGCTGTCAGAGCGCAGCTCTCCTCATGCAGCTCCACAACTCAGATGGCTGCACAGATTTGTGACACTTATCTTAATCTTAATGATTATAATGTTGTTTAGTTGTGCAGCTTTACACACACGTTCATTCTTTTACACTTTCATTCTTTTACGCTTATTGCGCTGCTCATTTTAGTCTCAATGTTTGCAGTTTTCTGGAACGCAACGCGAAACTCGATGTCTTTCATAGGTAAAATAAATATATATTTACATTTACAAACACATCTATATTACCTTGACATCAGGGGCGATTCTAGGATTTGACATTTAGGGGTGCTTTGCCCCCAGCAGGGCTAAAACCCATGAGAAGATATTTGTTGGTGTGTTTTCTAAATCTGTATTGCTTATTTACATACATTCACAAACAAAATTAAGGGATATGTCAGAATTCATAGAATAAAAGAACAATGTTCATTTTACTCAAACATATACTTATAAAGAGTAAAATCAGAGAACCTGAATTTTTTTCCAGAGGTTTATGAACTCAGTTTGAAACAGAATCTCAAGACTACATCCAACCTGCCAACATCTGTTAACATTGATGAGACACATGCAGCTGTGGAGTGACACAGTCCTAGTGGGGTCTGCTCCCCTGGAAAATAACATAAAACCTACTTAAAACTATGCATTCCCAGGCATTTGAAGAACATTTTACTAAAACCAGTTTATTTTCAAGGTAGAATTTCAGGTAAATGACTCATGAAAACTAGTCATTGTCCTGAACTTTAGTTGAAAATCATACTTAGAAATTGCACTACCCTTATTTTTATCTGAACGTTATACGGCTTTTGGCCTTTTGCTTTAAATAAGAACTAAAATTACAATAACAAACTGAATCAATCATAGCAAAATGTTCTGTACCGTATCAATTATATAGTTTACCCTTTTCAGCGTTTGTCGTCAAGTTGTTGTAGAGTTTAAATAGATATTATTAGGGCTTAATTAGTAAAATGGCAGCAAATGTGCTTATTTCATAACTTCATAACCAGCGACCTTCTTGCCTACAGTCTTAGATCAACACAGCCCTCCATGTCTGTTTTGATGAAAACAGAACTTTGTTTGAGCTGCAGTGGCCCCATCTACAGGCTTGAACCTGAACATGCAGATTGTTTTCTGTGCAAGGATGCACTGTCAATCTATTATATAACTAGATAAGTTTTCCATCAAGTCTTATTATGTAAGACTTAATGCATCATGTTCAGCGTATTTTGGTTTAAATAATGAAAGGGTATTTTGCCATGCGTTTGCAGAAAAGACTCACAGACTCACTAAACAACAGATGCTATTATTGAAGCAATAATAGCCAGTGAGACAATTGTATTCTAAGTTGTTGTTTTATGAATTTAGGTTCCATTGTGCTTTCTAGATCAAATGAAATCTCACATTCCCTCAACATGTGCCAGGATGATTGTTTTGAAAAGTAAAACTCCATAAAGGAGGCAGACGTCTTAAACCACCTCAGCAGACTCTTTTGACGCAGTGGAGCAGTAGCTCAAATCTGACCTTCCACATCTGCTCACTTGATTTCTCGGAAGTAACTAAGCACCCTATGAAGACCGTTGACTTCTGCTACTTCTTCAAATTAAATATATGTAGTGGAAGAGGGAGCAGCAATGGGTTTTCTGAAAAGAAATCCAGAGACACAGCCAACAACAAAATCAAACATAAAACCTACAAATTAAGAAGCAACAGAAGAATCAATACCTTTTAGTTCCAAAGTACTAAAAGGTTCTGTGGAACTAAAAGTTATTGATTCTCTGACTGTTAATAAGTTAGTGTTGGAGGTGGTTGATATATAATTCCAGGAAAAAGATAAATTTTTGTTTCTAGTTGCTTGCATATGTCATAGATTTAACAGTTACACCCAGTATAACTGCAATATGTATTTAATAGTTAAGCTATTACTTGATATTGTTTATGGGACTATAGTAATTAATTTGTAATTTCCAGATTTTTTTTTCCAGACTGCTTATATGCAATGCAAAGTTATTTTACATAGTTTTGCTTAGTTGACATACTATGTCTTTTAAGCATTATTTGCAGGTCATCATATCAAACACTGTATAAAAATCGCACACAAACAATGAGATTCAATTTGCTAATGCATGCATGAACATTCCTATTTGATTAATAATTAATATGCACACTGATGAAAGGAGGTATCATGAAACTGGCCAGAGCTCCTAAGAATCTATGATTTGCTTTTATTATCGATTTATTGTGGACTGCATAGTGGCGCAGTTGAAGGCATGGTTGTCCAATCCTGGCCTGAGTTCTTTCTGCGTTGAGTTTACACGTTCTCCCTGTGGATTTATGGGTCATCTCTGGTTTGTCTGGCTTCTTCCCACAGTCCACAAACATTCCTTTAGGTTAAATGTTCTTTCTAAATTACATGTGTGTGTATGAGTGCGGATGTGTGTCTGCGTGTTGCTCTGATTAGTTGGTGTGACTGTACCCCATAAGGATAAGCAGATGCACAGTGTGGATTATAATACTTCTCATTTGTAAACTAAAATCATTGCTCTGTCAGTCAATCAACAATTGAACATTAGTAACAGAGTATTTTTTAGAAACAAGATAAACAGAAAGCACTTTATATATAATTTTTACCATTAATCGTGTAGTTGTATGCTGGTTAGTAATTCTTTTGTTTGTTTGTTTAAAGATCCTTGTTTTACATTCAGCAAAGAACCTATACAGGTGTTTAGAGTCACCAAAAAATGTACTCAAGAGTGGGATTTAAAAATATTAGTAATTCAGTAGGAATAAAAAGTATGGTTTAGCAAAACTACTCATATAAGTAAATTTGTTCCAAAAAGCTTCTCAAGTAAATACACACTTACTGCCTTTGGGAAAGACATACAGGGGTGCATAGATAATAAAGATGATGAGGACTGAGGAAACACTTTTTCTGATGAGAAGGAGGAGACATAGCAATTAGGAGCACATAGATTCAATAATCCAGAAAGACCGAAATAAATTTCCAGAGACAAAGAAAAGACTTATGTCAAAAAACAACACTGTGTGAACAAACATTTATAAATGTATTAGTTGTGTAAAATTGTAAGCTTACATAAATATAAAGGAACACATTTTTAATCATTTATTTATGATAGCTGCATACTCTTAAAACGTTATTGCACATTGCTGTGTTAAATTTCATAATGAAATTTCTGACAGTGAGGTGAGAGGTTTGTCAACATGGCACATCCTGGAACATACCAAAGTTGGAGGGGTGGCAGGTTTGTGATGACCTATTCCTGCCTCTGCTTTTAAAGCCACGGTAGTTCCAAATTGTTTGGTTTTTGCTGTGTTATACACTGTAAAATACGAATATTTGGTTTCCAACAGAAGCTGTAACATAAATAGTCACTTTATCGATCGTAATATCCTTAAGTCCCCCCCAGTTGTCAGCGTGAATGAGAGAGCAGCGCGGGCCGCTGTCGGTTCAGCAACAGCTGAGCAGTTGGAGGATCCACCGCCCCGCTATGACGACCAACCAGCTCGCTTCTCAACGGATGCTTAACCCCACAGATAGCGGTCCTCTTTGAGCCGGGAGAGGGTTTGGAGGATGAGCCCGTCTAAAACCAGGTTTCCGGTCCTGCTCTAAAGCCTCCCGTGGTTTTTTTTTTTTCTTTCAGTTGTCGGTGAGTCATGATGCACCTGATTGCTACTGCGTTTGTTTACGACGCTGGCTGTTAGCAGGAAGCAGCGTGTATGGTTGTTGCTAGAAAGCTGCCATGTCTTTTTTTTTTTTTTTTTAGAAACAAAGACGCTGCCTTACATTAGTGTGCCTTGCCAACTTTAATCAGCAGCACAAGCTAGCTCTATGCAAAATGAATTTGACTACTTATCTCTTCCTAGTCTTTGCTCAGAGCTTGTGAAATGTTACATAATAGCATCCTCCATTGATGCTACTGTACTCTGGCCAGCTGTTATTTGGCTGCATCAGGCAGCACTTTAAGCCTGCTGTAGCGGTGGTGTCAGTCAGGTGACACGGCTGCGCGGTGTCCACCCTTAAAGCACACAGTCCAATGCCTCGCAGCTGCGTGATGGAACTGCACCTTGTACAAGTACTCTCACTTCACATTTCCCCCCACATTACAACCAGATGTGTCCAGTGTTGAGATGTTATGCGACAGGCCAAGCAGTAATCAGTTCTGCAGCGGTTGGAAAGAGATACTATTTTAAATACCAGAAGAAAAAAAATCTGAAAATTGTGGTAGTCACTTTTTTTTTAAGCCCCCTTGAGTTGATGTTGTGGTGCCACTTTTTGCTGCAAACATCTGGAGAGTGAAAATGTTCTCATCTTTTTTTTTCTGTTTTTTGCAAGTCCCAGTTTCCAGTCTTCTGACATGATGTCTTTCAGGATTGCCCCGTGTTTCAGGATTGCCCCTTTCTCACTGCATTACAGTCCTTGCACCATTTTTCACTATTTTGGTGGTGTGTTGAATGATATACATTGCTAGTTTTATGCGTGTAGGCAATGAAGAACTATTTTAGCATCATCTTCATATGCTTGCCGTTTCCCCTACATGACTTTTAGTGATTTCCTGATGGGACTTCCTTGGGCTTTCTGTCAATAATGGCTTTCTTTCACTCACCTGTATTTTGTGGAATGCATAATTTCTTTCCTATCCATCAAGTCATCCCACTTGAGCTGTGGATCACTGCAGTTCCTGCTGGCTAGTTCTATGAGTTCTGCTCTCCAGCCAGTTTAGGTGGACGGCTGAGTTTTGATAGGTTTGTAGTTGTGTTTCCAGATGAAGTATCAGTCTGTGGAATGTACAAATCCTGACCTAATTGCTTAAAACCTGACTTTGCTTTCTTACTTATTCTTTACAAAGATCTCTATGACTAGTCTGATGAATTTTTCTGGTAATGTCTTCATATTTCTGCTCCTTTATTAAGGTTCTCTCAGCTCATGCATTCTGAAGTTACATAAGACGCACTGTTTGTTAATTTGGTAACTTCTGGAAGCAATTGATTGGACTTGATGTTATTTGTGAATATTAGGAGAGTGAATATAAATATGTGCTATAATTTTCAAGTTTTTGTCTGTGTAAAAACAAACAAACAAACAAAAACTGTATTACACCATGTGCCATGTAATACTTCGTTCAGCTCTGTCACAGTAAATCCTAACAAAATACACTGGGCTGTAATATCAATATTTGTACAATGCAACGCAGAAGGAACTGGTTTTAAGTCAATTCTGCTATTACATCTGGTAAGGGAAGTGAGAAAGCACATCTTGTTCCTCCAAGGCTAACACCATTTGCTTATCAAACTGTCACATGTGAATAAGCATTTTCTGCATGTGTGCTGCTCATTTTCTGAAGAATAAAAACTATAAGCATTGCAATCAAAACTATGTGACGACAAGTAAGGGATTATTCACATCTCTGCTCTTGCATCAAGCTCTTTTGTGTAGCTGAAACTGTTTAGTAAAGCATAGAAACATGAAGTGCCTGAATACCAACTTCTGTCAGTTGGAAGATACGCCTAATCACTTACATTATCTATTAGCGCCTTTCTTTGAAGCAATGTCAGACCTGCACATGTAATAGAAAGGTCAAACTAACGCAAGAGGTGGAAAGCTAAGCTAACTAATGTGGAATAGACAGCTTTCTAAGCTTGCGTCCACTTTTACAAGCCCCAAACATTGAGCTTCGTCTTTAGCTTGACCCCTTGTATATTAACACGCTTACGTAAGTGTGCCAATATACACACTTAAATAAGTTGCTGCTGATTTGTCATAAATATGTCATTCACAAACCCTAGATTCACTCCAGTTCACATATTCACATTTTAAATGTCTCTGCTTCAGTATAATAAACATTATACTGAAGCAGAGACATTTAAAATGTGAATATGTGAACTGGAGTGAATCTAGAGTTTGTGAATTATACACATGACATGAATTTAATGTCTTTGCCAGTTTGTTTTTGTATTATTGTCTTACTTCTTACCTAATCAATAGCGGAAAACTTCTTTGGTGTCTTTGTCGATAGAGGACAGCTATGCTGATGTCAAAGTGTCCTGTTGACATAGGGCAAAGTTTCTCAAAATACAAAGCATGGATCTTTAGATTAGGTTAAGATTCACCCCAGACTTTAGGTGCCACATTAATCTAATTCAATCTGAGGCTGGACGATTACATAACATTTCAGAAAGAAATCATCAGAAAGTGAGTATATTTGTAATCTTCATTTTAGTTTATTTATTGCTGCTTGCTTCTGGAAGGGTTTGTTCGGGTTAAGTAGGTAAAATATGCCATCTTTGTATAATTCTGGTCCTTTTCCCTAATGTATACCCTCATTTAATCTCTATCTGCTTCCATTTCATACTTTTCAACAAACTTCTTTTTTATTTATCCTGTAGTTTTTGGACTAAACTAATCATGCTCAAATCTCCCTTTATAATTTAATGTAATTGTATATTATTTTCTTATCACACACCATTTCTTTTGATTGTGGTTATGATTCTTGTTTGTGGGCATTGACTCTTAAGAAATATGACAGGCTAAAGATCCTTATAAAGTCAGGGGTGGTTATAACATTTTCCACAATATGACATCTGACGTAAAAAATTTCTAGTATCATGATTGTATAGTATTCAAACATGGTTTAAGAAAGATAAAAACTGTAAAACATTATTTCAGAAAATGACCAACAGCCAAGCAAATCCCACATCTGAGAGAGAAAGAGTTCAATTTTTTTTTCTTCTTACATGTAAATAACTGTTGTGTTAATCAGATATTTCTCATTGATTATGATTTGGCTACTCAGCACTTCAATACCCTGCTGCTCAGCTTTATCCTGACCATGTGCTGTTCTTGCTCTCTGCTGTAAAGCCTTCAGACTCCAGATGTCTGCGTCTCTTTAATCCTACCTCCCTGGTCCCTAATAAAATACACTCCTTAAATGCACAGTTAAGCTTATATGCTGCGTTGTTAATGTTGGTGTGGATACTAATACTGATCAGCCCACAGAGAACAACTAGTTGGAGATTTCAGCACATCATTAGAGAGCTTTTTGTTGTAATTTAGAGGTATTATTGTGGTTGTGCAGCCTGTAAATATGCCACAGTTCTCAGCTGAATATGTAAGTATTCCCTTTAAAATATGAGGAAGACTAAAAGATGCCAGACATGCAAATGAAATAGTCTATTCTTGTTTTTTGCCTGGCAAGTATTATTCTGAATGTTTGCCTCTCAGTTTGTGTTACAATTCCTTCGTCCTGGGACTGACTGACAGGTCAGTCGGCCATCCAGCAGCCAGTCATGAATAAGTGCCTTTATGTCCGCTGCCTCAGAGCTAATTACCTAATTTTATTTGTATTAAGCAAGCCTTGCAGACAGAAACAGACAAGCAGTTTATGTCGCTGACTTTCTGTCTTCCTGCCTTATCCTTCCCTCAGATGTATTCTAAGAACATGGTGTGATCAAACCGGTGCAACATGAATCCCGAGGAGCTCGAGCTGCAGAATGACTACCGTTACCGTAACTACGCGGCGGTCATTGAGAAGGCGCTGCGAAACTTTGAGTCGTCCAGTGAGTGGGCGGATCTCATCTCGTCCCTGGGAAAGCTCAATAAGGTGCAGTATGACACACACGTGGATCCATTACTCTAACTTTTATTGGCTCCATTTTGTTGCATTAACTCAGAAGTTATGAGTTCCTCTTTGGTGTTTTCCTTAGATCTGTGTGATCAGTTCTGTGAGATCATGGATGAGGTTTGCGTTTGTGTTGTCACTTCCTCTTTTTGTTTATAAGTCTTTGTATGACTTCTTATGAAGAAGACAAGTGCCCTCATGTGTTTTTTTTTTCTTTTCCTTCTACACCAAATATTGACTTTGGAGTGTCCCTGTGTGTTCAAGCTAAAAAAACACACACAAGGAAGACAGATGTCCAACCTTTTAAATTAAACTTGCATTAAGTCAAAAATTTGTTACATGTGTATTTCTGTCTCATTGTGGAGTTTTTGGTGAAATTCGTACTCAGTTTTTGCGATTTTTTTTTTTTTTTTTTTTTTTTCTTTTTCCCAGGCGCTGCAGAGTAACCTTCGCTATTCGCTCTTACCCAAAAGGCTGATCATAGGGAAGCGTCTGGCCCAGTGTCTGCACCCGGCTCTGCCCAGCGGCGTGCACCTCAAGGCTCTGGAGACATACGAGGTCATCTTCAAAATCATTGGCACAAAATGGCTGGCCAAGGATCTGTTTATCTACAGGTAACGGAACCAGATAAAATTATCTTCAGCAAGAAGAATCAAGGCCTTGTTATGAACCGCTCTCACTCTGACTTATTTTATGCATTTTGTTTGTTTTTTGTTTTTTTTTTTTCAGTTCTGGGTTGTTCCCGCTGCTGGGTCATGCAGCCATGGCAGTTAAGCCTGTTCTGCTGACGCTGTATGAGCGTTACTATCTCCCACTGCAGAGAGCTCTGCTTCCCAGTCTGCAAGCTTTCATAACTGGACTCTTGCCTGGTCTGGAAGAAGGACTTGAGGTCTATGACAGGTCCATAAAAACACTTTTTAATTTTTTTTCCCCTCTAATGAAAAAATGAATCAAACAAATAAATTCCATCTGCCCATTTCTGACTACATCCTACCATCACTAATGAACAAGACGTCAAGGTTTTTTCTGCTTAAGGCGGAGACTGACCCCTGATGTAGTCCAGGCTTCTTTCAGAGGCCAGTAGAAACAGAAACATTTCTATTCAAGACAATGGATGTACCAGTTTCACAATTTGAAATTACCTTTATACCACAAAGGGTTATTCACTGAATGCAACACAAACTTCCTCTTAATTTCTTAAAGAAATTATTCCTAAAGCATGATAAAGTTGCATTGATTTTGATCTTTTGTGCTACATGTACTCATATAGAAAGATGAGAGAAAAATTAGGCTAATAGAAACTCAACTATGCATCTTCTAAGCTGCTTTAGATCCTGAATTATGGAAATCCCTCAGAATTGCATTCATCCTTTTTAGTACTAATATAGTCACATTCTGTTGTTTACTATCTCTGCCTCTGTTCAGGACTGATGCTCTGCTAGTCAAGCTGTCGCTGTTAGTGGGTCAGCAGGTCTTCTACGGAGCCCTGTGGGGAAGCATGCTGGTCACCCCGATGGTGCGGCTGCCCGCTTCAGTCTTTGTGGTCACTCATTTTGACCGCATGGTCCCGCTAAGTCAGCAGACCTACATGTTGGGCTACGGCTATTGCGCAGTGGTGAGTGTCCACGTTTGTCCTCCTTCAGTGGATGTTTGCTTCCCTGGTAGTCACGGTTTAAGTTGTATGTTTTTCTGTGCTTCTTCAGATAAAGTCAGTCTGTCTTTCTCTGCAAGATTCAAATGTGTTGGTGCAGAGGAACATGCTTGAAGTCCTCCTCTACTTTTTCCCCTTTGCAACTTGTCTGGTAGGTAAAAAATGTGTTCACCAAAGTGAATCTCCTTTTATTTTTCTGTGTGTATGTGTTAAAAATATATAGAAAGGTGGAGTTATCTCGTCACCTATAAAGGTCTAAATAAAACAGCTATCTAAGCAAAACAGACAAATCCATGTATGACTCATGTTCATGTTCCATTTCTTACTGATGGCGAGTGGGTATATTTCATGTCACTCTTCTGGCTTCAACATTTTTAATTTAATGAGGTGTCATGGCAAAGAGTATGTCAGAAAATAAATATTGTTTTTCTTTTGATTTTCAAAATATTAAATATTCTTAATTACTTAAATAATTTTATTTTCTTCATTCAGAGAAATGTTTTGTTTCTATTCATTGGTTTTATCTTGATGGGCAAGTACTTCTGCCATTGTATTGATTTACATCTGTTAGCCTTTATAGAGGTGCTTTCTGTCTATGGATAAGTTAATCAGGTACACTTGACCTTTAGCACCTAAAGGTCATCCATCCATGGTTTCATTTCCAGAATGAACTTTCAATTGTTCCCCATTTTAAAAATCCTTAAAATGAAAACACTGTTCACCCTAAACTTAAACGTACATTTATTAGTAGCTAAATTGGGTTTATTGAATTAAAGCAAATTAAAATAACTTCATGTATAAATTAATGAGTTTAAAAACAGCTCCTGACTATGGGAACCCAGAGTGGCATTTCTACATGTTATTCAACACTCATGGTTGAGCATCATGGCCTCTGACCTCAAGGAATTCTGATCTCTTCTTCTTGAATCCTGCTGAATCAAGTGGCATACGTAGTTCTCTGTATGTATTGTGGATATGCTTTCAATAAAAGCCTCAGATGTCAACACATGTCTGGGTCTTTTCCAATGAAAATGTTATTTATATCTCCAGAAATTCTTTACTGCTCCCCAACTAACACTGTATTTTGTTGGTTTAGGACCCAGAAGAGCCCAGTGTGGCAATGAGTGCTGAAGACATGATCACTGTGGTGTCTGCAGCTTTACTCACTCTGCTCAGGAGAGACATGTCCCTCAACAGACGTCTCTACGCCTGGCTCCTAGGTCCTCAGGCTAAGGATATAAATTAGTAATGAATCAGATCGCTGTTTGGCAAAGGAAAATAGTTTATTTCGTTGACGTTTGTATTCCTGTGTTTGTTTCTTCAGGCACCGACATTAAAGGAGGGATGGTGGCGCCACATCCCACGCTCTCCACCACCGTGGAGGAGCACACCTCATTCTACTTCAACACTTATTCAAAAGATCATCTTGTGAAGGTTTGATTTATTTGCCAGACATATAAGATGTAATATAAGACCAAGGCTCATGACTTTTTGTAAGGCTAAATGTATGACTAGTAAAGAAAAAATGAATGAATTCTCTATTCTAAATTGACCAAAACTAATTTAAAAGCACATGTTGAGTTTTTTAAACATATTTTTTAAAAAAAACTCAACATTTAAATTTTTTATTTTTTATTTTTTTGCATTATCAGGTCCAATATTTTAAAGTATACTGCTCAAAAAAATAAAGGGAACACTCAAACAACACAATATAGCTCCAAGTACATCAAACTTCTGTGAAATCAAACTGTCCACTTGGGAAGCAACACTGATTGACAATCAACAATGATTTTGTTGTCAGCACATTCAACTTTGTACAAGACAAAGTATTCAATGAGAATATTTCATTCATTCAGATCTAGGATGTGTTATTTGAGTGTTCCCTTTATTATTATCTCGATGAACCCTTAACAATTGTTTCTCCTGATATCATTTGTTCATTTTACAGTACAAAAAAAAATAAAATAAACCAGAATACATCAGTAGATTTATTGTGATTTCTGTTTGCAGGTTCTGATTAACATCCTCAAACAGAAGGAGGTGGCCAGCGACCCAGAAAGCGTCATCTCGTACCTCAGACCCTTTCGCATCATCATCAGTCTTCTCGATAAACCCGAGATTGGTACGCAGCTGAGCAGAAGTGCTTTATTATGCTAAATGGTTTCCAACCTGTTTTGCTGATGTGGCTTCTTTTTTTTTTTTTTTTGCTTTTTTTTTGCACTTAGGTCCAGCTGTCTTGAGCTGCGTGTTGTTGGAGGTGGTCCGAGCTTTCCAGCGCTACTGTCTGGAGGTGCTTGGAGAGGAAAACATCCCAAAGTCGGGAAGCTCAGCCAACCAGCTGGCTTGGTGAGAGAAATGAACAATGACATTAACATGCTTCCTTATAAGAATGAAATTCTAGTTTTTGTAGCATGAATATGAAACGAGGTTTTCTTTTCTTTTTTCATTTAACAGTAAAATGAAAGAGAACAAGAATGCGTCGGAGATCATAAAGACAGCGAACATGCTCGTGAGCTCCGTCAACACCGAATATCTTTGGGAGTACATGACTCAGCGCTTTTGCACATCTCTCGGGTTTGTCAGTCACACTAAATCGTTCTTTGCAATCAGAATTCCTTCACTGTTAACAAAAAAATGTGTAAACAGTTTATATTTTCAGTACATTTTGAGTTAGGGAGCATGTTTATTTAGCTCACAATCACAACACATGATGTCTCGAGGCAAAAGTCAAGCCAGACCAATCGTTCAAATAGATTAAAAGTCACGTATGTGGACAGTGTCTAAGAAATTCTGTGCTTGGAGAAACAAGTGTTTGAGTTATACCATAACATAGAGTTAGAAAATATTCATAAAATCTTAGCTTTCATTGTATCTTATTTTTTTTTTTTTTTTTTTCTGTTTTAAAATCAAACAAAGAGGTGGTAATGTTTTAATGTATTTATGTATATTTGCACAGTCTGAATTTAAGTTTCTCTTATCGACACATTGATCTGAAGTTGTTCAGAACCAACTGTGATCTGACCCGGTTAATCTGAAATCCTACTCTGTCAGTTTCAGCTTGCGCTTTCCAATGTGCCTTGAATGCAGAGATTTTACTGAAGTATCACTAACAATTTCAAGATTACATTTCTAATAATATTTAGAATTTCACATTTGTATTTTGATAGGAATTGTGTGTTGCCTAAAGCATAAAATAAGATTGAGCATGTGTGTCGGCTTGTGTTTTCAGCTGTTAATGGAGAGAGAAATGAATCCCAGTTTTGTGCTTTTGTTAAAGTGAAAAAGATGATCCATCAACGCCTCTGGAGCAGGACTACGGTCAGCCGGCTCCCTTGGTCCCGGAAATATCCAACCTCATCATTTTCCTTCTGGATGTTCTTCCTCTGGTAATTAATACACATTTTCAAGAGGAGCCAAATAAATACATTTCCAAAATTAAAAGCATTTCACAGTCATTTGCCTCCTCTTTGTTTCATATTTCTTTGTTTTTTGCCCATAAATGCTGTTCATCTGACTATTTATCATTGTAGAAGCTTCTCATGCTGCAGCATGTTTCTGTTTTCTCACAGGAGCTCTATGCCGACATCCAGTCACTGTTACTTCCCGACATGCTGGCCATCATGCTGCAGAGCCTGCACCGCCACATGAATTCAATTTCCCTTGATGACATCACACAGGGGCTACGAGTGTGCTTCAAGGTCCTGAGTAAGATCCAGATGCCTGTAGCTTATATGGATGTTGACGCAGGAGCAAACACAGAGGCAAGGGAGTCAGCTTCACTAGAGGAGGAAACCACAAAGGTGAGGATTTCTTTTTGTGTGTTTAGTGAGTAAGTGCCAATTTAGGGTGTTTTAAAAGCTTATAAAGAATTTCTGATCAAGGATGTACAGAATGAGAGGGAGAAAAATGGCAGCATTAATGGACATCAAGATAATGAGCGGGAAAGGCGGGATCAAGGAGGTGAAGCCGACCCTACAAATGGGGTTTATTCAACTCTGAGGTCGGAAGACAGTGGACTGGGTGTCAGCGCTTCCCCCTCAGAGCAGCACCTGCAGCTAGGAATGCCCACAGAGGCCGAGCGACACGGAACCTGCAAAACCGGCGATGGAGTTTGGAGAAGGGGAGGTTGTATAGAAACCATGACACAGAGTCTGCAGGATATCCTGGCCTTCATAACCACAAGGTAAACTTCAGAGCCAGATAAAGATACTTGATAAAAATCTATGCAAGTCATCTAAACATTTTTTTCTCTTCCACCTTGATTTTCAGATACCTGATGGTGCAGGTGGAGGACGTTACAGATCCGGATCCAGAGCCTCAGCGTAACCAAAGCCCCAACTCTGGGGATCAGAAGTCTCTGTTAAGGAGACAAGAACTCAAACACAAGCTGTCTGAGCTGTTTACTCCAAACAAACGCAAAGCCAGTGTCTCGTCTGACACTCAGCCCCCGGCATCGCCAACGAAGAACAAAAAGGAGCGTGGCGCCGCAGTGCATTTGGACTGGGCAGCTGGTTACATGCCCCGAGGAAAAGCTGAGATCTCTGAGGCCTGTCGCCAGACCTTTGTCGCCACCTGCCACCTGCTGCTGGAGAGCACCACCTTCCCTGTGTACCTGAGCGAAGAGGAGATGCTAGCACTTTACACAGACATGTTTGGAGACTCAGGTCAGCATGTGAACAGAGGCCCTGCCTAACAAAATTATGTACATCCCTTGAGGGTTTTTTTTTTTTTTTTTTTTACATTTTGTGGTGTTAAAATCAAACATTTCAATGCATTTACTTCATATTTTGAGATTAAATCTACACAAAGTAGTGCTTGGTTATGAAGTAAAAGGTAAAAATAAATGCAAGGCTTCAAAAATGTTTGCAAAAACAATCTGAAAAGAGCTGCAGGCATTTGTATTTTGCTGCCCCAAACCCTTTTTGAAAAGTAGCTTTAAACCATCCCATTGTAGCTCTACCCATCATGTTCACTATTATTCTCATATAATGATGATGCCACCACCAACAAAAATATTGAGAGCCCTGTATCCCTTTGTTCCGCCTCTCAGCAATCAGTAATGCACCACTTTGTGTTGATCTATACTGAAGTTTGTGGTTTTAACAGGCAAAATGTGAAAAAACTTTAGGCAATATGAATACTTTTGAAAAGCATTGTAAATCAACACTGTTTTAAAATGTTTTGACCCACGAATAATGATGAAATATTGCGGTTGTTTTTCTTCCTACTTATTTCAGGCAGTGACGTGGACAGCCTCCCGGTGTGGCTGAGGTCCCTGATGATTCTGTGCTGCATGTCCAGGGATTACAACATTCAGCACACCGCCGTGGCCTCCCTGCTGGAGCTCATCAACCACTCCCAGTCTTTAGCTTTGGTCATTGAGGACAAGCACAGGCGCTACCAGAGCTCTGACAACAACCCTCTGAGTGGGCGGCTGCAGATGGTCAGCGTGCCGCCCATCTACCCAGTCCTGCACCGAGCCATAGAGGAAAACACAGACTTCTTTCAGGTTAGATTGTCAAAAGGGGAACTTTTGGTGTGACGACATCTTTTTGGAGAAGAGCCGATTTAAGGTGTGTGTTTGCTGTAATCCAGAGGTTATCCCGGGTCCTGTGGCGTCAACTGGACACAGAGCAGAGAGAGCAGCACGTTTCCTGTGTGGATCTGTTTTACAGGCTGCATTGTTTGGCTCCCTCGGCTTCCATCTGTGAGGACATCATCTGCCAGGCACTGCTGCACAAAGACAAGGTTCACACAGTTGTTGCGGTTTTTTTTTTTTGTGGTTTTTTTTCCCGCTCTCCTCTGAATATCATTGATGGCAGGATGAGAATTGTAAATATAATCAGAAAAACTGAAAGTATGTGTGCTTTTGTTTCCCAGGCGATCCGGCTGGAAGCTCTGCACCGCTTCACCGTGCTCTGGCACCTGACCCGGGAGACTCAGTGCAACAGGACCATGTCTCTGAGTCGATCCTTTGACCGGTCAGTTCACCCATATTATGTACATAAAGCAAAAAATTCAATAAGTACACTAAATTAAAAAGTAATAATTCTTAGAAGGTTTAAAGTGTCAAAATAGAAACACTTAAGTAGAATAAAACAACAGATGGGGACAAAAGTCAAGCAGCTACGACAAACACAGTTCATTACTGCCAAATCTGCAAAATGTCACTGTGAACACACTATAAACAGTTGCTTAAGGTCCTGTGATTATACTGAGCACATGCAGGGAGGTTTTACTTTGTTTTACATATAATTTCTTCGCTCTCAAATCCTCTGTGGTGTTTCAGGTCTTTGTGTGTTGTAGTGGACAGCCTGACCTCGGCTGATGGCTCAATAAGCGCGGCCGCTCAGTGCTGGCTGGTCAGAGCTCTGTCCCTGAACGATGTGATCCGAATCCTGGAGCCCATTCTGCTGCTGCTCCTTCACCCATCCACCCAGCGCTGCTCCATCCAGAGCGTTAAACAGAGTCTCACGGCCGGTATGCAAATTCATCTCTGCCTTGGAAGAGTTTCTCTCGATTGAATATGTGTGTGTGTCATTAACTTGATATGCTTGTTGTTTTCAAGGTAACCTGAAGCTGGTAAACAGCAGAAGGAGTTTGATTAAAACCTCTCGGACGCCGGCAGACATGGTGGCATCCGATGTGACAACCTTAAGCAGCCTGGATGTCGTGGATCGAGAAGCTCTGTGGGCCGAGTTGGAAAGTGGGCCAGAGCCAGAAAAACCCGAAGAGGTTTTACCCGCGTCCAGGAGCGAGAGTGAAGGGACAGAGGAAGATGAGGTCAAAGAGGAGGAAGAGGAGGAGGCTGAGAGTGAACACACCGAGTCGGCAGACACCAGTGGCGCCCGAGTTTCCACGGAGAACTCCAGTTCCGGTTCTGCTCCACCCAGCAGTGTCGAGGAGGGGGATTTGTTGAACGGCCTGAGGAGGGTGGAGTCCGAGCACACGCAGGCGTCCGATTCGCTGTCAAGCGAAGAGGAGGAGGATTATGAGCTGGAGGCCATAGCCAGGTCTCGCCAGTTGAAGCAAGAGCGAGAGAAAAGAGAAGCCATCGACTCTCTGTTCCGCCATGTTCTGCTGTACCCGGCGGCAGGTGGCTGGCGCCGTCTCCTCCAGGGCCTGGCGCTACTCGACAGCCTGCTGCGCAGCAGCCCCGAGTGCCACCTAGCGGACGCCCTGTGCTGCACGTCGCTGGACACCAGTTCTGCCGCTCACTTAAACCTGGTCTCCAACCTCCTGCAGCGCCACCAGCAGGCTCAGGACGGAAAGTGCTTTTACGGCTGCCTGCTGTCTCCCACTTCCTCCCCCAATGGACCCCCATCGCTGCTTGTCGAACTGCTTGTGTCGCTCTGCCTGCAAATCCTGCGCTCTCACTACCCATCCTACCTGAGCCTGACTCCCCTGGACCTGCAGGGCAACATGGAAGTCCAGGTGAAGAGCGTGACGGTGCTCACTCGGATCGTGAACCAGCTCTGCTTCACAGTACGAGGACAGGAGTGCAACAAAGCCACTCTGGAATCCATCCACAGACTCCTGACCTGCTGTAAAGTGCAGCAGTACGCCCTGCTCTCACTGTCTGCCTCCATGTATGTCAGCCAGAAAGGGGGCGACAAGGGAGCATCCAAAGGAGCCGAGCTGCTGGATGAGGCAGAAGGCCTGTCGGAGGAGAATTTGGTGAATCTGGGTGCGGGAGGAGGGCAGGAGCAGTGTCCCTTACAAATAGAGCTACTAAAGTTACTCCAGGCTCTGATAGTGCTGGAGTACAATGTATGGCCGGGTGGAGTCGCATCCGCATTGAGCTGCGCCTCAGGCCAGCCTGGAGACCCTCGTGAATCCTCACCGGCCTCCACCCCGCTGGCCCGGGAGTGGCAGACCGCTGTGCTCTTCCAGCAGTCCATCAAAGCCGCGCAATATGTCCAGAGCCACCCCATCACAGCGCAGGGGATGTTTGTTTCCGCGGCAGCCAGAGCCCTGCAGCCTCAGTACGGCTATGCCATGCACCCCCACTGGGTTTCGCTGCTCTGCTCCTCTCTGCCGTACCTGGGGCGCTCCTTGGGGATCATCGTGTTGCCGCTCATCAGTCAGATCTGCAGAAATATGAACGATCTGGTGAAGCTCCACGAACACGAGGGAGTGAAGGCGAACCACAGGTAGCTTAAACGGACAACCCTGTTTCTACAACTGATAGCAAACTAAAAGTGTTAAGAATGCTGAATATCTCAACGTTTAGTTGTCATAGCAATGTCAGGGCTGTTTTGATGCAAAATTTGGAAGGTCGATAAGCTTAGATATGCCTGGCTAATGGAGCCTGGATGGAGGCTCACAGCACTGCTGGTTTTAGTGGCTGAGGTGGTAACCATCATGGAGAGCGGTGAAGACGACATGATGACAGACAGATGAAGGCTCTGGGGAATTACTTCCACTAATTATCTTTCCTGATTTTTGAATTATTGTAAAAACTTCCAATTTAGATTGAGCTTAAATTTCTCTTTGAGTGAAACAATAATTCATAATTCTATTATATATGTGGTCATTTGTGTTTTTTGGAGCTCTTTAGGTCAAAAGTTTTGTTTGTAAAATCTGAATTTGTCAACAAATTAAGGGAATAAATTACAACATATCTCTATTATCTTTAAAGTTTATATGCAATATATGTTAACATTTATTTAAAGACTAAAACAGTTGCTCTACAGAATTTTTGTTTTTGCTTGAATTTCCTCTTAAATATTTTATTTATTGATTTTTTTCAGCATTACTGGCAAGAAGGAGAACATCGCTCCAGACTACCCTTTAACTCTGCTTGAAGGCCTGACCACCATCACACATTATTGTCTCCTTGACAACAAAAAGGTATGGCACCCTTACATCAACATGTCTACCTGCTGTGTGATCTTTGATCATTTAATGTCGAATTCTTGTGCTTTGTCCACTCTCTGGTCAGTCTCTGGTGGCTTGTGATCCCGTGGATGTCCGTAACGCGCGCAACGCCGTGCTGGAGGCTCTGCCGCAAATGCTCAGCAGCATGGCGTTGCTATGGGGCGTTGTCATGAGGGAGGAGTTTCAGCGGCGTGCGTCTGACTCCGGCCACAGCAGCAAACATGCTTCTACCTCTGTGTATTTCAAAAGCTCCAAGGTTAGCAACTGCACATTGTTGAGATTCTTGTGCATCGTCTGTTTTCTGACTGTAATTTCATAACATTTTAATTCTAGAACACAAAGTGAATTTAATACATTTCTTGATGTGTATTTAATTAGATCTTGCGGCAGCGGATTCTGCAGTTTCTACTCCCTCTCACTGGACATTATGGGGTTCAGATGATGGCTTCAGTGGGAGTAGTGTGGAGCAACAGGAAGAGCAAAAGGAGACACAAAAACAACGTAAGACCCAAACTGTGTGGAAAACTAAAGTCTTGCGTTCAGTACTCTGACTGACTTTCTGGGTTTCTTTTAGGTTTTACCAGTGGCCAGTGAGGCTCGTATGGTCATCGTGGAACTTATAAAATCGCTTCACACCTTGAATATAGAAACTGTTCTCCACTTGGCCAAAGAGGTTGTGAAGAGACCACATCAGATCAAAGGAGAACAGGTACATAAACAGATTTTAAAGGCTTTTACTGTAGGTGATTTTCAACTTAAAGGTTCTGATTTCTTCCCACCAGAAGGCAATGCTGGTTGATATTCCCATGCTGCAGTTCAGCTATGCCTATGTCCAAAGGTGAAGACGAATCTTGGTATCAAAAAAACTAGTACTCTTCTCTTTTGGCCCTTTTTTAGAATAATCTGTTTATCTATTTGAAGCATTTCAGCTGCAGCGCTGCAGGAAAACGTTGCTCCTCTCCTCTCCCTGTTGAGGGAGTCTGTTCAGCTCAACCTGGCGCCACCTGGACATTTCCTCCTGCTGGGGTCAGTTCTCTTCTATTGACACTACATTTTTGAATTTCATCTACCCTTTGGAGGCTGTGCAGTAATTCACGAATGATCTCGAGTTTGAATTTTTGAATTTTTCTCCTACAGAATCCTAAATGATTTTGTCAACCGTCTCCCAAACCTGGACAGTAAGAAAGACTCTAAAGATTTGCAGGTAAGATCCAACAGTCCTAGTTATTTTCAAAGACCTGCAGGCAGCTTGTGCTCTGCTTAGATCTTAGGCAGGTGTAGGTAAGATGCTTTGTTGGTGAAACTTTTGAGCAGGAGGTGACTCAGCGGATCCTGGAGACGGTGGGTGGGATCGCAGGCTCTTCTCTGGAGCAGACCAGCTGGCTCAGCCGAAGTCTTGAGGTCAAAGTTCAGCCACAGGTTTGCATAGAAGCTGAAGAACCGGATGACGCAGAGGTGGACGGGGATTACTGTGGTAATTTTTTGATGCTTCAAACATAATATTATTATGTGCAAGTTATTTGATTTTGAGAGCACTTTTTCCAATCCTGGAAGAAGACCCAAATTGCTACCCCCAGATGTTCAAATATTTAATTGATTGTCAAAAAGATCTCAGGAACCATTGATATTGATATAGCTGTTACTATTTAAATTTAAGAGATACCTATTATTACAAAATTGTGGGGCAGTATATGGCAGGATGTGGTTGGTCTTGTGGTCAGTAAATACTTGCTTCACCACTGGATGTGAACGTGTTGTTTGAACATTAGACCCAAACTGTAATCCCCAGATGACACAAAATTGGGCAGAAGATTAAGGAAAACCTTAAAAAGCTACCAAGGCTTAAGTCCTTCATAAACTGGAGGCTGGCAGGATGTTGGAGTCTCTGTGTACGGTAAAGCCAACATGGACTGAGAGATCAAGAAAGAAGCTTCTTCAACAAAATGGACACCTTCATGTTTGAGTGAAACTGCTAACATGGACAAATCCGATGTTTTCTGATGAAACCAGTTTTGGTAACACTTTATTGACGGGGTGTGTCATAAAGGAGTCTTTATGAATGTTAAAGTGACTGACAAATAATGACACTTTTAATGCAAAGTTGCTTTAAAAGTTGCATTGGAAGTCCATTCAAAGTGCCAACTTTGTATTATTTTTAAATAATGACACTTAAATGCAAACTTGGCACTTTTAATGGACTTTCAATGCAACTTTTAAAGCAACTTTGCATGAAAAGTGTCCTTTTTTACCAAATGACACATTTGTCTATGACCAAATGTCATAGACATTTTACCAAATGTCTATGACACCAGTCATAGACATTCATAAAGACTCCTTCATGTTGATGTCAGTCTTATGCACACCCGGTCAAATAAAGTGCTACCCAGGTTTTATTCTTCAAGGATCAATCTAGATTAAGATAGAAATTATTATAAACCCAAAGTTTGTAAAACATTTATGTCAATGATACGTTTATGTTAACGTTTGACTGAAGCTTTATATAAAATTCACATGATTTTCTTCCTTTCTTTTTCATCCAGAGTCAGTGACTCAGGCTAATGCCATGGTGTCGTCCTCCGCTCCTTCAGTGTACAGTGTGCAGGCCCTCACATTGCTTGCAGAGGTGGGGTTTTATGTACCTAGGATTATCTATTTATATTTTAGCCAAATTGGACTATTGCTTTGCATTTCACTCTGTGCTATTAAAGCACATTGCGGTCTTTTTTTCCTCTTGTAGATCTTGGCGTCCCTTCTGGACATGGTCTACCGCAGCGACGAGAAGGAAAAAGCCGTTCCCCTTATCTCACGTCTCCTGTATTACGTTTTCCCCTACCTCAAGAACCACAGGTAAAAAAACAAACTGATGGTGAATCACGTTGATGCCTGCAGCCTCCCTGTCACCGGGGTTACCTGACTCCTTTATGTCGGGCTCCTGTCCTGCAGTGCCTACAACATGCCCAGCTTTGCAGCAGGCGCCCAGCTGCTGAGTAGCCTGAGTGGGTACGCCTGCACCAAAAGGGCCTGGAAGAAGGAGGTGTTTGAGCTCTTCATGGACCCCCAGTTCTTCACCATGGATGTCTCCTGTGCGCACAGGTGAGTGTGAACATATGGTGTAAGCACAAATGGCAAAAATGGCTGTATGGAAATTTTTCAGTCCTGAAAAATGTACTGTTTGTGGCTTTAAATGAGTTTTACTTTGCTGGACTGAGGGCAGAAATGATTCTAGGTTAAAAATTATGCAGGTCACTGCACTAAACAAATGCAAAGTAATCACAGGAACAGTTTATTGCTATTTTAAAGACCTTTCTATGAGAGCCTGCCATATTGTAACATTTTACCTGGTGAAACCATCGAGATAAAACTATTTGCTCTCCTAATTTGCATCACATTTAATTCCAACTATATTATGTTTGCAGTTCTAATTCTGCTTCTTTATTATTTCATAGTTGGAAATCAATTATTGACCATCTACTGACTCATGAGAAGACCATGTTTAAGGATTTGATGGGTGAGTACCATTGAGAGTCTTTCTGAAATTGAGGAAATATTTTTGTCCTCAGAAATATGGCGGGCAGCTATCCAAACCGCTAAAAGAATTGATAAAGAAAGAAAATCAATATTCTTGTGGATTTGTAGCTTCTTATTTGATGCAAGAAACAAATCAAAACTCTTTGTATTTGTCTTGTCTTTGTATTTATTTGCACAACAGGCATGCAGAGCAGCTCCCTGAAGTTGTTCACCAGTGCCGACCAGAAGCCCATGTTGCTGAAACGGCAGGCATTTGCAATGTTCAGCGGCGAACTCGACCAGTACCACCTCTACCTGCCACTTATTCAAGGTGGGCTTCTTTTGTTTTAGATATCAGTTACTTATGTTCAAACTAGAATCAAATAAAGCCAAGTTAAAAAAAAAAAAAAAATCAACCGGCTCCTTTCAGAACGCCTCACAGAGACTTTAAGAGTGAACTCAAGCCCTGCAGTCTCAGCCCAGATGTTCCTGATGTTTCGAGTTCTCCTGCTGCGGATCTCATCCCAGCACCTGACGTCGCTCTGGCCTATAATGGTCACAGAACTTGTAAGATTCCTTCCTGAGAGGGCCATGTAAGATCTAAAGAATTGTGGTTGTATGAAAATGTTGTCTTTAACTCGTTTGTTTAGATACGGATATTTGCTCGTTTAGAGAAATCTCTGCAGCCAGAGAATGACGTCTCAAAGTGAGTTTTTTATTTTTATTTTATCATTATCTATGTTTCACAAATGCACTAAAGCTGTCATTTTATAAGTCCTGTGTCTTTGTTTCCAACTTAGGTTGCCCAAAGTGGTGCGTGGGGCACTTGACAAAAATGGACCAGTGAACTTCTCCAATGGAGAGTTGGACATGTATCTGTCAGCCTGCAAGTTTCTGGACACTTCTTTGGCCTTTCCTCCAGAGAAGATGCCCCTCTTTCAGATGTAGGGAACTGGAAAACATGCTTTCATTGTAACATCAGCGACACGTTTAGTAAAGATATTGCTTTCAAAAGCATCCAATTGATTATCCTGCAGGTATCGTTGGGCATTTGTCCCGGAGGTGGACGTGAGCCGCTACAGTGGTCCAGAAAATGCGCTGATTGAGGGTGAACAGGAATGCACGCCACACGTTGTCAGAGTGCTGGAGGGAATACAGCAACGCTATGGGGTGAGTTACAGAGCTGCTCTTTCATCAGCACCTGATTGGATCTTATTCCAAAAACATTTGTGTGAATAAAGTGGAGACTACAATAAATTAAGCATCTAAATTAAGCTACTTGGAATTGATGGTGGGATAAAAGGAGCTAAATAAAAATAAATTCTAGAAGAAAACCTGTTGAAGGTTAGGATTCGAGTGGAAGTTCACCTTCCAGCAACACAACAACTCACACAGCCAGAGCTACAGCCTATAGTGGACTAATCAAAGTCCATCTAAATTCAAATGAGAATCTGTGGCAAGACTTGATGGGTGAGTTGCTGTTGGCAACTTCACTTAATTCAATGGGACTGAGCTTGAGTTTAGAAACAAGACTTTCATCTGTAAATGCATGGAAATGTGGTTTTACAAAGTAGTGACTCAGAGAGGCAGAATTTGCATGACACATTTTTTCAGGATGATTTTTTTGTTTTGTTTTACATTAAAATCCAGGTTGTATTTTCTTCTTCCAATTATGCTAGCCTGTTGTGGTAAGAAGTAAGAACATGATGAATGTATGTGGATATTTTTGCAAGGTACTGTACTTCAGAGCTCTGTTTGCCGGTAAAGTTATATTTATTGCTTGAGTTGTTGAGGAAAAAAACATGAAGTCGAGCTTTGAAATGACACAAATCTCTCTGTGTCCTGTTTTTTCCAGGCACTGAACGGACTGACTGAGGAGTCCTCCACGGATAAGTTGGAGTTCCCCCTCCTCACTCAGAGCTCTCTGTCCTCCATCACCCAGCTGCTGCCTTTCCTTCGCACCCTTTGCTGCTCCTTCCAGGCCCCTCCCCCCGTCTGGCCAGCCCGCTGCCCTCTTCCCCATAGCCGAATACCCTGCAGCCAGTTCGCACATCGTTCTGAGCAGACTGGAGGTCATCATTGAGAATGAGTTCCTGGACTCCATGGAGAGTTAAAAACTAAGCTTTCTCAGCTGCAGTCATATAAAAGAAGACCTAGAATGGGCACAACCAGTGGTTTTTTTTTTGTTGTTGTATTGTGGAGTTCTAGTGAAGGAATGGTTTTGAAAATGTGTTTTTCTTTTATGTAGTCCTCTTTCTGATTACATCTGTACATGTTCTTCTCAACTGCTTTAACTAGAAAAGAAACAAAGGGAATCCATGGTACTCATTTCCACGTGGCTTTTAATGTGAAAAAATATGAAGGAATGCAGTTTTCTTTCCGTCCAAACATGAGGTATTAACGCCGCTAAAAGTCATTAACTTACTGCTTTTAGCGTCAGTAAAAGCAGACAGGCATTCTCGATTCAGGTTACTTATTGTCAAAGCAAGGCATGCACCTTTTGGCCGTGGTAGTTGAGTCAATAAATTTTAGTGAAGCACATTGAAAACATACTGTGAAGAACTGCGTTAGGCACCACTTGTGTTTTATTTTCCTGAACTCGCCATCTGCAGTTTTGTTTCTTCAGGTGTAACAATCTGTGTTAAGAATGCATAAACTCTTATAGATTTCTCTTAATTTATGCTAACATTTTTATTAGTAACGTAAAGAATGTGCTTTGCGCGCTTTGGGAAAACTCTTAAAACAATGGCTGTGCGTCGACATATTACATGCTTTGAGTTTTTGGTGACCAAGGGAAATGATCCTTTCCTACTTTTTACTCCAGCATAGTTTTTACAGCTACTACTGTCTGTATTTTCCTGCACATCTGAATGTTCCTGTAAGTTATTTGTCTTTAAAGGACCACATCAAATTTTGATGCAATAGGGGGGGAAAAAACAAGTCATTAAATTAAACATAGCATTTAACTTCTGTTTTATTTGTTTGCTTTGTTTTATTGCACTCCCACCAGTTTATAAACCAATATTTAGTTTTTATATTGTGCTTTTAAGACATTTCGTGGGTTTAAGCCCAATTTCAAAACTGATATTGGCTCAAGCTATTTCGCTTCACTAAAATATATTGGAAAAGGGAAATCAATCTCAAATGTAATTAGTAAATTATCTTCAAATCTGATGTGAATTGTTTTTATTTCCTTTGACCTTCAGCTACTATGCACTGAAAAATCAGTTTTAAGAACTTTCTCTCCATTGTGACTCATTTCAATGAAAGACAAGGACATGTCGGTCAAGTCTAAGTGACAACCCACCAGAAACTGTTCCTTGAATGAAAAAATTTATTTATTATTAATCTATATGTACTTTCACATATTTAGTAATGAGACAAATGACCAACGCCAAACTAACAAAGGCAAACCATAGAAAAAGGATAAGAAGAAAGTAACTGCAGTTGTTATAAATGTCATCGTCCAAAGAAATGTGCAACTGAACATGGAGACAGTAACAAAAATTTACCTTACTATCATAGACTATTTACAAGAAGTAAAAAAAAAATGTAAACGGGGGTGTCATTTAAAATGGCATTAGAATACAAAATCCTGAGTTTCATGTCTGTATTAGTCATCAGAGAACATCTTAAGATGGCTGCCTGGGGAATTGATGGAGAAGTTTGCAGTGCAGAGAGTGAAGAACAGGGCCAGCGCACCTGCTGTGGGGCCCCCATGTTGCTGACCAGCCTGTCAGAGACAGGGCCTTGATAGTTACCAGTGAGTCTCCAGCTTGTCCCTCATAAGTACTGACTGGATGGCATGAGATCCTCGCAGTGCTTCCAGGCTTCTCCAGGTGCGTCAGAGCTCAGTGGAGGAGGTAGGCGATGGCAACATGATCGACTGGCAGGCAAACTGCAGTGGATCAAACGCAGACCGCACCATGTGGTTGAAGACTCCCTCGTAGGTCATCATCAGAAGTGAAGTCAGGGCCACATGCCTGTAGAGTCCGAGGTCCTTTGAATGTGTGTGGTCTTCGGCACCACACAGGAAGTCTCCCACAGCTTGAGGCTCAGGTTGAACAGGTTTCCCAGGACCTGCAGCCGTTCGCATTTTGGTATTTTGCAGCAGCTGAAGTGTTGAAGTAGGAAGGGTGTGCAGTGGCTGTGGGATGAAGTGGGTGACGGCTCAGGTGTGAGGTTAAGAGAAGAAAAGCGTATGTTGGGATGTGGCCAGACCATTTCTTTGCTCCATCTCTGACAAAACTTAACCATAATCTTTGAGAAGATACATTTGTCTGGATAATATTTTCTGTAAGACAGCCCTTCCAAAGTGGTGGCTTCATCATAGTTATCAGCTCATGAAGTTTATCATAAATACAATTCAGAAAAAAAAATCATTATCAGTCCATTGATGACAGGAAGGTGTTATCGGTGCTTAAATGAAATAATACATTAACTACACAAATGACACTTTTATCAAGAAACAAAATGTAATCTACTATCTCTGTTATTTATTTGTTTAAATCGCTCCACTTTTATTCTTTGAAATACCAAACCGGAAGTGATTGAACAGGCTTCCATCTTGACAAACATTTCACAGTGAACTTAACCGTATGAATTATACTCTAACAAGTTAACAACACAGACAATATAGTTATTCACCCATTCTGCAGTTGCTCAGTATGCACCCTGTATGTGCTCAGGGATTTAGTTTATTTCTACCGGAACTGCTGATGTCATGAGGCTAAGCTCCGCCCACAGTCGCCTGCTCCTGCAAAGATGGCGGCACAAACAGACCGCGGTGTGCCTATCAGTACGGTGAGCAGACTTTATCTCCTTGTTTATCGAACTTTGCGTCACATTTCTCATGTTCGCTTTCAAAGACTTCGCGCGTGATGACATTGCGCTCCTGTCGTGTGCGCAGGAATATGATTTATGCCCGTATATTAACAATTGAGAAGCCTGCTGTGTTCAGTGTAGGGTCCTGTCTGGTAACGTTTGTGGCTAGTTCGTTACTAATGAGGAATTCCTGTTACAGGAATTTCTCATTAGTAACCAACCACCGATAAACGGTTCGTCTGAGTCGGAAATATTTTTCGGCTGTTGAGAAAATTTAAAGTGACCGTGTTATGATGCGGAGAGTTTCGGTTTCCTGATATGTCTCCTCTTATTTCTTGCACAATGATGACCGCCAATGGGGCCCGAAGGGAGCACGGGGTCACCACTCTGCTGCTAAATTAAAATTATTCTTACAAAAACCAGATTATTACTCTTTGGACCTGTGTGTGTGTGTGTGTGTGTGTGTGTGTGCGCGCGCGCTTGTTTTGCTTGTTTTGCTAGCTGTTTTGCTTGTTTTGCATTTACCTTCTCATCGTGGTTTCTACACATTGCTTCAGGTATTTTATATGTCTGGATATGTGTGATATTCCCTGTTATTCCCTGCTTTCCCTTCTGTGCATCTTTCTCTTCATTAATATCTGAACCATCCATCTGTCTTTCCTTTAATCCACACATGTTCCTACATCTGATATTTGCAGTTTCACTTCTTCAAACCCAAAGCATGACTGTCTGTTTTAAATATGTTTTTATTCATGGAGCTATAGAATCATTTTTGATGTCTTGTAATGCCATTAGTTTAAATATTTAGTCCATAACATTTATTTTCACTTGTATACATTTGCTTTGTGAAATCATAATATTTGACTAAATCTCCAAGTTATTCTTTACAGGTATAATGTACTAAAATCAAATCGTTGATTTGATCAAGCAATCGTGCTGATTTGATTAAGAAGAAGAAAAGCATTTTGATCTTTGTAGCCTAATAGTATGGTTATGTTTATCACCCATAATAGAACGGGCGCTCTCAGTTGATAAGCAGTTTGAAATGATAAACAAATATTGAATTTTTGCTTCAAATGGTGCACAGTAAGGCTGCACAATACATTGTTAATTTGTGGTTTGCAGTATGATGAACAATGGGTAAATATTAAGTACCATCATTTCAGATTTTATATGTATGGAGCAAAGAAAGGGTGATTTCTATTGTACGTTTGGAAAAACTAGTTGAAACTGAATGTCCAATTCTGAAGTTTCAATTGGAAAAAAAAATAGGTTCAAACTAAGAATTGAAAGAATTTCTGTCAGTTTGAGAATAAACTTAAATTCACTTCAGTTTTTCTTCTTGGACTTTTTAATAGTTGGAATTTTTTGTCAGTTTCAGATTTTATGTTTTCAGACTCAAATCTGTTTTTCCAACATTCAATTTCAACCTGCGATTAAAAATAGTGACAGTTTCTCTAATATTTATGTCCAGTGTGTGCATAATGATGTTAAGTGATCTGGTTTAAAACTAAAAAACTTTTATGTAACATAATAAAACCCAGCTCAATGGATTGTCAGGATCTTGATGATGAATGAAACTTTTGCTCAGATGTTTGTTTCACTTTCAGCTTTCGCCAAAGTTTCTGCACACCAACTCCACCAGCCACACCTGGCCCTTCAGCGCTATCGCTGAACTCATTGGTGAGTCATTCAGATCAACTGATTATCACCACAGTGTTTCCTGTTTGCACAGAGATTTTTTTTAAAAATTTTATAGATCATTCGTTCGTTACGTAAACAAAACAGTAACCACCTCCAAACATTTTACTCCATACACACTTCTTGAGTTTTCTCTTCTTTTTTTTTATCAAAACAAGGCCCATATTGCAGCCACAGCCCATAATTAAGATTATTAAACAACCCCATTCTGACTAACAGTTTCATCTTGTCTGTTACTTGGAGAATCTAATTGAGATTCTGCATTTTTGTTTATGTTTCTGGAGTTCATGTTCCTCCTTCCTTGGCATAGAGTGCAGTCCATGGGGTGCTAGATACGAACAGATCCTCCAAAATTGTAGATGATCTAGATAAAATATTATAACTTGTTTTTCAGTTTTCTTTAATTGTTGTGGCAGCTGACAACAACACAAGTTAAACACAAATCATGTTCAAACTAGTGGAGCTGCCAATTAAACAGATTTTGTTATTAAAGCGTGACTGTTGTTAACTCCAGCTTTGAATACCCAGAGTATAAAACCAGACACTGGAAGTAGCATCCTGTGTACCTTGTTAAAAAAGCCAATGGATAGTTGGGAATTGTAATTTATTTTGTTTTGTGAGAATATAGTTTGAAATCCTTTCCCCAAATGAGATCCATTGCTCCTGTCATATTTATTCTACTTTAAATAAAGTTTTCACTTTCTGATGTTTCTGTTTCCTGACAGATAATGCCTATGACCCAGATGTTAGCGCCAAGCAGTTCTGGATTGATAAAACTGTGGTTAAAGAAGAGGTGTGCCTCAGCTTCATGGATAATGGAAACGGCCTCAACCTTGAAACTATGCACAAAATGCTTAGGTACAAATGCCACAGATGTTTCTGTAGACTTTTGAAAACATTAAAAACCAACATTTATTTTTATATGTTCGATTTTAATATATAATCATTTTGTGCAACGTATCTCCAGGGTTTTGGTATCTTTCTTTACTCTGTTTTCAGGCAATGTTCCGTTTTCAAGCCTTTTCGCCCTAAGCTGTTGACAATTCATTTATGAAAGGATGTTTGGTCAGGGAAAGAAAAAAATATTTTAGAGGGGCTAAAGAAAACCCTCTCAAATCATGGAAAATAGGCATGTCTTAATGTATAGGAACCTCATATGTAATACAGAATTTTTATTTATTTATTTATTTTATTTAAGAAGTTAAACCATCATAATGCATTGCTTTCAATGCATTATGATAGTATATTAGTATATTATAGTATATTAGAGTATATTCACCATTCATTCAGCTGTTGTATTTCTTTATTTCAGCTTTGGGTATAGCGACAAGACAGCAGTAAATGGACTGGAGCCCATTGGTATCTATGGTAACGGCTTCAAGTCCGGATCCATGCGTCTCGGCAAAGATGCGATTGTCTTCTCCAAGTCAAAGAGCATATCATGCATTGGGATGCTTTCTCAAACCTACCTGGAGAAGATTGGAGCCGAGCAAATAATTATTCCTATTATTTCCTTTGAAAATAAGAAATCGCACAGAAATATCCTTTAACCAAATCAGTGAACATTTTAAAAGTTGCTCCCCTAAATGTTTGGAGGAATGTTTTGTCATCAGTTTTCCTTAATTGTGGTTTTACTCTCAGTAAGAAATGAACAAGAAGCAAGTTTGAGGGACATCCTGCAATACTCCCTTTTTAAGTCTCATGAGGAACTTCTCGCTGAGATCGATGCCATCACTTCAACCTTGTCCTCAGCTAAGACAGGCACCCGGATCATCATCTGGAATCTCCGCAGGTCTGTTTGTAGGCCACACAACCACCAACCTGTAGAGCTTCATGCAATGGTTTGTAGGTTCCTGCATGTGCTCCACATGAATCTTCATCTGCAATTTTTAATGAGATCACCACACCCATAACTAAATGCTCCTTTCAGGTAACGTTTCCCTGGTAATCACTCAATCAGAAACCCCCCATCTAAAATTCACTTTTATCTTTCACGTCATACATGAAGTGGATCTGAGCAGAATGCAGGACTGCATGCACTTGGAGAACGTTCAACATAAAACACATGCTGGGTTATATGTCTTCGCTGAACTCTATGCATGTTGTCGAATCCATTCAATTCTTCAAATACAAACACAGTTCCCAAATCAGAACATGGTTGATATTCAGTTCAAAACATATATTTGTGAACAACATTTTGGCCATTGCGTTGAATGAAGCCACAGTGTCTCTTAGTGATCAACAGAAGACAGAAGAGCAGTATTTCAGTGAAAAATTCACTTCTTTTACTTGGTTTCGCTCAGAGGGGGTTGTGTATTATTTCACTTGAGCTCTGCTCCTGGATTGCCTATATCTCGTTTGTAATGAGGAACTATTTTCATTCATTTCATCATTGTCTTCTGTTTTAGGACATCTTCTGGATCAACAGAGTTTGATTTTGAAAAGGATCGATATGACATCCGCATTCCCTCAGAGGTTTACGAAGAATTAAGCGACCCATCTCAGCCTTCGAACAGGAGTACATCTCATCTTCCTGAGAGTGTGTTTTCACTGCGGGTAAGAAGCGGTAAAAGGCAGTGCATCAATTTATTTTCATGAAATGCTCTTTTTTTTAACACTTAATGCTTTTTGCCTTCTCAACATTAAAATGTTGACTGCATTCATATAATCACATTACCGAAGTAATTCATCAGCACCTGATTGGTGTAATCTTTTTGTCCTGATAATTACCTCTTTGATGTTAAACTTTGATTCATTTTGTGTTTCTGTGTTGTAGGCGTACTGTAGCATTCTATACCTGAAGCCACGCATGCAGGTCATGGTGCGGGGTCAAAAGGTGAAGTCTCAGCTCATCGCTAAGAGCCTGGCCTACATCAGAAAGGACCACTACAGGCCCAATTTTCTGGTATCTCTTTAATAGAGATTTGACAGCAGTTTAGAAGTGTTATTTTTATCTTAGGGTTCCTGAATTTTTTTTTTCCTCCCCTTTTTTGTCACTATAGGACAAACGCATACCTATTACTTTTGGGTACAACACCAAAAGTAAAGAGCAGTATGGTATCATGATGTATCACAAGAACAGGCTCATCAAAGCTTATGAACGTGTGGGTTGCCAGCTTAAGGTGGGTTTTGTTTATGACCTTCATTTCATTGAAAACTGAAACTGAACAATTATTTGTTTAGGACAGTCAGAATTTTAAAAAAGTTTGATTTGACAGTTTCTAATAAAAAGTGATAGATTTTTAAAGACTCTTGCCATATAATTGCCCTATGATGCTGTGACATCAAATGAGAAGTTATATGACCTCTGCAAACCTGGTTGCTCTTTTTTCCATGAATATAAAAGTGTCATGTTCCTTTGTTTGAACAACTTATGGAAGTATAAATCACCATGGAATGATCAGCCATCTTATTATTCAGGAAGATTGTGGGTTTGTATGTGAAGAGAGCAACATTTTTTAATGCATATATTAACAACCAAAGAGTTTAAATTTTGGAGAACAGTCCATTGGTCTGATGAAATTAAAATTTAAATCTTTGCCCATTAGGATCATTGTTAAACCACCATCCCAACAGTCAAATATGAAGGTGCAGCATCATGTTGCCACCTCTGCAACACAATGCTGTTGAAGGGAATGATGTGTAGACAAAGTGCATTGCATCATGAGAAAAAAAACAACTATAAATTCAAATGGAATATGATCTTAAGGCTGAAGGACAACAAAATCAATGTTTAGGCATGGGCATCACAGCCTTGAGAAAATCTGAGCAGATCTTATGAGACTTGTCCAAGGGAAATAATACAACCCTGACTCACTAACAGCAGTTTTGTCAAATCCCACATGTCCCATGTTAAATCCTCCCATATGTCCCATGTTAAATCCACCTATTTGTCCCATATTAAATCCACCACTATGTCCCATGTTAAATCCACCACTATGTCCCATGATGAATCCTCCCGTTTGTCCCATATTTTGAAATGGGCCAAAACTCCAGAAAGTTACTGTTGAGTGTGGTAGGAAATCCAAAACATCAGGCCCAAGTCACAGTTCAAAGGCAAAGCTACCAAACTCAAAGGAAATGCACAAACATCTGGATTTGAAGTTAAAAACATTTTCACAGCAGTGATTAAAACCAAGTAATCTTAATTTATTGACAGACAATAAGTTAAAAAAAGGCCATGTGTTTGTTTACGCAGCGTGTATAAGTATCTGGGTTAAACTGTGTTTGAATCTTTTAAATCCTTTCGTTCGACAGGCCAACAAGAGAGGTGTTGGAGTCATTGGGGTCATTGAATGCAACTTTCTGGATCCTACCCACAACAAGCAGAGCTTCAACGAGACTGACAAGTACAGGTATTTTCATCAATGATGCACTCAAGATTATCATAAACTGTTACTAATTTATTTGGTATTCTTGAATTCTCAAAAATATGTGGGTTTATTTTTTGGATTTGAACAGAAAAACCATTAACAGTTTGGGGATTAAACTGGAGGAATACTGGCACGAGATCCGTTACAGAAAGTCTAAAGAAAACCCAAACAGCACCGTGCCAGTGGAAGATACCAAGTTTGTACACAGTCAAGAGAAAGATGTGAAATATTGCAATTTGTATTAGTTTAACTAATGTGACTCTTTAGGAAGCGACCGGATCAGAACTGGGTGCAGTGCGATAGCTGTTTGCGGTGGCGTAAACTCCCAGATGGGATCGACGTCAACAAGCTGCCGGAAAAGTGGTACTGCTTATTAAACCCCGATCCACAGTTCAGGTAACAGAGCTTTTTTTTGGATAATTTTAAATGAAAACAGAAATAAACGAAATAATCAAAATTCTTCATTTGTTTTCATATTTACTGCTATAATCAAACACTGATGAAAATACTGTTTTTCCTTGCTAAAACACAGTGCTAGTAGCAGCATTCGTTTAGGACAATTTGGCAACAAAGGCATAGAGGCTGGTCAAGAATGATAGCCGATCCGTAATACCTGCCTGTTCTGCAATTATTCTCTAATACCATTTGTTGTTTAATTCAACATTGTTCCACAACGAGTTTCATCAATCATTTTTATCAACTTAAACTCTAATCTAAATACTCTCTGTATGTTTACCGTGTAGGAGCTGCAAGGTAGAAGAAGAGCCTGAGGATTCTGATGATGATCGGCCATCATACCAGAAGACCTACAAGCAACAGTCAGTAAATATAGTTTGAACATTATGCTGCAAAATCCCAGAGTTTCCAATTGGGAAAATAAATATTTGATATGCAACAGGTTTATCAAGTTTCTCCACTTTTAAAGAATGGAGAGGTCTGCAGCTGGTTCAACTCAACTGTAAGAGACGGCATCTTAAAAAAAAATCCAGAAAGTCACATTTGTGATTTTTGTATCAGAAATTATTCTGGCTCTCATGGACCCATCCCATCCTCCACTCATTACTTGTATTAATTGCACCTGTTTGAACTCCTTGCCTGTATAAAAGACACCCAGCCACACTCTGAATCACTTAGACTTCAACGTCTCTGGCCATCAGTAGGAAGACTGAAGATGGTTCATGGTCCGAAACAGGCCTGCCAGTCGTCAGGCCTGTTTTTGAGACTTTTGGAAGCAGCTGAAGACCAGATCACTTTTATTATGTCCTGATGCATAAAAACTATAGAACTGAAAGTGGGTGTACATTGTTTCTCCCGTGCCGGCTCATAATATCATCTGTAATGTGAACATGTTTAACACCAGCAGCATGGGTTTATTTTTTTTTCTTCGTCTTATTTGTAACAGAGAGAGGGAGAACAAAAAGAAACAAGGACGGAAACTTGAACATGTAAGTTTTCTTTAAATAAAATATTTTTTCACCAGTTTAGCAGTGTGTTTACCATTGATTCCTATTCTCTCCCAGGATGAAGAAGAGCGGTATTTGGATTTGGACACTTTGAATAGACAGAGCAAAGCTTTCACACGGCAGCACAATAATCTCACCCGGCAGCTTCACCAAGCGGTGCGTAATTTAATAACGCTCAAGTTATGGTTTGTAAATTTTAACCATGCATTTGAAGCATTCTTTGAATTTAGATGTCCTACTCTTGTGTTTCCATTCAACTTTAAACATCCCACAAAACCTGAGATTGCTTGAGTTCTGCCCTGGTTAAGTGTTTAAGTGCTGAGAAGACAGCATTTGTAAAGAAAGTTGGCTTCTTAGCCCTTTGTGTTGGTGGACTCTTCATGCTACCAGATGTTGCACAAATTAAGAACTTCCATTTAGGAAGTTGAGGGGCAGACATAAATGGCGTTCTATATTTGTGGTTTTAACACTGACAGAAATGTAGTTTTTCACTTATATTTGTTCACAAACATAAGTCTGAACTGAATAGGATATATTAAATTTATTAGAGACCCAGTGGGGAAAATTGACATTTCAGGACAGCCCATCCAAAAGAAAAAAAAAACAAACAACATAAGACATGGGTAGACAGGTGTCTGAGGCTGCAGCCATGGGAGGCGCTCCCCTTTCATTTGATGAGGAAAAAAGGGACACTATGAACGAGGAGGGAAAAAATCATATCGCATAATGTGTCCCTAGCAGGACATAGTGAGAGATTGCTAAAAAAAAAAAACAAAACACATCTTTGCACAAAAATGGCAACTTGCAGGCAGGGTGCTGAGGGAAGCATGTCAGCCGGACTCAGCAGAGCACTGATTCTGGTCCGCACATGTCATGTGGGAAAGGGAGCCGGTTAGTGGGAGCAGAGAATCTTGTTTGCATAACATGCAAGAGAAATTGAGAAAGCCAGCTTTCCAAGGGAAGCCAGTTCAGGTAAAAATGGATTTGGTATCAGTCCGACTCCATTGTTTTTCAGCGTTAGATTGAGGATCAGTTATAAATATTTAAAGTTTTTCAAAAAAAAAGAGAGGGGGGGAAAAAAAGCTATTATTGGTGATTGACCAGATGTTCTCAGCTTGACTAAGATCCGAGTACTTTGTTGGTCATAAACCAAAATGTTAACCTTTATATAATATATATTTTCAAGTCATAACTTAGTATTAGATTCTCTTCTGACAAGAGATACAAAACTGTCATTAATTTCCCAAAAAATGAGGCTTCAGAAAATTATTGATTTTCAAAATATTGCAATGTTCTCTCAGCAGTCTGCTAAATACTCGAAGAGTAACTTGGTACACAAAGGTGCAGACGGGGCTGAATCCACCCCGCAGAGGTCCTCAAACGTTTCACAAGTCGGTAAGGACATGATTTCTTCTGTAGATTAGCAAAAAGCAAACCAACAAAAAGAAAGACGATTGAGATGAACTTGTTTTCTATCGTCTGTAGCCGGCAGCACCCCCAGCAGAGACTCTCCTCTTGTGATCACCAACGTTTGCTCGCTCTCAGCACCATCAACAACCCTGAGGTACGAGGCCCTGAAAATGTATTCACTCACATTTTTGTGATATCCACAACTACAAACTGTATTTTTGGGGGGGGGTGTTTGTAATCGGCATTTTACATAATAAACTAACATATTGTAGTTCAACTAATGAAGTACAACTCAGCATGTCACATTTTAAGAGTGTTTTTATTTTTAAAACCATTTGTTGTATTTCTTCAATTTCACAATTATGCTCCACTTTGTGTTGGGCTACAATAGAAAGTCACCACAATAAGAGGAAGTTAACAAAACTTCTAAAAGGTAGAGGGTTGTGAAAGACACTGTGATTGTATCACAGTAATGAATGGTCATAAATACTTGGTTGGTTTTGCTCTGCAGGGGGAAAAGAACGCAGATTGCCACTCCACAAAGCACGCCAAAACGACTTAGATTGAATGGTTACACCCCCGAATCCTTCGAGATTGACAGCAGTGACACCGATGACGACATTGTCATCTTGGAAACTGAAAGTACGCCCAAGCCCATACAGCCCGTTGGTATTTTAAAGGAAGTAAAGCAAGAGAAAGAGGAGAGTGAAAATCAAATCTCGATGGTGCTAGAGTGCACCAACGACACTGCTGCGGACGTGACCTCCGAGGCGACGGCCCAAGCAAAAACCTCCGCTGCCGAAACCTGCCCACCTCCGGCAGTGGCCAGCATCAACACCCAGACCATCGCTTTTCAAGTGAAGGAAGAACAGCAGAGTCAGAATCCAGCTGAAGGGAACGGCGAAACGGCTACTAGGAACGGGTCAAATCCAGATCTTCCCAATGAAAGAGAAATTAAGCAGGAGCGCGGTGACGGGGTCGAGAACCAAGAAAGGGAAACCTTGAGCAATGGAGTGGCACATATGGAGTCTGATGAAGGTGCTGGTCCTTCTTCTTCTGTTCAGCAGTACCTCAATATCGATGAAGTTCAGAATCAACAAGATAAGCTCATGGAGCTGATGCAGGAAACGGCCCTGGAGAGAGACGCCTTGAAAGAGCAACTGAAACTTCTCACCTCTCAGCTGGAGGACACGCAGAGCCGACTGCAGAAACAGTCTCAGGCCAAGGTAAAGGAGTCATCTCACCAAGCCTGCCAGACTGACACTCAGACGGACTACAAGGGCCTTTTTGAGAGGGCCAAACAGAAAATCAATGATTTAATAAAGGACAAAGAGGCTTTATTGGCAGCTAATGAGGGCAAGAGAAATCCAAACTGTGGCCAAGATGAGGAAAATGACATTGAGGAGATTTCGCTTAAAGTCAGCCGTCTGGTCCAGGAACTAGACGAGAGGAACAAGGAAAGGGAAGAGCTGCGCTCGCAGGTCAGTATGCCATCCAAAATATTCTCTTTTCATTATGCATATAGTTTTAACTCCCTATAAAGCCATGAGAAAAGAGCTGACATAGCAATCAGTGTCAAAACTCTTTAGTCATTTTTTCTAGGAAGGTAACATATTGAAAATGAACCACCAGACTGTTCAATTTTTCCGACAGCTGGATAATCTGGAGGAGGAGAAGTCGACTTTGGCAGCCCAGTGTGAGGAGCTCAAGTTGAGAATGCAGCAGCAAAAAGAAAATGCTCGATCTTCAGCAGGGTCCCACTCCTCTGGCTCAAACTCAGACGCCTCCAGTTGGTAGGACTGCAGAAAACTCTCTAATGTGTTTCTATGAAGCCATCAGGACAGCAATGTTCATCACTCTGGTTCATGTTTTTCCTCTATTCCTCTGTCTGGCTGCGTCTTCAGCTTGATCGAGCTCCGTCAGAACGTCGGCCGCCTCCTCGTCTCCCGGCTCCCAGCACTGGACCTGGCGCAGGTAAATTTCGAATGCAACGTCATCGATGAGATCCTCGAGCAAGTTCTCATAGGCGCAGACTTTGAATTCGCAGGCTGAAATGCTGCGCTCAGCTTGGAAAATCATCTCCACTGAATTAAGGTCTTCCTGCTGACTCTCGGATCTGGAAAAGATGCAAGCCTGACCAGTTTCCAAAATGAATTGTAAACTTTTGGACTTCTGAAGAACATTTTCAGCCAAATGAATGTCTGGGGTTTATTTATTTAAAGACATTCACATTTTAAGTGCGTCTCAGTTGGAGACCTGTTTGAAAGAGAATTAATAAGATGTTTGTTCCGATGAATTGTCCCTAAATTCTGAAAGGCCGCCTTCTGTCCGTCCTCAGTTACTTACTTTATTTCCTGTTGCATGGTCTGACTTGTGTAAAATCTGGTCATTCGTTGTTACCAGCTTTATACAAGTCCTTCCAGATTCTCCTGCTTAGATTTGCAGAATCAGGAATCCTAACTCATGTGAGGATCAGGTTGAAGATGTCATAGGAATTTTTGAGTGTTTTTACTTAATTTTAGCGTCTTTTAAATAAATGAATTAGTTGTGGGTTTTTTTACATTTTAATCTGTAATTTGAGTTACTTAAAGTATTTCATCATGTTTAGTTTTTCTTATCCGACTAAATGTCACCAATTCCTTTTTGTTTGTTTTCCAAACATGTATATAATGTTAAATCTATTTTTATACACACTACGTTCTGTGTAAAGTCATTTGTACTCTAGTTTGGACAGATATTATGTAGTTCCAGCAATAAGCCTTGCAGTACATTTCTGGATTTTGCAAACTGAACTTAAGCTTCACATTTCTATGGTGGATCAAGTTCAAACTGCAGCCAAGAGCAACGGCAGACTGAAACTGAATGTCGTTTATTGCAAGTAAAGAGATTTTAGAAACATAATTCCTTGTAACATTTTTTTCTGGTTTTCCTCAGGTGCATTTCAGCAAGCAAGAATATTGTAAAGTTTATTTTAGTCATTCTAGCCTAAAAGGAAAACTCATTGTATGCCACTCATTTTTTTCTAGTTGCAAGAAAAAAACTAGATCAAATATTGGATCATACACATTAATTTAAATTAAAAAAAAAAGATTCTGTTGAAAGATTGAAACTCATGTTTCTGACTCTTCACATTTAGAGGAGTATATTTCAAGAGATCATTTCAAGTAATTTTGACTTGAACTTAGTTACTGAGAGCAGCACATCAGGGTTCTTGGAAAATGATTTCTTTATTTGAATACCAAAAAAATAAAGGGGCAGATCGTGTTATGGTCTACATGCCATGGAGAATACTAAGATTTAACAGAATCTTAGTATCACCACCAGTCATTGTCACAAAAAGGTTATTCTGGTCAATAAGCTGGCTGTGTCATAGAGTGCAGCAAACAAACATATGAATGGAAAGTTAAGTGGAAGAACAAAGTGTGGTTGAAGAAATATCCTCCCACAGGGATGTGAACCAGTGACAGTAAGAGCATCATAAGAGCAGGTACAGAATCCAAGTTGCTTGAGGTTCACTGGGAAGTTTCCACAGTTAAGCCATCTCATCTGCTGGTAAAGGTCTGCTGTGTTTCAAGTCCAAAGTCAAGTAAGTACAAGGATATCAAGTAGTGCGATTATATCATTAAGCATCTCACATGAATGATTTTCCTTACCTTCCTAATCATACACTGAAGATAAAAATAGGCCCTCCTCCTCCAGCGTTCCTTGTCACGGTTCCACTTGTTTGAACCGTTCATTCATTCCTCTGACAGCTGGTATGAACGCAAACAGAAGTTGAGCAATCTCCAGATTTACAAACAACAGTGTTTTGTCTTGTCTTTCCCATTTTGAAGAATACCGCTGGTTGAAGCCAACTAGTAATTCTCAAGTGGTACAAGCGGATAAAAATACGCAATGTGTCGCTGATAATAACATATCACAAACACACGACGTCACGCAGACATTCAGACGTGAGACCCACAGAGCAGGTGTAAACAGTTCAGTGCAATACTGTAAATGAAACAGAACCAAAAGCACTTTTCTGAAATGGCTGTATTTCTTTATTTCTGAAAAAGACATCCAATTTTTTCCCTGGAGCTCAGCAGTATGAAACGATGGATTAAAAAAATAAATAAAAAACAGGAGCGGATGCACAGTTTTGAATTCATCGCAACTGTTCTCCAATTGTGTTGAACTCACTTGGTCAGTGTGAGGACAATTTAGAGTAAAATACACTTTGAATGTTCAGCCAAGGCCAACAAATGTCAAGCCATGTTTGTTTGAAACGGTAAGTAGACTGGATCTGTCTTTTGGCATATCTTCAACAGCCTCAAAAATGTTCTTCATCTGTCGAAACTAAAAATCCTTCTCTTTTTTTTTTTCTCCTCCTCGTCCGATGAGAAAAAATGTTGCACTAGAAGGGTATACTCCTTAACAACCTGCCGTTCTCTCCACCCCCACCCGTGTCATCCACCGGCGCACTGTTAAGGAATAGACCCGTTCACAAACGCTGCGAACTAACTCCGCCCCTTCCACTGTTTCGTCCAATCAGTCCCGTTTGCTTGGCCGGAAGTTTTGAGCGAAACGTACGCGGGAAATTGTTAATATTTTTGCTGCTGAACGACAGAGGAGGTAAAGCACACACTTATTACTAAAAGTAATATTAGTTAGTTAACTAATGAGGGGGGAAAGTCGAGTTTATGATGCTATTCGATGCTTGAGAGCATCTAATAACGCGGTAATGTTTGTGGCGACTCGCTTCTGAGTGAAATGCCCAGATAACCCGCTCAGCTTGGTGCTAACAGTAAGAGCTAATCCTAGCATTCGGCTGAAGTATCTGGTAACGGTTTCAAAATCTACATTTTGGCGTAATTTATAACACAGGGTCCACCTTCGCTGTTTTTTGGACGCGCTACTTATTTGCACTGAACGTGTTTCCTCTGCAAAGGAGTTAAAAATGAAGGTGGTGACTTGTGAGATCGCCTGGCACAACAAGGAGCCGGTGTACAGTCTGGACTTCCAGCACAACACAGAGGGACGTTTCTATCGCCTGGCCACGGCTGGAGTGGACACCACAGTCAGGGTGAGTGGAGAGGAAACATGCGCTGAAAGTTACAATTTAATCCATTCAATTCAATCGATTAAACAGCAGGGGGTCAAAAACATCTTTCACACGTTTTAAAGATGCGTTTTCAGTGGCATCCAGAAGCTGACTGTATGCCAGCTAATAAAGACACTTTTTCCTTATGCCTGCCACTCATCTAAAATCCTGATGGATCAACATGGTGCCCGGCCTCACAATGTGTAGATGGTGCACTGTGCCGTCCAAAAGTATGCACACACCTTTAAGTTTTTGACATTACAGCAACAACAACAAAAAAATTAAAGGTATTTTGAGTGCATGTGGGAGGATCTGTCTCTTCTACCTGGTTAAAAGGCAGTAAAATATATTAAAAATGTGTCATATTGTGGCCGTTCTTCAGTTATGAAACACCACTCCCCGGAGTGAACTAAAAAATAAAGAAGATGGTCTTAAGCAATTTTGCAGAATAATTATAAATCCAGAGATTTGAGCCAAAGTGGCATTTAATCTCATATCATCTGCAGGCTGGAAAATTCAGAAAAAACATTGGATTTTATTATTTTGCAGGTATTTTTCGCAGTTTGTCTAGATTTTGTGCTTTCCTTCTTTCCACCCTTCAAAAGCCAAAGAAAGTTGTCTCTCGTTGCATCCAGCACACTGCGTCTATGTTGTAACTCCTAATTATTTCACTGCATTGCATCAGCTTTGAAAATGGAAAGCTGTGAATGTTCTTGACAAATTCGCCTCATTTTCCCCAATTATTTACGCAGCTGTGGCGGGTGGAGCAAGGTCCAGATGGGAAGGCCGTGGTGGAGTTTTTGTCTAACCTGGCCAGACACAGCAAGGCGGTCAATGTGGTTCGCTTTAGCCCTAATGGAGAGCTGCTCGCTTCAGGGGGAGACGGTAAGTCCCGCAAAAATAAAAGTTCTCTTTATTTCTGTGTCGCTACTTTTGTTTCAGTGATGCATTTAAAACATAGACATGTCCTTGTCTTGTGTTTTTTTTCTTGCATACAGATGCAGCTATTCTTCTGTGGAAGCTCAACGACTCCAAGGAGCCGGAACAGGCCTCTGTGTTTCAGGATGAAGAAGATGCTCAGCTCAACAAAGAGAGCTGGTCTGTGGTCAAAACACTCAGGTACATAAGAACAGGAAGTGGACCTGTCTGCTACATAAAGATGGTTTTGTTATTGTCTTCTAAAAAGATATTTTTTCTTGATGTCTGCTATGTAATCATTTTATCCGGCCTCAAACGCTCACTGCTGTGGCTTAACTAGGACAGCTTCACACTTACATGTTCCAGCTGTGCAGACTGATGATGATGATGATGATGATGATGATGATGATGATGATGATGATGATGATGATGAATGTGATGAAGCTGCCTATCTGTTGATTGACTGCATCTTTTTTTTTTTTTTTGCTCTATATTTGATGCTTCATGACATTTTACACCTTGTTCCAATAACAAATTAATGTTAATAATTGTATCAAAGCTTGATTTAAACCAACTGTGTTTGATCAAAATTTTCCCAAATTATCTGATGAAACTGTAACGTTTTCTGTCTCGTGTTTTGGCCCCAGAGGACATTTAGAGGACGTGTATGACATCTGCTGGACGCGAGACGGAAACTTCATGATTTCTGGATCTGTTGACAACACTGCTATCATGTGGGACATCAGCAAAGGTGTGCAGCCTCAGCTGTGCCTGGTGGAAATATTTAAACGAGCTTCATCACATTGATGATTTTATTTTATTTTTCTTTTCTTTCTTGATTTTGTGTTCAGGACAAAAGCTGTGTATGTTGAATGACCACAAGAGCTACGTGCAGGGGGTGACCTGGGATCCACAGGGGCAGTATGTCGCCACCCTCAGCTGTGACAGGTAGAACAGGAAGTCATGTTTTTAAGACTGCACAATGCACACATGTGCAGTAGTAATATGGTAACAACCAGACTGATTTTCTGTAAGTAATGGATTACTCGTATTTTCTGTTTGTGTGTCAGAGTGATGCGTGTATACAGCACTCACACAAAGAAGAAGGCTTTCTGTGTCAGCAAAATGAGCTCTGGGCCTCTTGCTGATGGAGAGGTTTGTAAAATGTAGCTTCTGTACTTCTCTTGGTTTCAGGCCATAAAATGCACATTTTCAAAATACAAATGTGCATTTTATGACTCTCCGTCATGATTTTTTTTTTTTTAATAATTCACCTATTCTTATCAATCTAAATTAAACCATCTGTAATCTCCCCTGCGTGTCACTTTGAGGTGAAGCAGTACAGAATGTTTCACGACGACAGTATGAGGTCCTTCTTCCGTCGTCTGTCCTTTACGCCAGATGGGTCGTTCCTTCTTGCTCCAGGTACATTTACTGGATTCACCAAATTAAATCTTACCTTGCTAATTGTATTTATGAGGTGTTGAATATTTGATGACCGACTGGTTTTATAGATTCAATAACTTCCAAACTAAAGTCTCTATATTTTTGTGGTTGCTTCATTTTAATGTAGAAAAGCTGAATAACAAACAAATCGAGGGGAGAAAGATATTGTATTAAACTTCAATATTTAATTACATGTCAGTGAGTGACAGTGTATAAAACATAACTGACCATTTGGCATACAAACACTTACTAACAAGCACAGCACCATTTTCATTTTAATTGCTAGTTGTCTAGTAGGTTTTCTTTTATTCTTTTTTATAAAAAACTGTGAACTTAAAACATTTCTCATCAGCTCCAAGCTGAAAGGCTTCCTCTAAGGATTTTCTGGGCTTCTTCTGAGCCACCACCTGTTTGTTCCTTAACAGTACAAAGTGGCAAAAAATAGAAAAATGTGGGATGCATTATAACAATACTTTATACAATCAAGTTTTGCTGCAGTTCAAGCTTCAGGTCTGTTATTTTGTCTCTGTCTGCATTGTGCAAAAAAAATAAATAAATAAAAGCAACTAACATTTCTCCCCACTATCCATGCAAATTTCCACAATATAAGTCAGATTGTCTGTGAACATAAATACGCTAAGGCAAATTTGAAAGTAATTTAGTTTCTTTCTACTTCACAATTACTAACAAATTCACTACCAAACTAGAGGCATCCCTTTACATTCACCTCACATAGTGGAGGATTTCAAGATCAAAATTAAGCTTATAAAGACGGCTTGTGATTAGGCCTGTCATGATAACAGATTTTGCTGAGCGATAAATTGTCTCAAAAATTATTGCGATAAACGATAATATTGTTTGAAGACCTTTTTACATTGATTTGATGGAAATTATGAAATAATACATGCAATTTTCTGCCAAAGATAGATACACTTTACTTTAAAAAGACACTTAACACTGGGACTGATGCACAAAATAAATAAAACAACCAAAACCAAAAATAAAATAGATTCTTAGTCTCCATTAACAATAAATGCACTTGAATAAAAACTAAACAACATAAAGCCAAAGTGGAAATAAATACTGCATTCAACCAAAAGAGTGCAGATTATGAAGTCTGTATAGTATATTGCCCTTCAGTAATCATTAGATTTAAATAGAGAAGACATCCGACTGCCTGATGCAATAGTTCAAACTACAGGATTTTTTACCCCGAACTACAATCTTAGAACGTTCTTCGTTCTGAGACCGTCACTAGTGTTGTGTGTTACGGTAGATCGTTGTGTTGCTCCGATCTAAATCAAGGATTTATCTAGACTGGGAGAGTGACGCAGCCTGTTGAATGTGACCGGTAGCCAATCAGAAAGTGAATGTGACCGGTAGCCAATCAGAAAGCGCGGATTCTCCTCCTGCTTTCTGAGGGGAAACACGGAGGGAATCCCGAACAGCTGACACGGTGCAACCCGAAGTCCAGCAGACATCGGAAACAACATGAATGTTTATTCAACATTTCGTGCAAAGAAAATATAAATAACTAGGGGAGGAGTTGGAGCGAAATTTCTACCAGAAAACCCGGTAACTTTTCAGCAGTTCTTCGTTAACATGACTTAAATAGTTATAATGATTTTCATTCAGTCAGACTGACACTAGCCACATGCATTGCAGGTAGATTATAGTAAGGAATTGATTAATGCCTGGTTTCAAAGTTAGTGAACTGGACTTATTATTTTGTGTCCATTGTTGGACACAACACGGTTTCGATCGAGCCGTTACACCGAGGATTTCTGTCGGCTAAATGTGTCTCTCAGGTTTTGATAATGGGCCGAAAATCCGCGACATCAGATCGTGCAGCGCGCGCTGGGCATTACACTAAGGAAGTAAGGAAGGGAGGAAGTGGAGAGTTAGTGGAGAGCAGCGGAGTTGAGCCTTTTTTCATTCAGTGTCATCAACAGTAAGAGAAAAAAGCAGGAAGAAACGATATAGCCGATAATTAAAATGAGGTCGATAGTTTTAATTTATCGTTCGATTAATTGACTTATCGTTTATCGCTACAGGCCTACTTGTGATCAAATGTCGCTGCCTTCCTTCTGTGTCTAACCCTGTCGCTCTTTGCTACTCAAACAACAGCCGGATGTGTCGAGGTGGGAGAAAACATCATAAATACCACTTACATTTTCTCCAGAAAAAGCCTAAAGAGGTAAAGCTTGTTTTAAGTTTTGTTCATTTCATGCTATTAAACATTTCCTAAGTGATGTTCACATTTGTTCTCGACTGTCAGGCCGATCGCCCACCTGCCTTGTCCGTCTAAAGCCACCCTGGCTGTGCGATGCTGTCCGGTCTACTTTGAACTCAGGATCAAAAAGGGAGAAGGTGAGAACCATTAATTACGGAACATTTTCTGTGTTCGTTCTTCTTCTGCGCGTTTGTTGACATTTCTGCCTTACAGACGGATCTCCCCAGGCTCTCCCCAACCTCTTCCAGCTGCCGTACCGCATGGTGTTTGCCGTGGCCTCCGAGGACTCCATCTTCCTGTACGACACTCAGCAGAGCCTTCCCTTTGGCCTGGTGTCCAACATCCACTACCACACACTCAGTGACCTCACATGGTAAAGCTGGGCTTGAGTTGGGTTGAGTTTGTGTGTGTTTGTCGATGCTTCACAGCCTGCCGATGTGTGACCAGAGGGCTTCTGCTGGTTCTGTCAGACAGGAAAAGTTAGAACATGCCCTGACTGAGCTGACTTCATGTTTGTCAGTCGTACTTGAATATAAAGAGGTTCTTTAAATGTTCCTGTCACTGCAGGAACATTTTAGCTGACAGTTTTCTTCTCAAACCAGTTTGAGATGTTTCCATTTGTGCTGTTTGCTTGTAGATGGATCATCTATCGTACCTACACACACACACACACACACACGCACACATACACACACAAAGAAGCACTAAAGGTGCATTTAGTTTTCATGCACTCTTTCTGGAATTTTGCTGAAAAAGGTCACTCTGTAAGTCGTCAGTTTTATTTTTCTTATCTTTAAGGACCAAAACATTTATTTCTAGCTTACATAAAAATATCAAAACTGTTCTCCTACAAAGCTGTCCTCACAACTATCCATCCGTCCATCCTTTGCTCCTTCTGACCTTTTATGCTTCCATCGGTTTATGGATCCATCTGTCTCTCTACTCCTAGTGTTTCCATGCTGCTGTCATTTTATCTTATAACCCATCAGTCCATCCTTTCTGTCTTATTCCTTCAACACAGTAGGTTTTTTTTTTAGTTTTAGTATTGAAACCACTGCTGAACAACCAGCTCTATGTCATGGTGAACTTCTCCATTTTAACAATAGACCGTGATGGGAAGAGTAGCGTGTGTTTGTTAGCGTAGCTGGGTGAGTTTGGCTTCGGTATAAAGAGCTTTGGTGGGTGGTCGCTATGACTGGAACAGTGCTGTATAAATGCAGAATATTTACCAAAACTTGGCTGTGAAATGCTGAAATAATGACAGCATGTCTGACTTGCAAAGATTAAAATAAAAAAGGAGAAACGCCATGAACCTGAAAGTCAAAACAAAGCTCCTTCTGTAATTATACTGTTAGTAGTTATTTAAATAAACACGTGAAACAAAATGCATGTAAAACAAAACAAAAAAAATTATGGATTAATCATGACAATAAATTTGATTGGTGTGTCTTTTTGTCGGCTTCACATTAATGCTTTGAATGTAGAATAAAAACTACACAAAGTGTGAATGTAAAGCCATGGATTGATTAAACAGTGTCTTCTTCATGTTTTACATTCCATCGAAATGTCTGTATGATTTCCTGTTTAGGTCCAGTGATGGTTCCTTCCTGGCCGTGTCGTCAACAGACGGCTACTGCTCCTTCCTGTCCTTCTCTCTCGGGGAGCTGGGCACTCCGCTCAAGGAGCCTCCCGTCTTGGAAATCTTTGTCCCGAACAGCGGCGTCGAGAAAAAAGGGAAGAAGTCATCAGCAAGCAAAAACTCCTCTCCGGTTTCCCAGGCGTCAACCTCCACCCCAAACCAGGCGTCCCAAACCAGCAGCGGTAAAAAAGACTCCCCGTGTCCCACCCCAACGGACGAAAAGAAGACCACCCCCAAACCCAGATCGACGCCTCAGCCTCGCAGGATCACCCTTAACACGCTGGAGGGCTGGGGGAAGCCCACCACTCCCAAACCTTCGACTCCCTCAGCAAGTCAGACTCCGGCATCTGGAAGCACGAGCGCTCCCTCGACTCCCCAGACCTCCGTCACTTCCCTCACCCCGACCAGCTCCTCCAGGAACCAGCCCCGCCTCACACCTCTCACTCCCTCCACATCAAAGGTTCTCAACACTGCTGGGTCCACAACCCCTAAAGGTCCGACCACCCCAAAAGGACCCACCCCGAGGTAAACATAGGAGGAGAAATAAGACGTAAACACTTTTCACTTGTTTTTATATTTCTTCAACAGTAAGCATCGGGGCTGCAGCTAACAATTATTTTAGTAATCGGTTATTCCATTGATTATTCTGATTAAAAAATTGACGCATTCTGCAGATTTTTCATTTAGCTATTTAATAGTTCTTTATAGTAACAGATCATTCAATTCCTTTTTAATCAGATAAACGTTTCACTGTCTGAGATACAGAAACAGCATTTCTTTAGTAAACACCTGATCATTTGTAGCAAAGCTAAAAAATACTTCAAACATCAACGCATAAAATAACTCGTCCCTTTCTGCTAGTTTCTGCAGTTCAGCGCCCAGACAGAGCGCCAGTGTTTGTGAGGGGCAATTTGAATTATTGTTGTTTTTTTAAGAAAACCTTAATTTTTAAGTCAAATTCACAGATTTGGAGTTTTTAACTATTTCAACAAGCAGAACAATAATAAAATCCCTGTATAGCAGGTTCAGTGTTGGTATTTTAAATACAGTCATTGTGTTTGGTTATTTGTTAGCATCTAAAGAAGACAAAACTGGCCCTGCTGATTCTGTACTTGGATGTTGACTAAACCTCTGTTGAGTGCAATATTCAAGTTATTTGAATCTTTTAAGTAAGAAACAAGTGTTTCTATAGCAACGTCACAATTGCCTTAAAACACTAAAAGGCAATGAAACCTCCGTGGATCAAGCTGCCACGTAAAAGACGAAGACCATATGTAGGAGAATGAAAACTCGGTTTGAAAGTTTGAGTTCATTTCTTAGAACAAGTGGAAGTTACTAAACGGAGGAACGTTTTGTCGAGTCGTTTTAATCCTTTTAAGCTTTTTGCCACCCATGCGTTGAAGGTTTTATTGAACTGAAGAGCTCTGGGCACTCAAAGGGCAGCTGGTCCCGTCACATGACCACCGGTGATAATTTATGGGGTTTTGACTGGAGTCACACGGCTGGGAGATGCTGCTTCCACTGCCTGCTTCTGCTGATGTTTCAAGAGCTAAAACTCATAATCTATGAGCTCCACAAAGAGCTGGGGAACACCATAAACTCTTTTATTATCCATCTTTTTTCAATGAGATGCTTCTGAGCAATTTTTAAGGGAAAGCTGGGATGCAGCATTTTGATGTGTCTTTCACTGCCAGTGCTTCGTCCTGGCAGTGTAAACAAAGCCCCGTCTGGTACGGGGGACTGGTCGGACCCCCACTGACTGTGGCTTAAAGACGATTGTTGCAAATGCTTTCCTGTTCTGCTTTAACAACATGCTAAATCGATGATGGAAACCATGTCTGTCACATCAAAGCAGCATTCTTAATTGCTGCTTTTGAGTTTGTGTCGTTTCATAGTCTCTTTATTTTTGGTCTCCCTCTTTGTTTGTAGGAGAGTGTCTTTGACTCCCCTTGGATCTCGGCCTCCAGCTGTCAGCTCACTGTTCAGCAGCGCTGCAGGCACAGAGAAGGCCAAACACGGTTGGTTTCTCCACCTTTTTCAGCTTCGCGTTTAAGAGTGTTGTCTCAGTCTTCCATCCTCAATAACGGCTTCTAAAAAAAAAAATGTTCAAAATGTTGTCTGGTGAGTCTGCAAACCCTCCTTAATGTTACCTTTAAACTTTCCACACACCAATTGGAGCCTTTCTCGAGCTTTGGTAATGTAAACACAAACACTTGTTTCTTTTTTATGTGCTGTGTCACTGGGTCAGAGCTGTTATAGTTAAATGATGGTAAAATAACTAACATTCTCATTTAAAAGGTTGTCGTTTCTTAAAATAACCAGTCAAATGTTTCTGAAAATCAAATCAATTCACTTTAGTTATAGTCTAGTTGTAATATGACACTTATTGCTTTACTTTATTGCAAATCACTAATAAATAAGACCAAATCCAGCATCAAATAATGCAATTCTTTTCCTTGTTTACAATTTTTGACATATTTCTAATGAAGTTCCTCATTCAAAGGTGTCTATTTGTATTCTGTATGGCTCATCCACACATTTGAGTATAACAGTGCAGAGTGTTCAGGAAAATCTGACAACTAAATGCGTGGAAGCAGTTTGTGACGACGGCCATGTCAGACTGAAATGAACAGAATTCAATGTTTCCGATTATTATTATAATATATACGTTATTATAAAACCCATCAAGTCTGGATCCATGAGGATTTTTGTGAAATCCCTCAATAGACACCCATTCTTTATTACCCATTGCTATGGTTAACATACATCTGTTTGTGATTAACTTCCACATTTATACTACATACAATGCTGATCATGCAGCATTAATGACACAATCGTGTGGCTTTTTTTTTTTTTTTTGTCTACTAACATTCTTATATCTCCTCCAAAGACTGCACAGAAACAGGCTGTAAAGTCCATCCTCTCGTCACTAATCCCTCTCTTTGTGTTTCTCCAGAGCGTCCGTCTCCCCCCTCCGATCCAGTTTGCCAACCTCCTGAATCCAAACGGGCCAAGAACAGTAACACCCCAGTAAAAACCAGAACATGTAAGGATTAGCATCCGCTGCCTTGGAGTGTGGTGGTGCTTACAGGAAACATCAGGAATGAAAGAACTATATGAAGCTCCACATGGTTGTAACACCGCAACATCTTTGTGTTTGTCCGGTTACAAACTGCATGACATTCTGGTCAAAGAGTTGTGTTTTTTTTTTTTGTTGTTGTTTTATTTTACTGTATTTAGTATCTTATACAGATAATGTTTTATTTCCCTTTCCTAATGACGCTCTGTAGCTGTTATGGGGGAAGAAAAATGGTAAATCAAGATAAATCTGAGCTGCAGTGCTTGAAGAAGACGGGAGGAGCACTTTGAGGTTTTGTAGTTTAAAGTTTAACTCTGTAACTTTTTGAAAACTGAAGCAACACTTTGCATCTTGAATTAAAAATGTCAAATTATTAATAAAAGACTTCAAGTAGTTTGGTTCAAGGGGTCTTAATTACACACAGTTCTTACTTGAAATGTTTGATTGTTCCTCATTTATCTTTTGATAACTAAATATAATTATGCTGATTTGTAGATGCCTTTTATTAAAGCCTTGTGAAACCCACTATATAAGAACCTGGGTTTAGTTTTCAATGGTGCTAAGGTGCATGTATATTAACATGCATCAGTTAAAATATCAAAAAGTCTAAATTAATAACATGGATGATGATTAAAAAATGATTTGTTTTCAAATCATTAAAGCTTTGTTGCACCATTTTCCAACTTTGAGGTGCAGAGTACCAAAGGGAAGACAGAATAGAAACATTTTATAACACAGCGGGCATAACAGCAGGTTTGACATATATATGTTCATACAAAAATGTAAAAAGTATAAAACGAAAATTAATATAACATAAGACAAGATTGCGGCTTAAAAATACTGTGCAGTTACCAGAAGTGGCGTACTATAATCCAAATGTTGTGCAAGTAAGTAGGATCACTTAATTTTTTTAAAAAATGCATGTTTGATCTTCTCAACCTGAGTTTTAAAATAAATATCCAATGCCTGAGCCAGAATGTAGAGTTTACTCTCAGTACAAGAAAATAAACACGGGAGAAAAAAGATTTGACCAGTTGGGCTTTTGGTTTCATACAGTTGAAACCAGAAGTTTATGTAAATTTTGTGTTTCGAAGATGCCAATAAATAAATCCCCTAACATATCCTTTCTTTCTTGTGACATTTAGCAAACAGGAATAATTTTGGTCATTCTAATTGACCTAAAGCAAAAGTAGAGTGGTCTGATTTAATTTCAGTTAAATCAGACGGGGGTTTTTTTCAGTGTTGGGCTTCAGTAGAACAATGCAGTAACTTCATGCTAACATTTGAAGTTAGATGAATCAAAACATATTAAATTTAACATTCAGCTGATAAGCACCGCACTAAAAAAAAGAACTTTTCAAAGCACATTGATCTTTGCTTGATCAGGAACTCTCAAAGGAGAACTCCCACCAGGACCAGTATGGCTCACAGTGAACCAGTAATAGGCGCTGGGCGCTACTTTTGCATCCTTCAGCTATCTCTGTCGTTGAAACATGAATCTGAAAATACCGCAAAACTCAAAAATAAGTAATCGGGTCCCAACACAAAAGAAAGACAAACTTCTTAGGATTTACAAACTGAAATGCTTGGTCGCCAAGATACCCAATTACTGAGTGTGAGAAAGGTTTAATATTTACTCAAGCGGTGGTTTGTATGCGAGACAGCCATGTCAGGTTTTACATCCACTTTTCTTTTCATTACAGTCTGACATTTAATCAAAAATAAACTTGTCCTGTTTAAGGTTTTTGAAATACCTAAATGCCTATTAACTCTGGTGTCATATTCTCAGGTAAAGTGAGATCAGAAGGATTTACACATTTTCCTAAATTATGTCTTAGACTTTAATTTAGTGTCATATGGAAATATTCCCACTGTAATTGAAAACCAGTATTAAACCATGAATGTGTTTTGAAAGAAATGAGATAACTCAAAATTTTGTAAGGTTGAATAGGATGAGAAGTATCTGCAAAAGATTACAGAAGTAGATAAAGATGGAGTTTGCAAGTCATTACTGAACATTAAACAAAAGTAATGTTACTTGTATTACTTAAATGGTAATAGCTTTCAAAAAGTTGGAAAACAAAGACAGAACATTCATCTTAACGTATGCTGTAGGAAGGAAACTGAAGAAAGCTATTTTGGCAAACAGAGTAAGAATAGGAGGGAGGCTAATTGCTTGATCTCGTCAGAAAACAATGTTGCTTATCATCCAAGGATGAAGCTTGGGGTCATTTAAGGCAAAGGAAGTGGTAGAAGCTGTGCCAGTGAGATCTCTGCAATGAAGCATCAACAGTTTTTGTGTTCTTGAAATATAGTTTGTTGAACTCCTGCGACATCTCCCTCTGCACGGCTGATTTCCACACACTGAGTGGACCCAACAGACGCAGAATCTCAATGAGATCTGACTTCACATTGTTGTGTATCAGGCTAGAAATCAGGCCGCATTTTTCTCACATCAGTGGAAAGGTCAGAAACAACATTGCACATTTAAAATAGGGACGAGCTAAGCAGACTTTCATTTTAAAATTAATTGGGGCAATTGGGGCAAAGGCCCACAGATCTACAGCTGCTGAGAAGTGGTTTGTAGAAAACTTTTGGATGCTAAAATTTACAACACTCAAAGAAGTTCATAGAAACGTGGTTAGAAAGCAGCCATTTGGGACAGTAAGGCATGTGACAACTTACTGCTGCGTAGTCAAATTCCACCTGAAGCCATATTCTTCTTCAGCCTGGAGGAAAAAAAAAAAGACAAAATGCAGGTCAATCCTGGATGAGAACTATGTGATTAATTAAAAACTTCCAAAAACTGAGATCTTACTCTTCCAACTAGATGAGTATTCTAGTTGCTCTAACTCAGAGATCTGTCTCTGGTTTCAGACTTCGTGGTGGTTGGCTGTTTTCTCAAAGAGAGTTATATCTCTGTTCCCATCTCGCTGTGGGCATTCTTCTCTTCAGTCGCTGGCTGTTCTCAGGGCCCAGCGACTGGGAACCGATGTGCCAAGTGTACAAACATTTACGTCAACCTTAAAACAGATTATGAGCGTAATTTAACTCTGTTCTCTGTCGTACAGACAAATTCAGATAAATAAGAATATTCAATTCTGTACTTTGTTGTAGATTCCCGAGTACGGAGCTGCCATTAAGTAATCTACTCTCCCAGCCATGCTTTTTTTTTTTTTTTAATAAGAAAATAAAGTTCTAGATACTTCATGAGCTCTAAGTTAATTGCAACCACCAACCAATCTGAGGTGCAGAAAATACTGTTGTTTTAAACACATCAAGTTATAAGTACAAGGATTTGTGAAAAACAGGAGAAATACACAAAAAGAATTTAAGTACATTTATAAATCTCCAATCATATTTCATGTGTCTTATGCAAGATTTTAACATACAATTTTTACATTTATGTCTTCGTCAGATGTGGGGATATTCAACAATGTCTGGGGAAAACGCTGAGAGTTTCCAGATCTTCCAGGTTTACACATAAAGAGCTAAATTTAGGAAAATACAGGAAGAAAACTCCCACTCATCAACAGGGATACACTTTCATCTTTCTTTACGATATGCTTAAGTTGTTTTTTATTTGGTATAGAGTTCATTTGTGGCACTTTAACATTAACATACCAACCAGGAACTGTCATACTTTTAAATCTTCCACAACTGCTTTTTTTTTTTTTTTTTTTTCTGTTTTCAATACCAATACTGCCAGAGACTCGGAAATAACTTTTACCTGACAACCTAAAACCTGATGTTCCTTCCCAGGCATTGTAAGCTGTTCTGTTGCATTTGGTCCTACCAAAAACTCGGTTAAAGCTCAGAGGAGAGCAGACTTTTTTAAAAAGTAGCTCCCAAACGTTGGAACAAGTTGCCTTTAAAATAACACAGGTGTATCTTCATTTCCTGTTTTTTAAAACTCCATCAAATTCGAGAGACCTCTACCACAGTGGAGTTGATACGTTGATTTAAATGTTTCTGTTTTTAACATTGGTTCAATGTGTTGTACACAAAGCCAAAGCTACAATGCAATGGTTTTGATGAAAGCATATACATTCATGTGTTATGATGGCCCAGTCAAAGTCTAGATCTGCAGTTGAAACCAGACATTACAGCAAAAAAGAAGACACATACCTTGGAGAGAAAAAAGCAAGGAAACCCAAAATGAAAAAATGGCTGTGTTATTTTTTTTCCTCTTCAAAAGTTTGGACTAAATTTGTAGTGGTCTATTCTAAAAAAAAACAAAAAACAAAAAAACAAAAACAAAACTAATAAAATAAAAAGGATTATGTTATTGGAAGTATTTTATCTATGATGATCAATTTTTCATTTACACATTCTACTTTCGATGGGACAGTAAAATTGAAGATTCTTGGTTTCCTTTGAGAATATTAAGAGACAATACCAATAACTAAATGAACATCCAGTTATATTTTTAGACTTACATAACATTTTAATGTTAATTCAGCAGTGTGCGTCTTAGTAGAAGAACTTGGCGTTTAATTTAAAATAAATAAATAAATAAACACTCGACATGTTATATGATTTCATATGGTCAATATTTTTTTATTCAAAAAAATGTTTTACACGACTTAGCAGCAAGTGAAACAAACACTTGGAAATTGGCATCGTGACTGAACAACCTACCTTGCTGGCTACGGACAGAGAGCTGAGATGATTGGCAGCTCTCTCAGCCAATCAGAATTCGCGTGGTGGAGTCTCTTTAAAGCTTCTACTAATGGTCTTTGTGTGAAGGCGGGGAGCAGTTGGCTTGGATAGTCTGCTGATTAGCAACAAACAGAAGGTTACGAGTTAGAAAAATTGGATTATTTGCCCACCAGAGCGCCTTCGTGGCTACCGAAGCGGGGTTAACTATGTCGGGGACCTAACCGGAGCTTGTTAGTTGGCTTTTGAGGGCGAAAGGCGGATATTTGTGAAATTTCGGAGCCTTTCGCGGCGAGAGGTAGAGAGAGAGAGAGAGAGAGGGGAGAGAGAGAGAGAGAGAGAGGGTCCACCTCGCTTTTAGGTCGTTTCAAGTGGCGATGCTTTAGCTGATAGCTGCGTCATCATGTTGCTTCCGAGTCGAGTTGGCGAGAAGAAATCACAAGTTATCGCCGGGAGGTGAGGCTGCCCGCCGTCATCCAGTCCCGGAGGCCACTCCCGACCCTTGAAGTACGTGGAAGACGGGCTGTCGGTGGGAGACTGGCGGCGAAGCCCGCTTAGTTTACGTCGCTGTGGGGACTTCACATCACTCGCCTCGGTGTAGTTGGCGCGATTCCCCCCCCCTCCCCAACTTAACTGTATTTATTTAACCCGCTGTCGGGACATGAACCCGCACGTTTTAAACTAGCCTTATTTACAGGAAAAGAGCCCAGAAGGAAAGAAAGTGGAAGTGTTAACTACTGATGGGAAGGTATGCTCGCCACAACTGTTTGGATAGTAGGAAGTGATGCTCTCATTGACAGCTTGAACGCAAGCAGGACCGTCCAGAGAGGGCTCCTCGATATCTGAGCTAAAACAGGCGTTTCTAAGAGACGATGGGAGACGGTTCTGTTAACTCCCACTGATTGAGTCTCGTTTTTATTAGATCAGGACTGATTGATCGGTTTGCTGTGTCAGGGGGTCTCTATCATCACATCCACGCGGACTTTGTCTCAGGTCATTTTGGGGGAAAGTTTAGACCCCCTCCCCCCCCACCCAAACACCTTTCCGTCCTCAATCTGGGTGGGGATAACCACACTTTATTACATAGAGTCTCTTATTTAAAACTGAAGAAAACTTGTTTGGGGAAAAAAAAAAAAAATGGACGGCGACTGCACTGTTTATGCGTCCAAGCACGGGATCGAGTCTGCGGGGCGCGGAATCCTCTTACTTTGAGGTGATGGACGGGCTGCTGTACCGCAGGAAGTTTGAACGGGGCTTCATCAACTACCGGGAGGTCCTGGGCGAGGACCGGAGGAACGAGGCCATCTCCACCTTCCACAGGCGGCGACCCGGCCAGCGCCACCTCTCCCTGGAGGAGACCTATAAATGCGTGGCTGAGAACTACTGGTGGGAGGGTATGTTCACACCTGAGCAGCGTCAACGGGAAGGTTTATTTCCTCTCAATGCTGCTGACTCTGGTTGCATTTTTATGCAAAAGATGGGGGGAAAAAAAAAAAAAAAAAAAAAAGAAGCCCAGAGCAGGTTTCTGAGCCACTTGTAGCCATTTTTATTTATTTATTTTTCATATAGCCGTTTTGTTGCAAGCTGAAACTTTGTGTTTTATTGGGATTTTACTGACACAAAGTAGTGCGTCATGGAAGGAAAGGGATACATTGTTTTTGAGTTTTCAACTTTTTATTTATTCAGTGTTCATGAAGCCACACTGAAACTATGGGGGAGGATTTACAGAGCTGGAGCCAGTTTGGTATCCCTACCAATAAATGAATAAAAAAATATTCATTTATTTATTAGGCCAATAAATACATGAATATTAATAGATGTATGATAGGTTTAGTGCATCCCCTGAGCAAGTAGTTCAATGTTGTTCCCCCAAAAATGTACTGTAAATTTCAAAATGCTTTTATGTTCATAGAAATCCCAAAATATGAATACAATCCACTTGATATGGGCCTATGGGTTTCATATGAGTAACAATGAAAAACATCCATTCATAAGTAAAACAATAATAAAAAAAGTGTTTGGTCCCCTGGGCTTCTGGACCCCAAACACAGCCTGTCTTGTTTTAGACCCACAACATGATGCTGCCATCACCATGTTTCAGTTCCAGGATCATGGCTGCTGTGATGTGATATTTTGGAGGGACTTATGAAATCAGTAGGTTGAATGGGATTGTAAAGGGTATTGAATACAATAGATAATGCACTTATTATTTGCACAACACCTGACAAATGATTAATTTTGCTTTCCGCTGTATTGATGAAATATTCCATGTGTCTGTCATGTAAAATCTTAAGAAAACGCATTCGAGTTTGCACTTGTGAGAAATTGTGAAAACACTTGCGGAGTGTAATTATTTTAATGAGGCACTGTGTTTCATTTTGATGAAACGCAGCTTTATTGTTTAGCGTGAACTCCATCATTTTCTTTTTCCCTTTTTGGACTCACAGTCTCATCCTAAAAAAAAATATAGTCCCCCCCCCTCTGGTAGATGTGGCTTTTTTTTTTTTTAATCTGAAAAAGAAAAAAAGAATGTTTTGACCAAGTGTCTTTGTCCTTCAGAGTCCTTTTTACAAACTTCCTTCTGTAACCTGGTCGTTTCATAGTCTCTAAGTATGACACATTTTATTTTTTAGAATGTAAAAAGTCAACTTTAAATTCCTTTCTGGACTTTAGACACTTTTTTTTTTAAACAGTTTGATCTATTTCTGTCCCTCTTCAACTCCCTTGCTTTGTCTGGTTTTTTTTTTTTTTTTTCATGTCTGTTCTTTTTTTGTCCCCCATAGGAATGTACTTCCAGATTAGAGACTTTGTCCTGCACTGTCCACAGTGTAAGAATCTACACAGTAAAACATCAGCGGTGAGTACAGGACATTTGAATCTTTATCTACTTTGCATGTGCAGGTGTCTAATTTTCTGCATGTTAGATTTCACAACTTTCTTGTCAGTTTCTCTGGTGGTTTTTCTCTCACCCTTCTCTTTCAGCGGCGAAGCCGGGTTTTTTTTGTCTCATCCTTTGTCTCTCGCTGTTCTTGCCTCTCAGGGGTTCGACGGTAGGAGGTGTGTGTCTAAGACGGTACCGTCACACACCGCCGATTTGCTGAGCAAGCTGAGGAGTCAGAGGGAGGCGGGGCAGTTCTGTGACATCACCCTCCGAACCAACGGGGGATCCTTCTCAGCTCACCGAGCCGTCCTGGCCGCCGTCAGCGATCACTTTCATGAAGTTTTGGCTGAAATGGACTCGAGCAAGAAGGCAGACATAGATCTCTCTGGTAGGAATTTAAAATGTCGACATTCATGAGTTGGGGCATTGTGATGTTATGATTTTCTTTGGTAATGGTTAAGAAAGCCTCTGTTTTAATTTAGAAGATTAGAAATATTACCTATCAGTCAGTGTAGATGTTTCTTTTGATTAATGGAAAAGGTTGCATGTAAATAAAGATGGGTTGCATTTTATTAAAAATGCTGCTCCACCAGTTCTTTTTCACATTTAATATATTTATTAATAAAGTGGTCCAGATCAGATATGCTGCAAACATTTCTTGTTCTTTTTGTCAGAGATGCATCGTTTGAAGAAGTATTTATATTTTAGCCAAGAACAGCCTTCAGACTATTTATGGGAATTTTATTTGCTGGAAACCACATTACATTTAAAGTGAATTTCAACATTGTTGCAAATATAAACTATTAAGTGATTTGCATTTGTCTTTGATCCCATTCACTCTCACACAAAAGTGAAAACAACTTCTGAAAGAAGGTCAACCTGTGTGTCAATAAATCTCAGTATAAATCCAGCTCTTCTGTGACTTGATGAGGAAAGAAGTAAAACACGTGGTACTTCTTTCTGATTATTAGCAAAACAATTAAAATTCTGAATAAATTTCCAGAATTATAACATCTTGAGTTGGTGTATTAAAAATTAGCGAAGTTTTGTGGTTGCAGAAAGGTGATTTTTAAAGAAACTCAAGCCAGTTATGAGTATCTTTGCAAGGTACTGTGTGTCTTGAGTTGACACTTTGATGTTCTGGGATGTAATTTGGTAACATTTTTACTTGGAAGCAAATGTAAGCTCTACTTTTAGCTACTCTTCTCTGAACTGTTTTCACCCTTAAATAGAACCAAAGGCAAGAAAACTAACTTCAGTTTATCAGTGAGTAAAAAATGCTTAAGTACATAAAAGCGCAGTGTTGGTTTTGACTTGCTTTTATATAATCTGTCTTAAGCAGAGATGAGGTGTTTGTCATTGTGTTGACGAGTCGGGCTGGTCAGTTTGAGATCTAATCAACAAACAGGCTCTGGAGAATCCTTATCTTGGAGCGCAGCCATAGTCTCTAAACAGAAGTTTGTTTTTCATCTGCAAGCTTGTAGAAGCTAAGCTGTTGCACTTTACTAATACAATGTCGTGTTATTTCAGGTTTCAGTGAGGACAGTCTTTTGTCTGGCTGCTGGACTTCTCCTACTCGTCCACCCTGTGTGTTCGTCAGGAGGATCTCCCAGAAGTCTGTGCGATGGCGCGTCACCTGGGCATGTGGCCGGCCGTGGAAGCCTGCTCTGCCCTCCTCAAAGAGCAGGAACACCATCTCCGGGCTCCCAGCAAGGCCTTCGGCTCAGCTCACGCCGGTCCGTTCAGCCAGCACCGTCACCACCAAAGGGAAGGACTCTTGAAACTAGAGAACATGAACGAAAGCTTTAGTCTAACACTAGAGACGTCCGATGAGTCTTTACAAGAAAGTCCTAAGCGTAACTTGCGCCGAATGCCAAAATCCCAAGTTCAGAACGGCCTGCCTCTGAGTCCCTCGCACAGGATGAAGCTCATGGACTTCAAGTCTCCCTCTTCGAAAAAAGCCAGCACACCTCGCCACGTCCTCGTCGCCACTCGGTCACAGAACTACTCGCCGCTCTCAGCGTCAAGCACCCGCCTTCTCCGCTCCTCTCCCGGAGCCGCCAAAGAGGTTCAGAGGTTCCTACCTAAGCCAGAGACGCCTAAGAAGAACAGAAAGTCCCACTCTGTCACCCAACTGTCATGCACGTCCAGGTCGCGGCTCGGAACGTCCTGCAGCCCGGTGAGGGTGAAGCAGGAAGTGGAGGAGGTCGGGGAGGACGAGGAGGATTACGCAAGAGCGCAGGAGAAGTACAAGCTCATGAATGTCCTGGGACTCCAGAGGACGGCTCTCCTTCCCAGACCAGAAGATCTAATCGGTTGGAAGCAAAAGAAACGGCTTCGGAAGTTAAAAGCCAACAACTACTCACTGACCAAGCGACGGAAACCACGTCCTTCATCCCCCGGAACCTCATACGAAGATATGAAGCTGACGCTTCCTCTCTGCGACCCCGTCAACACTCAACTCCTCAAAAAGTCGGTCAAGTCCAAGGGTTTGGGATCCGCCAGAGCCGAGCAGATCCCGACGAAGAGGAAGAAGAGCGTCAAGCAGCGCATCCCTCCCTCCGACAGGAGCATGAGGAGTAAAGTGGTTTTACCGGACCTGTTTCCATGTTCCTCCCGGCCGGTGTTTGGTGGTAGGGAGCTCAGGCGGTCTGTGAGGAATCGCGACAGTACCCAGCAGCCTCTGCGTTACAACAGCAAGAAAACCTTTGTAAGAAACGTGGTCAAAATCAAAGCAGAACCGACTGAATGCTCCATCTCAAGTCTGAGGCTGTCCACACACGGACAGAGCGGACACGCATCTTCAAACTCCCTGCCTTCACATAGAACACAGAGCAGAAAAAAGGTCGCAGGAGATGCGGTGAAAACGCTCCGGTACAACAGCAGCCGACCGGGAGCGAAAGCCAAGCTGAGACGGGCGTCCACAAAGGAGGAGGACAAGACGAGGGGCAAGTCCAGAGAGGCAGGAAGACCAGTGGTAAAGGATCCTGAACCCAATGGTCTTTCAGAGCATACGCCTCCACCCTCGATTTATAGTCACCCTCTTTACAAAACAATCAAAGAAGAACCAGCCGATCCGGTGCCAGTCGGACCTTTCCCTGACCCCCCCTCACCAGACCTGGGCAAACGTCAGAGCAAGCCGCCCATCAAACTGCTGGACTCTGGGTTCCTGTTCAGCTTCTGCCGGCCGGCGGGGGGTCCCATGACCGGCCTCAAGAAGGAGGAGGAGAGCGTGGCCATCTGTCTGACGCGCTCCGTGTCTCAGGTTCCAGAAAAATTCGACACAGACGGGTCTCCCCAGCGGACGCTGAGAGCCAGGGGTCCACCGGGCCTGAGCGTGGTGAAAAGGGAGGAGAGAAGAGTCACACAAGGACAGAGTCAGAGACATGGACTGAAGACCAGGGAACCTAGAACGCATCTGGACAAATGTGCTGGGTCCAGAGCTACAAGGACGATGCCAAAGGTAACCAGTCGGGCAGTTTGAACGATGCTTCATGATTCTGGTCAGATGGTTACTCTAAGGCTCGTCGCAAGCCTTAGAGTAATTTATTTCAGCCTGACTTTGAATTAGAATTAGAAGAACAATTTAAAATGTGTGTTATAATTAATTAACAATTGTAGCCACTGTGGAGTAACAGAGACCCTCATCATAATGGTTCCACCACCCTGCTTCACAGTTGGTATAATCATCGTAAGACTTGCATGTTTTGTTTTGTTTTTTTCCATCTTTGCGGGGGATTTTGGTTCAGAGGCTTGAAATCTGAACAGAATTGTGTGCGCTGGAATGAATTAACCAGACAAATTGTTAGCTCCTCAACAAGCCCTGACCTGAAACCTATTAGAAATTTTAAAGCTGGGTCTGTGACGTGAAGCAAACCACTTTAGATTCATGCCATCACTCCTTCCTGGAAGAATTTTACTAAATGTTTTCTGCTTCAACAAAGTGTTGTTGATGTTCGCCTGGATATGAAACATTTTGACAAAGTCTAGTTTTATGTTTTGTGGTCGAGTCTGCATAGTTTTGACCTCATGTATCAAAAAATTCACATGAACTAAAAATGTGTGCAACCAAGTCTCGTGTTTGAAGGCCTCCAAGTTCTATGGATGCATAATTAACAGCAAAATCAGTTATATTGATGAGGACAACATCTATACAAAGCTTTAGTTACTATTTTCTAGGACCAGTCGAAATTTGGATTAGAAATAAAGTCAACATTTCTGGAAATGTGATTTTATCTGGAAATCTTTACAGGTTCTTTCTTTCTTCATTCTTTAATTTCTTCCACATGTAGAGACAAAATAAGGTCCATACCCTGAGCAGCAGCCGGAGCTGCGCCGTGCTGGACGCCGTGCATCGAGCCCGCCTAAAGCAGCTCAGAGGGCCTCGGAGTCAAGCACCCAAAGTCCCGAAGGCGTCCCACGCCTGTCTGCAATGTCCAGCTGCCTACACGGACTGCGACGCCCTAATTATGCATCAGCTGAGGCACATTGATGGAAAGCACTGGCCTTGTCCGGTAAGAATCAGCCTCCTGGATGTTACCTAGAACCACTTGTACGTGGAAACCGCGGCCCCTCTTTCAGTGTCGGGGATCCAGTTTCAGGGATGATGCTGATCCTGGTGCCCAGTTACACACCAGTTCATGCTGGAAAAAAAAAAAAGAATGGCTACCTCAATATAAAAGAAAGCTTTCACTTAGTTTCCTGGTGTAGAAATTGGTGAGACAAAGCAGCTTCTGAAAAAAATTATCTTTGCTAAAACGAAAGTAGAAAGTTTTTTTTAAAATTATTTTTTAGATTTAGCATCGTCATTTTAAAATGAAAAGGAGCAATACAACAATGTGCAGCTGAAAACTGTTGGATGTTTTGCTTCCCAAAAAGTATGTTTTTTTTTTTATCAGGCAATGTTTTACAAATAAAGAGATGAAAATATGCTTAACTCACTCTAATTAGAAAAATGTTCCAGCCTGCAAAATTGTAGGTTTTAATTAATTTTTTTTAATTTTTTTATTATATTTCACTCATTATAAGTTGGTTAGGGCTCACTTCAGCATTGAGTGCAACTACAAAAGAATAATAATCTGTTTCTCTTTGTTTATATTTTATCATTGTTATTAAATGGGGGCACCTGCAGCTGTACACACTGTGCCTACCTGGCAATTTTCTATAAGTAGAAAAAAGGAAAAGAATAGTTTTGGGATTTTTTTTATTGTCTAACCCTCTTTTAGTAGTAACAAAATTCTTGAGGAAAAAACATATTTTGTGTCAAAACATCTTGTACCTGGGTCTGGTGTGGTTGGGAACATGCATAACCTAAGCCTAAATGTTATTGCTCAGTTTACTTTTGTTTATTTGGTGACTTGCCGCTTTTTCTGTAAGCTAAAAATGAATGGGTGGAGTTTGATGCATCCTGTAGTTCTAAGAGCGGTCATTTAGATGCTGCCTGAGTTTTTTACTGTGTTTATGAGCTTTTTTTTTTTGTGTGTGATTCGTGAACTGAGCCAACATGGTTGACAGTTGGACGACCGTGACATCTGCCGCTCTTTTCCTGAGTGTCGCGCTAACACTGAGGGAGAGTTAAACAGTTTACTACTTTTTCCCAAATATTCTTGCTTCACCTTCTCCTCCTCTGGAAGTCTCTGACATACCACTTGAACCTGGGAATCTCCATCCTCCTCCTCCTATGGGTCACAGGGTTAGGCTTTGCTTTCATTTATCTATTATTTATTGTAATTTGTAAAAAAAATAAATAAATAAATAAAAAAAATAGGTCAGCAGTTTTTGTAGGCAATGTGCATTAGGCATTACGGTGGTTTAGCGTTGCGCTGGTTTTGTATGACACACACGATGTGAGTTGGAGATGTGGTGGTGCTCTTGCGGGTCAGCTGAAGTGATAGTTTTGTGCGTACCCTCCGATAATATCCTGCAGGTGCTCCTGCGTTTAGATGTTGACATTATCTACACAATTAAGCCTTTTCCCCGAAGCTCAGAATTGAATCGTTTCCTCTGATCATCCTTGACATGTTTCTGTTTAAAGTTTACCTGTGGTAAATTCAATTGATGAAGGACTTTATTTGAAAAGACACACAGCTGTCAATATAAGGTTACACAGTTGACGGAGCAGGTCAGAGGTCAAACACCAAACATGAATTCAGAGGAATTGTCTGTAGGTCTCAGAGACAGGATTGTCTTGAGGCATAAATCTGCGGAAGGATTCGGAAACATTTCTGCTGCTTTGAAAAGCCCATTTAGCTCCATCATTGGTAAATAGAAGAGGGTTGGAACTTTTCAATATCTAACCTCAGCGATTGGGGGAGAAGAGTCTTAGTCAGGGAGGTGACCAAGAACCCAATGGTCACCCTGCTGGAGCTCATTTGTTTTCCAAAGGTCCTGGAAATCTTATGAATACAATTATTAATGAACTGCTTGATGTAGCATGAAATTTAAAATAAAAATCAGTATCCCTTTGACACAAATGGGGAATGAATCATCTCTGTTTTGAATTTCCAACCTGCTTAAAGATGCAAATCTCCAAATCATCACAGAAATGGTTCACAAGGGACAAAATCAACCAGGAACTTGTAGATCTATGAGTTCATATTGGCACAAAGGGGTTACATAAATTATATCAACAATAAAAGGAACACAATACAATTCTAAATGAAGAACTGGAAAAATATCCGATTTTTTTCCCCCTGTAAAGAGCTCTATGTTGCACCACAGCTACAAAACGACTTGCATCACTGGAGTCTCGGTGAAGCCTCTGTCTGTTTACTCATTTTCTCCCATCTTCTCTCTGCTCTGCAGCTCTGCAGCAAGACCTTCTTCAGACTGAGGAATGTTCGGAATCACATCCGCACCCACGACCCAAAGTTGTACAAATGCCGGAGCTGCATTGCAGCCGGCTCGTGAGGCAGCTGGAGACGCCCGCTTCCCGCACAGGCACATGGAGGTCGGTGAAACGAATACTCTCAAAGACCGAGCCGCGCGCCGTTTGTCCTGACCGGGGCGGTTGCCGAGCGAAAGAAGGGGATTTGTTTAACTTTTTGCTTTGATTGTAGTGCAGCACAACAGCCTGCACTCATCGATTTCCTTTACATCCTCCGCTCTGCTTCATTAACGCGAGTTGTTTGCCGTTTCAGGATGAAAGCCATCAGTGTCTCACCAGCAGCCATCGGGCTGAAGCCAGAGGCACGTGATGGATCCCAAGCTTGTACATAACTGAATCCAGTCACACTTGAGCACAACGGTCTGCAGAAAGGCGTCACTGCTGTTATCAACGATTACTAAAATTATTTAAATAATCAAACCAAGGTTGCCGTTCCTGTTTGCTTCTTTGGTAGCTACAGAAACTTGAACATTTACTCTCAGGGGGGTGGGGAATGTGATGCCACGTTGTACAGCGATTTCACGTCACAGTTGTATAAAAGGAAAAAAAAAAAAAAAAGAAATGTAAAGTGATTGATATAACTATTACTGCTACTTATTGTTACCTTTATTTTTCTATGTATAGATGAATGTTGAGTGCACTTATGTCATAGCTTATGTTGTAAACCTAAGAAATGGTAATGAAACTGAAGGTTTGGAGTCTGAGGTGGGAATACTTGAAGTTGTGAAAGTGCTGGGGGGGTGCAGGGCATACTTGAAGTCAGAAAGGTGGGAGTCCAGTTGATCTTTTTCCTGTGGTGTGCTAATGTTTCAACGGCTTGATGTCTTTTGGCATTGATCTGGTGGGGAGTGCAGGGAGGGGTTGTACGAAGACACCTGCTGCATGTGTATCTTCAGGCCATTTGTAGTCCTCTGCCTTTTCTAAGGCAGCAGGGTTTAAAAAGGGAAAAGTGTCGTTTTTTTATAAATGTGAATTTCTTAACTTTATTCAAGATGGCCACATCACGGCAGATGTTTTATTAATCTCTTCTTTAATGCAAGACCAGATCATCTTGCTCTACTTAAGTTCCCCCCTCTACTGAGTAAATGCAATGTGCACATACAGAGATGTTTATGTATCACAAAATGATTTTAGAAATAAATGAGCTGTCTCCTGCTATCTGTTTAAAGATTAAATAAATTTTTGCCTTTAAATTCTTGTTTTGGTTTTCTTGCGTCTTTGTTGTACATTTCAAGATGAGGGTTTCCATGATGAAGTAAATGTTCTTGCATTCTCTTGTGTAAGAAGGTAACACCACCTGGTCACAGCTTCTCAAATATACACACGCGTGTGTGTGTGTGTGTGTGTATATACGTAGAAAATCTGGAATTAAAGATGGCGAGTAAATGTAAAATGCAGTTTTTAAATTGGTGTTGGAGCAATAGTTAAAGAGACAGATGCCCAATTTCAAGGCGTTAGGTCAAATTTCTTTTCAGTCATATCTTATATATGCAGCATTTTTATGATTGACGGTAATAATAGTTACTTGAATCTACTGTGATTTGGCACTACATGCCTGGGAAACGAGCTGTGCTGGCCCTTTAAACCACTAGTTTTTGGATGTGTCTGTGCTTTGGATCATTCTGCTGCGTAACCCAAATTCACTTTTTAAGGAACCTGAAAACGTGCATAAGAAGCTAAACCATGAGGACGATCACTAAACAAGGAAAACGCCTACAATGAAGGGAAAAGTTTCCCTTCATTGTTCTTAAGCACAAATATCAAAAAATTTGGGCTTTAATGATTTTTGTTTTTTTTACCCTTGCTGCCTGCAACATTAAAAAATATTTTTCCATTAGATTTTCTTATTTATTGATTTTTTTCAACTTGACAATCCACATTTTGGCATAATTAAAGAGATTTAATTTTGCATGTACATGAATGCATTTACCTGATACATCTTGAATCTACACAGTTCTATATTACATCGTTTATCTAAAAATGAAAACATTTTGGAAGAATGTGGAAAAGAATCCTTGGATTTTGCCTTCAGTAAGAGGTTTTTCCATTTTTTAATGATTTGCAATGCTTCAATCAGCAAATTCTGGAAAACTTTGAAAAATAAACAAAACAGATACCAAAGTTAACCCTACGCCATTTTCTGACCAATGCAAAACTGATGGCCTGCGCAGTGTACACAGAGCAAACTCAACTTGCCCAGCAGCTGAGTGCAGCTCGACGTAAAGCTTTCTGCAGGGAAATCCTTCTGTGATGAATACATTCATTAAAGCAGGCAGGAAGAGAGGACGGCTTTAAATATTCTGTGTTATGATCAGCAATAAGAGCCACAATTTAAATTCACAGCTCTCTCTCAGCTGAGTGTTAGTCTCTAAATCTAAAATATGAACAAAGAAAAAAAAAGCCAAGAAGTTGTAGACCAATTTAAATATTCCTGAAACTTAATATCTTACTAACCACGTTTATTTTGCCTAGAATTTAATTTTATAGTAAAAAAAAAAAAAGCAACAGGAAAACTTTTGTCACAGGGTAGAAGTCTGGTGTCACAGTTATTGATACTCTGAACAGCCTTTTTTTTAAAATGCAATCGTCTCAATTCATATTTAGGTTTTGAAACGTCAACATAAAGACAAATTTATGTCTCTATGTCGTCGTATGATGGTGACCTGTCCAGGGTGCAGCGCGCCGCTTTCCCACTGACCTCTGGGGAGAAGCACCAGCTCCCCGGTGGCCCTGCAAGGGCCGGTCAGCTGAAAAAGTAATGGACAAAAAAAAAAAAAAAAAAAGAATTCTTGATTGAACCAGCAGTACCCAAAGCTGACACTAGATGGCAGCCTCTCCCTGTCGGGCCACCAACAGCTGCTCGACAACAATGCAAAATGGTTCCAGTGTCATTACCGCTCACATCTGGAAACCTCAAGACACCCTAAACAAGGAGGAGAACCAGAGAGTTCATTCTGATTTGATTATTTTTAAAACCACGCGTTGCATTAAACCCAAAACGACTGTTCATCATTCACAAAGGCATCAGAGCCGCTATTGTGAAGTCAGATTGGGGTGATTGTGACTAAACTGGACCTGATTGCAGGGCCCGGATTGTGCTTTTTTTTTTTTTTTTTTTAAACGCATCAACTCAGCTTGAGCACAGCAGCTGGTCAGACTCTTTCTTGTATAAATTGACCAAAAAAAAAAAAAAAAACAGGAAAAAAAAGTAAGTTGGACGTTGACCTCTTTGACTCCCGGGGACCGTGTGGCTTATTATAGAGCCAAAATCTCTCCGCGCCTCTCGAACTGCGGCGTGGTTCGGGGGCCTGGGTGTACTTTTTCACGCTCATAACCAGCGGGGCTTTACTTGGGTTACCCTTTACCCCACCAGCGGCTGCGTGCGCGAGCTTATGTGAGTTTAGGGAGCCGTGGAGAGTACGCCCAGGAACAGCTGACAATTTATGCTAGTGGGGCCCCCACATTCTCAGAGAGAGAGAGAGAGAGAGAGAGAGAGAGAGAGAGAGAGAGAGAGAGAGGGGGGCAGGGAGGAATGAGGGCCGAAGACAGGAGGGCGAAGAAGGGGAGACTGGGTGGGAGCAAAGCGGAGAGGGGGCGAGGGAGGAAAAGACAAGGAAGACGAAGAAGAAGAAGAAGGGGGGAGTGAAAGAGAAGGAGAGAGAGAGAGAGAGAGAGAGAGAGGGAGAGAGGGAGGGAGAGAAGGGGAAAGGAGGCAGTCTTGTTTGTAGCTTGTCAGCAATTGCTTGAGACAAGCTTCCCCTCCATGTGTGAAAGCTACTTGGCAGGAATGCTCGGGCTGTACCAAGTGGAGATGGGCGAGAGGGGGGAGGTGGGATCCGCGCAAGAGGAACAGACCCGGATTGAGGAGCCAGTCAGTGTGTGGCTGAAGTAATCCTTCAGCAGCGTCGGCTCTTTGATGTTGTATCTTTGTGTTTGTGGAGGGGAGGGGGAGGGGAGGGGTGCGCGATGTGTGGGTGTGAATGGGGCTGCAGAGAGGTTTCTGTATGAATATGTGCTCTCTCTCTCTCTCTCTCGCTCGCTCTCTCTCTCTCTCTCTCCTCTCTCTCTCTCTCTCTCTCTCTCTCTCTCTCTCTCTCTCTCTCTCTCTCTCTCTCTCTCTCTCTCTCTCTCTCTCTCCTCTCTCTCTCTCTCTCTCTCTCCTCTCTCTCTCTCTCGCTCTCTCTCTATCCCCAGCAGCAACAAAAGAGAGGCAATGAGACACCCCCCCCTCCCCCCCTCCACACAATCCCTCCGCCTCTCTGCCTGTGCCTAACCCCCCCTCCCCCCTCCCCTTCACTGGCTCTCAAGAGAAAGAAAGCACAAAACAAAACAAAAAAAATAAGGAGGGAGAGAAGAAGATGATGAAACCTGAAGTGGTCTGCAGTGTGAAGTGCGCAGCATCCACACAGATGTTTGTGCGTGCATCTGAAAAGTGTGTGTGTGTGTGTGTGTGTGTGCGGGGTGTGTGTGTGTGTGTGTATGCGTGTGTGTGTGTGTGTGCAGTGTGTGTGTGTGGTGTGTGTGTGTGCGCGTGTGTGTGTGTGTGTGTGTGTGTGTGTGTGTGTGCAGTGTGTGTGCTCGGCAAACATTCATTGATCCTCAAATTTAATCTGTTTACCAACAATCTGTGAAAATCTCATTTGTGCTGTTCGTGAATGCGTCTGCGGCCGCATTTCTGCACGCGAGTGAGTTTTCTGCCCAGCAGAGGCTTTTATTGTCTTAAGATGTGTGTGTGAGCGTGTGTGTGTGAGCGTGTGTGTGTGTGCGTGCGTTGGGTCATTTTCCTCCCGAGCCTGTTGCTTTCTGCCGCTGTCTGCTCTCTCACCTCCACATCGTGAGGAATGCACACTGAGATGGATTCCTGCAGGATTCCTTCCTCTTCTCCGGCTTCATTATTCCTGCTTCTGCGAGGCCTGCTGGATAAACACAGACATGCTTTTCTCGTACTTCCTCGACCCTTGACCGGCTCCCGCATTTGGTGTTAAATGAGATCACTTGTACGGAACTGTGCAGGAGTCCTGATTTTAATTTACGTCGCTTTCAAGTGGACAGACTCTCATGTAATTCTGTCAAACTTTTTCATGCTTAAAACAAAAATAAATAAAAAAAAAAAAATCAGCGTCTTATGTAAAAAAAAAATACACATGTCTATCATCACATCTAAGAAATCCAGTGCAGAGAGAACCTGTTCAGATCATTTACTGTATTTGCAGTTTTTGAAAAGTCAACATTTGGCTGATTTATTTTTTTTTTCTTTTCTTTTTTTTTGTCTTAATTCAACCAAAGTAATTGAAGCATTTGGGGGAAAATCTGAAGAAAAACTATATAACTATCAAGATCGCAAGACTGCAAAAAATAAAAATAAAAAAAAAGAAAAAAAAAGTCCTTGCTTGTGGGAGAAAAGTGCTAATAAAAACTTAATTACAAGGAGGTACCGGAACCTCCAGCCCGGCTGGCTCCACCGGACCGAGGGGCAGCTTCACGCACCAGAACCAGACTGCTGGAGAGCTGAGGGATCCTGGTGTCCACATCCCTCAGCAATGCTTCAGCCTGAAACAATCTCACAGCACCTCTGGAACTCTGTTTAACTAAAATCACTTTCCTGGCAAGAACAGCACGAGTCGGAAATAGCAACCGATCCATGGGAACTGGAGGAGCTGCAGAGAGACGCAGCTCAGGTGAGATAAACCTGCTTATCGGACAAAGTTGTCTTCCCAATTTTACAAGCTGGCATGCAGCTAGTTTTTTTTGTTGTTTTTTTTTAGCTGTACCTTTTGAGTATGATAACCATACTCATTTTATATCGTCTTAAAACCCAGATGAAGTCCTTTAGAAAAG